>OY757191.1:5912197-6387197 GCA_963583895.1 Melanophora roralis
ACTTTAAGCCAAAGAACAGCGTGACTGTAAAAGTTAACTGCATTTAGTGCTGTGACTTTATTAAAACATTGTTAATGTCCTGCTACAAAATTATCCTCAGACACGAAAAATTTTTGGTCTTTTGTGTATTTTGTTTTTTTCAAAATTTTAGATTTTTTCCTTTTATTATAAAACAAGATGATTAATAAGTTGCATTTAAATATAAAAAAAAAACCCACCACCAGAAGGTAAAAAAATATATTAAAACAAAAATGACATGCTTGATTGTTGTTTATCTCTTAAAGGCAGTTGATTTGTTTTAATGCATTTTTAAGGGTTTGTAATTAATATTTTGTTGCGGAGTTTGAAAAAAGTCATGTAAAAATCGTTTAGTAAGGACTTTTATGCTGGTGGTATAGTGTTTTCTCTCATGTTAAAAATTTGATTAATATGTGTCATATACGCAAATAAATTAGATGTAATTTTAGGTTATTAAAAGTCAGTAGTTGTGGACAAATAAAAATGGATAATAAATGTTAGAGTTAAAAATTTATTACCCTTAAAAATAATTTATCGATTTTTACAAATATTGCAGCTGCTTTCTGTAGCCAAATAATTAGAATAATATTTTGAATAAATATCCTTATTTGTGTTGAGTATAGTTTTAATACCCAAATCGCATACAAAGGTTTTCTTTATAAATTAAATTTTAAATAAAAAATGCTTTAAGCAATTAGTCTAATTTAAATAATTGTGCAGCTTCTCTGGAAAATTTAATAGAAATAAATCTTAGAGTCTAAGCTTTGTATAGTTCCAATTTGAGAGGTTACACCCGCCACAGCCTTCTAGTGACCACTTGCAGCATATTCTTACAGTAACTATCTATTACAAAGCGCTTAAAGTATAACAATCATTTAAAATCAAAGTCTTTTTTTTGATTGCGAAATTCCAAATTTTTGATTTCATTCTTTTCGGGAAAGGGGACTAATTTAAAACTATTGACGTAAATGGTTCCCTAGGGTAGGGACAAGTTCTAGTTCTCACATTTAATATGAAATGAATATGTCACTTTACAACTACCTCTCAATAGCTATTAATTCATACCACCCTTTTAAACTTCCAATGGCTTATTAAGTCACTACCAGTGTCACTATAGTAGAAGATGTTCGACAGGGGATCTACTGGTCCCTTCCATTTATCATTTTGGCGAAACCAAAATCGTGGATCCAGATATTTCTAGTGTGTTGGTTATTCTAAGCTTTAGTGAAAAATGATCTCGCTTTTCATTATGTTTTCTAAGAGATTTCACTGTTTGTTTTGATGTTGATATAATCTCTGCCAAAAAGTTTCAAATTCAATTCCGGGGTTCCGCAAGATTCTACCTTTTTTCTGTCTTTATTTCTTATTTTGCTTGATAATTTTCTATGTCAAACTTCGAATTATTTTTTTTCTTTGCAGGCGACAGCAGCACTTGCCATTCACGTGTATTTTACTGCAGACCCAGCTCTTTAGAGATTGCAGCTATTAGTTAAACTTAATATAAAAACATTCAACTGTGATAGAATGAAAATCTTCGATTGGAGCCAGGCGACTGGTCTCAATACTAATGCCTGTGAGACACAATGTTGCCTACCAGCACGGGAGAGGGGATTATAAAAAACAAGTAAAAAGGTCCAGCCCGACCACTTAAAACCCTACAACATATTTGAATTGGAGCTATATAAAAAAAGGTGTCGATAATATTTTTGTTCAGTATACTAGTTGGATCCAAAAAGATGTAAAATATTGTGAAGATACTTATAGTAAAATTTAAGGGTTTTATTATCCAAAATGCTAATTCCAGGTGGACATTTGTAGGGGAGCTATGCCAAAAAATTACCCAATCAGGGCCTAATTTCATCAAAATATCTCAAAAATTGCGACCACGTGGCGTTCACAATAATACATAGAAACCCAGCTAGACGGATGGACGGGCAGACATGCCGAAATCGAATCAGAAAATGATTTTGAGTCGATCGGTATACTCGAACGTGGGGCTCAGAGTATTATGATTTGGGTATTATAAACATCTGCACAAAGGCGTAATACCCCTATCACGTATGTGTTGTGGGTATTAAAATGGATTTTCCCATACTTTAATGAATGTTGGTTTTTTTATTCAACTTTATGTTAGCCCCTTTATCATCACTGGTATAAGTCAAAGGTATATTTTAAATGTGTTATAAAAACAAACTTAAAAACTTGTTAAAGGATAGGAGATTTTTCTAATTAATAAAAATTCGGGTAATATTTAAAGAACTTATTCAAATTTCACCCCTTCTTTCTATTCTCTTTAAAGCCATCCTTTATTAAAACCTTAAATGCCTTTTTAAATTCAACCCATTTTACTCGGTAGGGCAAATGGGCCACACATGTTAGTATGTCAGTAATATTTGATTAATAAATGTCTATGACATTAGTAAAATAAGTTTCAAAAACTTTAAATACACAATAACATACAAGTACATATGCACCCATATAGGACAGGCCATTTACAACATCTGTTATGTTTTTCTTTACATTTTTTGCAATATTGCAAAAAAAAAAAGCCGAAAGTCGTAAAAGAACAAAATGAAATATGATTACAAAATGCACTTGTTACGTGCAGACTCGAATATAATTTAAACAATAAAATTGTAAGGAAAGCAAATGCATAACAAAAATCACCCTTGAAAAATGTTTTACTAAAACGCATAGAAAAATCATTTTTAAAAATGGTCATATGTTTGTAAAAATTATTACAATACCGCAAAAAATAATATTTTATTTATATCTTTGTAGATACAAAACAATTTGGAAAACTCATTGTTGTTATAGAGATAACAACCCTTAGTGAATGGCAGAAGAAAACAAAAAGTGTAACACAGTTCCGTTTGCCAATAAACAAAATTTTTACATTTATTGCTTTGAATTTCGTAAGGAATAGAAGGAATATAGCTGATCATAATTCAATAAATGTGTAAAATATTTATGCATGTCTGTCTGTAAGTGTATGTGCTAAGTGTTACTAAATTTGAGTGCAAGTACCATCCATTCATGAAACTCGAATGTAAATCCATTCGCATATTTTGTTGGGTATTCTTTAGTGTAAAATTCGATTATACGCATTTTATTGAATTAACATGGTACCACTAAAGGGATTTGGTTGCTTCTTTTCTTTACATACATATTTCAGTGTAATCATAATGCTAACAAAGAAAAAAATTTTGGAAAAGAAATATTTTAAAAGCTTTTTAGTGTTTTTATTTTTAAATAAATTGAAATAAAAGTTAAGGAAAAAGTTATAATAAAAAAACGAAGCCTTGCTACTCACATGGCATTTATGAATTGGAATTATTTAAATAAACCTTAAATATATACCATGTTCACACCAAAATTGCGATTTTAGCACATTTACAAAATTAAGGCTTTACTTGAGCTCAATTTGCCAGTTTAAATAAATAAATGGAGCAATTAGTGGTAAGTTGTTGTACTAATTGAGTTAAAATCGAAGTGCAACCCTGCTTATTTAATTAGAACTGTGTTTAGTTAGTATAAAAGCTTGAAAGCATTTAATATGTATGCCATGAGGAAATAATAAGGTGACCTCATCCCTACAACAACAACAACTTCCTGTACAAATTTCTCGTGTATTTTGTTGTTGCTAAATTCTAGCAAATTCATACACAACCATTATAAAACATAAAAAATTTTCCCATAAAAGCTAGAAAACATATGGCGGAAATAAAAGTCAGCTGATCAGTTGCTCCCACCTAGTTCAATGTATCTTAGATCCGTACATAAATGTTGTGTGATATCAAAATTTTTGACAACTTAGCTAGAATCTAGCAACAAAAAAATGCATGCGAAATTTTACAGGAGGTTGTTGTTGTCGGGCCGAGATCACCTTATTACTCCACCACGGTACGGATTGTATTTAAAAACTTCAAGAACGATTATGGATAAATTCAAATATTAAATTTTTGATTTTAGAATGTGTTTTTTCTTTCTTGTGTACATACTCTCAGAGAAAAAAAAAATGGCTGAATATGGACATGGGTATATGATCCTTGACAATTTCATTATTGTAAGGCTACGAAGATTATTATTATAACTGCCACAAGCGTTCAATGTTTTGTAGTAAGTTTTGGGCGAAAAGTGTTATCATAGCTGTAATTAAAATATGTATTATATCTTGGTGGTAATCATTACTTTGGTTATAAGCAGTCATTATTTTGATTATGGGTTATCAGATATACGTTGCTCCTAGATTGTGATAGCCATATTCTCTTGGTGCATGCCACGGCATGCCATGGTAAAACACATGAGCAGACTGCACTCTTCCGGCGATATAATTTTGTTAAAAAATAAATCGATTGAGTTTTCCCAGTTACCAACCATCACATAGTTCTTATTATTTTAAAGGATAGACTGACAGTAAGTTCGATGGTAAAAAAAGTTCGAAAGAAAACTAAAGACAGTCGATTTCAGTTTATACCAAAGAAATTAACTTTTGACAGAAGAAAACTAAGACACATGATTCTTCTATTGACCTAAGGGCTTAGGGGTTAATAAGCATAAATCCCAAAGTTTAAACGCTGATTGTACATGTACCAACACTAATTAAAACCCCCTTATTTTAAGGATTCTAGCAAGTTCAACAATGCAATCGGACAAAACCAAAGCTTTGTTCACAATAGGCTTGTAATTGACAAAATAGTCATAAAAATTTACCCACAACACAAACTTTTTTAAAATTAATTTTACAAATTAAGGTTATTTTCTAATTTATTTGCTTTAATTCAAATAACTTCCTTATGACAACTTTAAGTTGTTGTAAATCTTAATTGCTTAACAGCCATTTAATTTGTTTTCCATTAATTTGTCTACGATACAAATTACTTTAGTATCAACTTCTTACATAAATTTTTTATATCTTGTAGTATTTTTTATTAATCATAAAGGTTTTGTGTTATTTTTTTTATATTAAAAATATGTTAGAAAATCATTTTTAAGGGGTTTTTGTTATGGTGTCATAAACATAAACTCATTAGAGGCAACAGGAAGCAGCAACAGTAGCAAATAAAAATTTTATAAACATGTTTTCTATTAAGTTTGCCACATTGTGGGAAAAAAAGGTAAAATAAAAATGTATCTTTAATTTTGGTAGAAAAATTTGCTTTAAATTTTCTAAAAGCATTTAAAACCTTTTTTATTTAAGAAAATCTGCAAATATTTTAGTTAAAAAATTGCACTACGATATATACATACATATTTATATGTATTAGGTAAAAAAAAAAAAAACAATAGCTTCTCCCCGACGGGGAATTGAACCCCGGTCTCCCGCGTGACAGGCGGGGATACTAACCACTATACTATCGAGGATGTTGATGCAACATGCATTTAATAAACACTTATACAGTTTAAAAATGTTCTTATCAATAACACTTAACAAAATTGTTTCCTTTACACATACCATCGGTTTATTTAGGGTTTGCTATATATAATTTTCATATTTTCTTTTGTTTATCCGGCAAAGAAGAACGAAACAAAAATAATTTTTTTGCTATGACATGGTCATATATAAATAATAAATTGTCTCAATTTAAAAATTTTTCAAAAAAAGCACAACTAGGTACATACATAAAAGCAAATCATTTGTTATAGAAAATATTTTTATTATAATTTAAAAATATATTTTTATTTTATTTTTTACCTGTGTATTTAGAGAAAAGGTGTGTGCATCGCCTAGTTTAGGTAACATCACATGTAATCTAATTTTTATAATAGTGTAATACGCTCTGACATTTTCAACTTTCTTTTTAATTACTTTTGAACATGTTTTAATCCACTTTATGGCAAAAGAATTATCAAAAAACATAACAAATATGGTTCTTATGTCTGCCAAAAAGTAAACAGACTATTATGTTTTTATATTGGACAATTCTACCATAAACGCACTCAAACAAACTACAATTTAAATAAAACATTCAGTTGAAATTACCAGACATCCATACACCTACATCAGTCCTTAATAAACAAACGTATGTATGTACTTACACATGTATATTCTTTTAACATGCACATTATTACGTATTACCATGGTACCCTGCAAATAATATTAGACCACATCATCCATTTTAGCTGAAATTGAGTGGTTACACTATGGTCTTATATATTGCAATCATTGCTAATGTCATTGTCTAATAGAAGATTGTAGTTATGCAAATGTTATTCATGCTTTCACGATTGTAAAACTAAACCTTGAGTGTACCATAGAGAAAATTTTTTTATGGCTCTAAGACATCATACTGTTAACTGGACCGTGTTTTTATTTGGTTTACATATGTAGTAGTCTTACTTCTTTGTGGACTAGCCCATACACGCATATATGCACTATTCGCGTTATCTACAGGGTAACGAGACAAGTATGTGTATACATTTGGCTGAGTGCATAAGCAAATCTTTTGAAAGCACATACTCACAATCGAGTTTTAAAAAGAATCAGGAAAATAAATTTGTGTGCTTCGTTAAGCAAAGTGGATGTTAAGTGTAATGCGATTTTTATGTAAATTTCGTTTTCCCAAAAAAAAAAATGGGAATTAAAATTTTTAAAACTGCTGGCAACATTGTAGAGCTCCATGCAGCGTTGTCAACTTTTTGAAATAAAAAGCTGTTAACTTATTCAAAATATGCCAAAAAGCGCTGAAATATTCATTACAAACAATTTAGAGTTAAAACGCGCTTATATAAAAAAAATCAGCTGGAAAAGTGTTATGTATTAAATCATGTTTTGTTCAAACTTTTTATCTTGCATTACAGGATATGTTTTAGTTAGCAATTTAACAAGAATTTGCATATTTTAAAGATTAACATAGCAAATACCAAGTTGTACAAACTTTTTTATTTATTTTTTCAAGACCCAAAAAAATTATATCCGTAAAATAAATTATTCGAAAGTGGTCATTATATTTCCCAATAAATTTGTTTAACCTAAAAATGATTACCTGTATTAAATAACTATATTTTCTCTTTTCTTTTCTCTTGTTTTTTTTTTTTGACTTGCAGTTTATTTTCCTTAAAATTATAAATTTTTCTTTTAAATGTGTTACTATTTTTAAGAAAACTACTTGCAAACAGCTTTATTTTTCTAGTTTTTTTGTTATTAAATAAAAAATTATAAAAATATAAATGTTAAGGTTGACGGACGATTCTCTGATGATATCAAAAAGTTGTTTTGACGATTTTGACAATTTTTTCCTAAAATTTGACGATATTTAACCAAACTTATCTGGCAACTATGATAACAAAACAATGTTAAAAAAATCTTTATACAAACGATATGTATGTATGGATGTATTTGGTTTTTAAAACTGGTTTTTGATGCCGAATGAGTAATCATGTTAGACATTTTCTGTGTGTTTTGTTAAGGTAACAAATAAAACAATAACCTTAAACTTATTTATTATGTTTTATTTTTAAAATAAACATAATATTGTTATACTTATGTATATTTAGGTTCTTTCTGTTGCACAACATACTATGAGTCTTCTGCACTATATTCACTTTTATCACAATCTTAGCAACATCCTCGATAGTATAGTGGTTAGTATCCCCGCCTGTCACGCGGGAGACCGGGGTTCAATTCCCCGTCGGGGAGACCAAAGCAAGATTTTTTTTTATTATTTTTAAATTCGAAGTAAAATTTAAAACGTACAGAAATTTACAAAAAAATTTTCCAAAACGGCGTCCTTTATCAGGGATAGCGGTTGTTTCGGGGACAGTGACCAATATGGGGCGACTACCGCTACATACACGATAACTATCTTTATTTCTATCTTATCCAATCTAATCGAATCTATCTTTTTATTTCCCAGGTATCAGAAAGGGATTGAGAAAACGGACCCAAGTGGGCTGCACAGCTTTTGCTTCATATCGCTGGGGGTTGGTAAAGGGTTTTAATCGGTCTATATGTTTTTTTTTGCTGCCGATCATTTTTCGTGTATTTGTTAACATGTATTGTATAAAAATGTTTTTGTGCGATATTTTTTAATATGTTATACAGTGAACTCGCGGAAACGTGAATATCCAGTATCGTGAACATCCAGAAACGTGAACACTTTTTATTTAACATTAACTACTCTAAAACGTGAACAAACATTGAAAGTTTTAAAACGTGAACAATTTTTTTCTGAGATTTTTTTTGTTTACATTAATTTTATTAGTTTTGGGAGTCCCCAAATTATGCAATAAATGGATCTATAAGCGATATACATAGTTTTATTTGCAAAATTTTAATTTTTGTGGTCAAATTAATAAGACAAATTTGTATTACCCAAAAAACTTAGGTTTTAAAATTTTTAAATTGGATTTTTAGGGTTAAAGCGTTGTTAAGTTTTGACTAGATTTGGATGTTTTTGAACTAGTAACAATAAATTGATAAAAAAAAATTAAATTCGTTAGAAAATAGTTAGAACATATTCAATCGGAAACGTGAACAAAATCGAAAACGTGAACACCCTTGGTAAAAATTAGTTCACGTTTCCGCGAGTTCACTGTAATTTGAAAAACATATGTCCATTATTATTATAATTAGACAGAAATAAGTTTTTTGAGATGGAAACCAGAGCAATAAATAATGCCTATATCTGTTTGCTTATTTTACATAGCACCTATACAATTGCCTTCGGGGTAATCATTTTGTCTTATAACTGCCTTGGGTATTAATTACCCAACCTTCACAAAAGTTTTTATATCTTTAGAACCTTATGCCACAGAAATTATAGTGATCAGTCTATATCTTACCATAGATCGCATAGAAGTCAGTTTAACCCAGCTCTTGAAAGTCACCTTAATCTGCGTCTATTTTAAACATCCGGTAGTAAGTACTAATTAAAAAAAAAAAATAGTGTAGGTTATAAAATGGTCGGGTCTGCCTGAACATAACTGTTTACTTGTTATATATCAAATAAGTTATTTCGTTTAAAAAATGTTCTTAATCTGCAAATATGTTTGAGGGTACACAAGGCAAATTAAAAAATTTTTTTAATTAACGCCTGTTCTTTATATTAAGAATGCCTTTTGCGAGCTTATCCCAATTCAGAATATAATAATAAAAATTATATAAAAATATATTACAGAATGTATATTTAAAATACAGTTTTCTATCCAATGTGATACACATGTGTACACGCATGAAGCTCTAACGTAATTTTAACGTCATCATAAAACCACTTCGCTTAAAAAAAGTCGCAGAAACTTTTTGCTGAAGTCAAAATAACGTCAGAGCTACATATGCATGTAGCTTTTAACATTTTGTGTACTGCAGACTTTACCTAAATGTCTGCCTCAAACCACGTGGTGGCAAATTTTATTGGCCCGAAGACAAAGTTTGATGACATAAATTTTACTTCGCTCATAAAAAATTAAAATAATTTCACTTTCTCCTTCGGTAATCTAGTAAAATTTAGTAGCGTTTAATCACAAGTAACCTACAGTAGCAGTAATAGTAAAGGTGTTATAAAAAATACTTAAATACCTTTTTAAATGTTTATGGTAAAAGTTTTATTGTTTTATTCTATAGATTTAGATTTGTTTTTAAAGTGTCAGCAGGGTTTATATAAATGTATGAAGTGGCACATCGTAAAAAATTAGCTTTGGTTTACAATTTGGTAAAAAATACTAGCCAGAACAATAAAAAATATTTGTATTCATTAAAATTAGTTTAACAAAAAGAAAGTATGTATTAGGAAAAGTTTCTTTGAAACTTAAATCTATAAAAATGGCAAAACATTATCTTTAGGAATGTGGAAAAAAATTAGATTTTTTTAAAATCTAGTAGAGGTAAAATTAATTGAGCCATTTATATACTAAAATAGTTATTCCGGGAGGACATTTGTATGGGGTCGACTCAGGAGGTGATTCTGAGTCGATCTATATACTCGAACACGGTGGTCGCAAGCCATTATTTTTGGGCGTTACAAGCATTTCTACAAAGCATAATACCCGAGAAGTAAAGCCTCAATCAAGCTGACCAGTTTTATTTAATATTTGATACGCTATATCAATCACAGATCGTGGTGGACCGTACCCCCTCTTACAATGTTATGCCTAGAAACTATTAATCTTTTGACTTAAAACCTGGTGCGAAAGAGTTACGTGTTAATGTTTATATAAAATGAAAAATTTATAACAAATCCTACGGTTGAATTGTTTAGTAAAAGGTATAGAAGATTAAGCCCAGACGAATAATGCGCTCTTACATACTTTTTTGTTAATAACTTGAAATATGTTGGCACTTTTTTCGTTTGAACTTATGTAAATATATTTTATTTTCTTCTTGTTTTCTTCAAGCTTTAGATCTTTTATTTTTTTTTGTGGTAGAGTAAAAAGAATGTGGGAAGTTTAAACAGTTTTGCTAAGACATATGTATGTATTCATGTAACTTACAATGAAGTTGAAACATTTATTTTGCTTAACTTTTAAATATGTATAATAACTTTATTTAAATTTGATGACCTGTTTAATTAAAGTAATTAAATATGATAAAAAGCAGCAATTAATAAAAAAAACTTTGTAGGTTTAACAAATACAAATATGTTTGTACAAATTCAAACGGAAATGGTCGACCATTTAAAAAGTGACTCCCAAGCCCGTAGAGGGGGTGGGGCCATTTATCATTAAAAAAACTTTCATATATGTAAAACTCTGTAAAAAAAATTCTAAAAATTTTGTTTGTTCAAAATGCTATTTGTTTTTAAACACAAACATGTTTAAATATAGAAATGCTAAAAAAAGATACTTTTTAAACTATAAAAAGTTTTGCCACTCATCTCTGTTTTTTAAGCTTCCAATGCTATCATGGTCATATATATATATATATACTATAGTAGTTTTGGTTGAAAAGAAAATAAAGGATTTATCATAAATTAAAAAAAGAAATTATTTAAACCATTATTTGTTTTGTGTTGTGTATATTACGGCCAGCATTTTAAATACATCCTGCAACAAATGTGCTTTATTGTTTGTACAAAAAGTGTTGCTATGTCTGGATGATACAAAAAGGCCCTGAAGCATAAAAATAGTTGCATCAAAATAAACTAACTTCGTCTGAATGAATGCTACAGTATTTTAAAATGCTAAAAAAATATATATTTGTTTTACAGATAAACAGATTTAAAATAAAAATAATACTAAATAATTTGTTAAGCCATAAAAAACGTCTGCAAACATTTTGTAACTACAAACAATAAATTTATGATTAAATTTGTTTTTTTTAAAGGAATGTTAAAAAATATTAAAAAGTTTTTTAAACTAATTTAAACATGTTTAACTTTAAAAACAAACAGTGTTAAAATTTTTTTTAAATGTCTGTTGAGGACACATTTGAACCCATTTAGTTTCTGTCCTTCTTTAATTATTTTTTGCTTAAAAAAATTAAAATGAAGTTTTGAATATTTAAAACTTAAAGCGCATCATACGGAAGCAGTTAGATGCTTAAAGATTGGAATTTTTAAGGCCAGTGGGACCAACTAAAAAAGATTGTGGCTGTAAAAAAAGAGTTCCAAAAAAACCAAAGGACACACATAAGTTGTTGAAATATTTAGAGCAAATCAGAAATTTTCTGGCGACACATAGAACAGCATCACTTAAGGAACACTTCGAAGGTCTTAGACAAATTGTTATTTTTGGAGATCAGCCAAAGGTTTTAAAAAAATCCCTTATCTCAACGCCGTTAATTTGTAATATAAAAGGTTCCTGCTAGAGAAACAGGAAAGAAAAATTTGATTATTTTGAAAAATTATTTAAGGAATGTCATCACTTCCAATACATGAGTAAATAAGATGAAGACAACATATAAAACTATGATTTCCATTTGAAGTTAATAAAAAAATCTCTTTGTTAGCTGCCTTTCTTAGCAATTACAGAGCGTTTGTTACTTTAGCCGAACGTAAAATCAATTTCCAAGCGCTTAAGTCTTCTGTGCCTCTTCTCCAATTTCTACAGCAAGTTTCGAGAAATCTCCCCACTTGATATTTAATCGGAGTTTTAGCATTCCCCTTCACGTGATCCGTGACAAGGTTCTCATTTAAAGACTTCTAGCTGAAGCATTTTCATTCATTCTTACGGTATGATCTTGCTTACGTAAACGTTGAATTTTATCAGCCTTGAAAAATTTATTTCAAAAGACCAACCCCGGTTATATAAATGTGTTCATCGTATATTTATAACCACCAATTTTAAAGTGTGAGTAAGAGTAAATTTAGCCACCTGAGCCAAACTAAATAAAAGTTGCCTTTTACTGGGTTGCAGTGCCACCTTGCGGCTTTGCAAACCCTTGATTTTAAGTTGTGTGTTCTTTAGACCTTAGTTGGTCTTATTTCTTTAAGTAAGCTTCTTCCATTTATTCTCTGTTAAAAAGCAAAGTTTAAAAAAAATTATTTTATTCAATTTTTATTTCATCCTTTCATTATTGTGATTATGTGCTGTTGCTGTTGGTATGCAATTTTTCGTTACGCCTTGGCCATTTTCTCATGTGTAACAAACAAGTCTAAAACTTTTGTTAGTTGTTATACAAACAAAAAATTATTCCAGAGAACAAAAAATGTTTCACATCTGTTCACTCAAAAAAACGTACAAGGATAACAAAAGGCTTGACACACTCAAAATGTCCTAAGCAGTCATACAAAAATTATTACTTTGCCTGCACCAGCGTGAATACAATTTTAAAACAATTTTTTTTTTATTTTAAGCAAATATGTAGACACTTTAAAGCAATTCTAATTGTTGTTTTTCTTTTTGGCTACAAACATTTTTTGTAATTACTAAAAATTCTTTTTTAGGATTTTTTTTACAAACCCCAAAAATTATAAAGGCAACACGAAAGGAATGGGTTTCCGAAAAATGTGTAAAATAAAATAGGGAGCCTGTATAATAACATAACTCCTTTTACACACCATTACGACAATATTCATATTTGTCACCACAATTGTATTGTGTTTGCTGGTTTTATAGCCTCGAATATCCGCATGTTTATTTTGATATTGCGGATGTTATTTTCACTACATTTACAATTTACATACTTAATTCTAAATGTTAATCCATATGCATGGGGGTTTCCACAGAAAAGGCTATCATTTTATTTCATAGAAAGAAATTATATTTTTATAACTTCTTTAGCAGCCATTATGAGAAAATTATCTTTAAAACTAAAAAAAAACATTTTATTGTGAAATTTTTATATTACGATTATTATCAACCTGTGAAAAAAGTGTTTTTTTTTACAATTTTGGGTTAGTTCCGTTGTAAAAAACATCAAAAAATTACAACTCAGTTGTTTGGTTTTTGTTGTAATCATGGCACCAAATTTCCCATTACAACTGAAATCGAGTTGAGTTCTAAACCATAAAAGGGGCCATTTTGTATATAACACTGTGCACTAGTTTAAGCTTTTAAGACCTATAAAATCACCAATTTTTCCAAACCAAGTATCTACAGGCTTGTACCACCCTTTGTAGAATCGAACATATATTTTCTCGTCTGTGAATTTTTTTATTGTTGCACATAATATTATAAAATTACTAATTAATTAATTTTTTATTTAATAAGTTAATAATATAAATAAAATGGTTAAAATGTTTGAACGTAAATAAATTTTATAATCTTTATAAAAGAAAGAAGTTATAAAATTCAAAATATGTACATTTATTTGTACTAATCCTTGTGCTATAAAAAAAATAATTTTTTCCTTGACTGTGGAAATGCCCATTTGGTTAAGTGTGATATAATTTTGGACACAATATATTTTTGTCACTTTATGGTTGGCTGTCTAAAACATAATAGGGTTTTATAAACGCCACCCTACCCTTTTAACACTCATGTTTTCAATATAAAAATTTCCTTTTAATAAATAAACGGAAATGTATACTCTATTACACAGGATGTTTAAATGTGGCATAATCTAAAGCACACCAACCAAAATGCTGCTATAAAAATAACAGCCAGGAGAAAAAATGTAAAAAGTTATGGTTTAATATCTCACACTAAATTAGCCAGCATTTTTGACACCTAGACAGTAATATTTATTATATCGGAAATATACATGAAAATGTGGTTTTATAAATTGCAAATATGGTTTCATAATTTTTTAAGTCCAATTATGGAGTCAAGACAGGCATATCAATATACGTATGTATATAATATATTAATACATATGTATATATTACATTCTTTAATAAAATTAAACTTTAGATTGAGCAATTAAAAATATAGATTCATTGTTTAACATTTTATTACTAGCTTCACCCGGTCCGCTTTGCTGTACTCGACCAACACTGCTTATTCAAGTTTGTGATGTATAAGAACAGCCATATTTATTTTTGTTAAAAAGTCCTAAATTTATTGTATAAGCAAAATATCTATTTTTAAATTAATATTTTAATTGAAATAAATCGTTTATATAGCAAAATCTTTTGTGGGCATGGCACCGCCTACTTTTTGGTATTTTTAATTTTAACTCTATAAATTTCTAAATTTTAGTGCCGAAGAAGTTCTTGTGTTTAAAGTTTAATTTTAATTGGCGTAGAACTACTGTTCGTAGTTTTAATTAAAAATGTTGACGTTGCAGTTAAAATACCAATATTAATGAGTCTAATTTCTGCTCACTTCTTTTCTTTAAAATTCTGACTTTAAAAGCACATTAAATTTCATAAAAAACGGTTCAAAAGGAGTACGTTCATTAGGCTTTACATTGTTGTGGGTGTGGCAAAACCTATAACACATACATATGTTCCAAACTTTATAAAAAACGGTATAGTCGTAGAGGCGAAATCGCGTGACAAGCAAACCTATTTTCACAATGAATGTAGGGATTTATCTTTTCTTTTAAATCTCGTCTTTTTCATTCGACACCTAGAATCAGTTATTTCCACAACTTCATGAATTAAATTAATACATATGTAGTATTTGACGTTCACCCTTAGTGACACATGTGCGACATCTTACCAAAAAGTCATTTTATTTTTGATAGCAGCCAAAATGCTTATACCGGGGGAAATATGGAATAATGACCTTTTCAAATTAAGCTATCGATATATTCCTTTGTATACCAATAAAAATGTGTTTATGGATGTTGTTTCTTTTATTATTAAAATTTATTTTTAAGTGTTACATTATTTTAATGTAAGTAATGCAGCTTTTGAACATAAAGTTTATACATAAATATTTTAATATATGTAAGTACATTCGTATTACACCTTTTATATAATCTGGTCACCTTAACTATCTTAATATATTAAGCAAACTGAAAACATTTTTTTTTATTATAAATACAAACTAGCCTACAAATATGCTTATAAGTGCATATATATGTACATGCTTACTTATGTATATACATACACACAAACAAATAAATGATTCATTCGTCTTATAAGATACTCACGGCTGCCAGACTTGACGATTTATTGTCATTTTGCGTTTTTTTCCAGATATAGGTATACTATTGTAAATAGACAATTTTTGCTTTAAATTTTACGATTTTTTTTTTTTAAATTTCGTACCAAATAAAAGATCTTTTATAGCCAACAGCTTTTATATTCTACAGTAAAATAATACACATATATAAGTACTTAAATAAAACTGATATTATTTATACATATATCCTATATACATATATATGTACTTATTTATATAAAAGGTTGGATTTACAACAGTCATGAATAAGTCATTTATATTCTATTTAATAAAAAAATATTTTAAAAATATTAGCTTTTGTAAAATTTCCCTAAAATATTATTTCTTAAAGAGGAATTATAATTGTAATTACAAAATTGATTTAACATAAAAATGGTTATAAGTGTCAAATAAACTTAAAAATGTGTAAAACTTTTGTGTTTCTCATTTGCACCGTGTTTTGCTTCAAAGTTTGAATTTTCACTTTTTATTTTGTTCCTCTTTTTTGAGGAAATAATAAAAAGCATATTGTTTACCGATTTATTCTTGTATTAATAAGTAATTAAGTTAAAAACAGGTTTCAACACAAAAACTATTGTTTTGTATTAAAATAACTAAATATAAAAAAAAATTTATATTATATATACAGATTGTCTGTTTTTATATGTATATGCAGTTTATTTTGCTTTTAAATTTGTAACTATTTTTGTAAAAACTACTTGTAAGCATTGTTTATCCCAGGTTATTTTATTATAAAATAAAACATTACAAATACACATAAATTTTAGGGTTGACGATAAAAAAAATTGTTCTGACGATTTATATCTTAAAATTTGACGATATTTAACCAAACTTATCTGGCAGCTATGGTTGAGAGCATAATTATTAAAACAATAAAAGTTTCTATGTAACTCTGTGATTACGTTTTTATCACTGTTCGGCCAATTACTGTCAACAATCCCGTATTGTCTAGTGGTTAGGATATCCGGCTCTCACCCGGAAGGCCCGGGTTCGATTCCCGGTACGGGAAATTTTTTATGCAAGATATTTTTTTTTTTTTAACGTGAAAATGAACAATAATACGATATTAATGAATACCAATAGAAGTTTAAAAAATACATAGATAACATTTATTAGGTTTGGTTTGTAGTTTTCAACTACATATTGTTAATTTTTTCTAACATCTACATACATATGTAGGTATCCAAACAATTTTTTAATTTAATAAATGTTTCTAACATCAAGTTGGAGAGAAAAAATTTGTTTAAATAGTATTTGATTAAATCAAAAATCTATCCATTATAAATTTGGTTATGAATTTTTTATGACATATTTTTTAAATTGTTTTATATATTTTCCTGCAATCTTTGCGAAACCACAACATTCCTAACCACCAGCTATTTTTATTATTTATAAACACAAAATTTAATTCAATTTCATATCTAGCAAACATTTAAAACTTTTCTTTTGAAAACTTTTGCAACTTTTTATTAATTTTCTTTTATTTAATAATGGCGACCACAAAAAAGCAACAAGCAAACAACACACGCACAAAAAACAAATAAACAAACAACAATAAAACCATTTAATGTTAAATAATTAAAGTTAATAACATTTTTTTCCTACAGCATTTAGGTATTCAAAGAAACTTTTTCTTGTTACTTTTTGGTACCAAATTGTAGCGTTTACTACAGTCATCTATTCATATCAAATACAAGAAGGGATAATTAGAATGAATACAAACAACGAAAACGACTTGTAAGTACTGGTGGGGGGCTATAACGAAATTCCTGAACGCAGCGTATCCCTAGGGACCATACCAGTTCATAGAGATTAGGGGTGGAGTGTGCCGGAATAAAGGTACGTACATATGTACAATTGTTGTTTGTCAAACCACCACATAAAAACCGCAAAATTTGCTGTTAAACTGATAAGAAAGAAAGTTTACGAATTCTATGAGGGAAAAAGTCATTTTGTTATATATTTTTTGAACGTACATACATACATATGTATGTTTGTGTAAGTGAAATAATTACTTAACCCCCGTCTTTATATTTGATAAATGATAAATATCTTAAAGAAATAGGTATTGTTACTTGAACAACAACTTTGGTCTTGTTTTTTTTGGGCAATTTTATTTTGGGGTTTTTTTTGCCAAGGGCATATTGTCAAAAAAATGTGTTTTAAATTAGGTTGGTTTCGGTCTCAGGGCCATAATAATGTGTTTATCACATGTAAAGTTGCTATTAGTATATACATATGTGGTTTTCGTTGACTGTTTGAAACCTTTAAGACTGACGACTTTTTTAAGGGATTTAACTAAATCATAAACATAACAAAAAATCAGAAAAAATATATTATAATATTTGAGAATAATATTGCAATAACAGATTTTTTAATCCTAAATTATACGTATATGAATTTTTAAGAAATTCTTACTAAAAAATATATTTAATGTAAGTTTTATTTGCTAAGAAGAAGTGATATTTTAGCCTACCCGGTGGGCGTCGCCGCCATCTTCAAAACATATGATGAATAGAAAAAAAATATTTTAATTTAAAAATTTATAGTATATGACCAAACTTTTATTTAAAAAGAAAACATTTAATTGTTTGTTTTGTTTAAAAAAATAAATAAATTTTGTGTTTAAATAGATCTTAATAATAATAAAAATTTTACTTAAAAAACTTAGAATATATACTTGTATATATATATTTGTATGTATATATTTCCATATGTTTAAATATAAATAAACAACTAAGTTTACTTCATACACCCAGAAAATTGTTACAGTAACTGACTATAATTTATCTTAGAAGTTTTTAGTAAATTTATTTCTAAATGAAGAAACAGTTAAATTGTAGTTATATATATTTTTTTATTTGTTTGGACAATTATACGCAAAAACTATTGTGCGTAATTTTTGCAATTATTAAAAATAAAAATAACAACAAAATTGGTAAATGCTATGTATTGTTCGTCGATCTAATTAAAGACAATAAGATCAGTAAACCTCGTTCAACCTACAGAAAAGAAATTCCGTTTTCCTTTTTGGATAACTGTTAGTTGAAAACGTGATGTTTATAGCCCACAAATTTACTACCGTTCAGAGTATTCAGAGCATTGGTAAGAAATGTTGCCTTTTTATTTACTATATGTTTCTTTCAATTAACAGTTACTTAATATATTAGTTACGTTTTATCAATAAAAAAAAAAACAAAATAGAAAATAAACTTTGTCGTGTCAAAATTAGTTTTTCCCCGGATCTCATTAAATTAGTTTATTTTAGGATAATTTTTTACATTTTAAATTAAATAATATTTTTGTTTGATTCAAATGAATATAAAAATGAGTATTCAGTCCAAGTTACTTTCCCAGTTTATCATTCTAAGCAATATCTTGAGTGTATTATAATATATTTATCTTCAATATATGTAGAAGAAATGGGTTGAGTTGTCTTGCTTGTAACCCAAGGCGCCTTTTACTTATTTATCCTGTTGTTAAGTGTTCGTTCCCTTCATGTTTTATTTTGTTTAACTGACCATTAGTAAATGTAAAATATATAAAACAAAAACATGTCAATCTAAGCCATTTATTCAACAAGGAACATCACACAATATTAATAATAATAAAAAATATCCTGCATCCTTCCTTCCTTTAGAAACAAAATTTCCAAGACAAGGCAACACGTAATTAGGTCTTGTTATTTATTTAAGCCAAGTGGGTTCTTGATTATTATTCTGCAGTTAAAAATTACAAGAAATTTTACTTTCTAATAAAAATTACTGTAGAAGATGTTATACAAATATACAAAAAAGCGGCATAAAACGTTTCACACCTTACATAGCTTTGACTAACAGAACAAAAATTGTTATATGTACCTACATATGTATGTATGGTTTCAAAAATAGCTATCACCCATGCAAGAGGTTAAGGGGTATATGCATAAACAACTTTTAAAATTTAAAATACTGATTTTGTATGAAAATTGCGTCTTAAAAACCTATTTAAAAATATTAGATTATAAAAGTGCAAAAAGGTAGCGTATGCAGAAAATATATTTTTTGTGGATGAAAAAAGAGAACTTCCTCAATGACAAGAGATGTTTTTACATTAGTCAATTGGGTTTTAACCATTACTTCCGTAAATATTACGAAGTAATCAGAGGTCGTCATTTGTAACAGTTTTTTAAAGCATAACCTATGGGTAGTTGCCCTGATAAATGTTTTAAATATACACATTAAAAAAAGCTGTAAACATCTTTACTTGATTCTTGGTAACTAATGGCGGGCAAAAAACATATTTCATAGAGATGCGTTAAGATAAATTCGTCAAGCCAATTAAGAAAAAAAAAATTGTTTATGAGCGGTTAAGGTCAATTTTCTCAAATTAAAGTGTAGATTTTTAAAATAAATTTTTACAATAAATAGCATTGAATGATATTAACGAACTTAAACATAAATTCAAATTTTTCACAAAATATATACAGTGCAGTTTCGATTCACTGTTGAACTTTTTTGTGGATTAAAGTAAAAAGAGATAAAAAAAATATTTTGATACTATTACCAGGGTTGTCAGTTTTTTTCAGGGCCCATCGCCAGAAAGGTTATCAAAAATCGCCAAAAATATAGTTTTTTGAGTTTAAAAAAAAAAAAATTCGCCAAAAAAATCTATTGTTTTGACGAAAAAAACTCAAAATTATTTTACTTAAATACATAAATCTATGAAATATTTGTGTTTTAATTCAATAAAAAGAAATAACTAAATCGCCACGGCGTCAAAACTAAATTTTAATAAATAGCCAAGAGCAGTAAAAAATCGCCATAACTGACAGCCGTTAAAAAAGTACCCTCGAAACAGTTTTTTATACCCAAATGAAATTCTCATTTTTTATCACTGGTACATACAGGGTACACTTAACAGGTAGCCTCAGATAAACAGCTGAGTAACGGTATTTCGTTGCATTAATGTCAAATTTTGTTTATGTTTATGTAGTTTTTTTCTTGTTTACAAACAACAATTTTACTATTCTAAGAAAAGCTAAAAACGTGTTTGAACAATTCTTAAAATTTTTTCTATTTTAAAGTTAAAAAAACGTGAAATATAGTGTTAAAAAAACTACAAAGTAATTTTATATTTATAAACGTGAAATATAGTGTTAAAAAAAACTACAAAGTAATTTTATATTTATAAACCACATAGTTTAAAAAATTGTTTTAAGTTTTAAAAAAACCAAACATGCGGAAGTGCTGTGTGTGCAACAAAAAGAAAAAAGTGGTAGTGGAAGCTTCTTTCTTGTCCCAAAAGATGAACGAAAAAGAAAACTTCCATTTTTCTTTAATATTTGTTTGCCTCAAAATTATGCAACGTGTTTTTTTTTCTCGTGTTTACATTTTTCTTGTAACTTAACCTACAAGAAATTTTAATCGCAACTGATTCTGCTTCCTACTTTCGTAAACAAAAAGTATCTATTTTGACATTAGTAAGACGATTTTCTACCAACAAAACTCATTGTGTAACTGTAATTTTGTTGTTTTTGCAGAACCGCTCCCACCTTCTATAGATACACCTTGGGTACATACCTATGTAGTTGAAATTGATTTTTTAAAATTTTCGGTCTTTAGGCCGTCAGTCCAACCAAAAATTCCAGACAAGAGCAACCCCGTCGGAACCATGGGAGTGATTATAATCACAGGAGATCATAATCCTGAATCATCATACGACCTTATTAATAGGGTAGAACGTCAGTTCTTACCTCTACTAACGACAATTATTTCTATAAAAAATGTGCGTTAAATCCACTAAATATAGTAAACTAAATGAGAATTATCTCAAATCTTTAAAAAAAAAACTAAGAAATTCGATGACAACCAACAACTGAATAATAAAAAGTAGACAAAAAAGCACGTGGTGTGTATGTAGATATGTATGAGCGCATGTATGTATGTACGTATGTGTGTATGCTTGTACTGTTTCTCCAAAAAAATAAATACGTCATACCCTGTTAAGTGTGGTTGTTTGTTTACGTGTGCTCACAGATTTGAATTATATTATTTTGTTGTTTGCTACGAATGTACATTAGACTTATTTTTTAGTTTATAAAAATTGTAAGTTATCAATGCATATTTTGCATTGCTAAATTGTATAGCTCATATATGGAAAAAAAATTCCCATACCGGGAATCGAACCCGGGCCTTCTGGGTGAAAGCCAGATATCCTAGCCACTAGACCATATGGGATATGTTATGGAATGTGTAAAACAACTAATACAAGAAAACGGTGATATAAACAGTGTTTTCTTTAGTATGAACACATATACGAATGTAGTTAGTACGTGTGTATGTACATCTTGGCCGTTTGGTACGCCAGGCCTGCCAGTATGGCATTTTGAGTGCTAGATATAAATTTATTTTCTTATTGTAGCACCTATGTAAGTCTCTTGTGTATAATAAATGATAGAAGTCTACGAGGAATCAAAGAAACGTTGGGGGAAAATGTAATGTAATTGTTTTATTTAAATTGGAAGGCATCGGCCCAATTAAAAAAAATTAAAGTTAAAATTAAAATTAAAGATAATACGAACAAACTTAAAGTTGTTAGTTATCAAGCGAAAACAAAAGTGGTATTTTTCAAAATATTGGGTTTAATATATACATTTGGGTGGAAATAATTTGTGTGTGATTTTTTACCATAATAGGTATAATTTAGTTATTGCTATCAGATACAAGTAGGTTTGTTGATATTAAAGTTTCTGTTTGTAATGCTATTAATATTAAGCACGTAGCAAAATTATTTGTCAAAGCACATACATATTAGTTTTGTTTAAAAACAAGAACACTCATAAGCGAGCATTATAGTTAATATAAAATCTACAATACATACAGTTTTAATTAAAATAATTTTTTGGTTTTATATATTGCAACATACATATATATACATATATGATTTGTTTAGCATTTTAACATTTTTATATATAAATTATATATTAACTCCTGGCAACCCTGGATACATAACTACGGGTGTTCTATTATGTGTTTTAAACAAAAGTATATTTATTCAGTTTACAAGCACATGTGCCAGATCTGACGATTTATAGTCATTTTGACGTTTTTTGGTGGCAAAAAAGACTTTTGACGATTAGACGATTTTCGCCCTGGATTTGACGTTTTATGAAAATTAAAAAAGCAGAATGATATTTAATCTTTTTTATTTAAGGAAAATATATTAGCCATTGTTTGTTTATATGAAACTTATAAAAAAGATTATAGTTAGAATATTTTTTATATAATACGCATTAGAAATATGTGGTTAAAAGAAAAACCCTAACAATAAATCTCTAAAATAAATTATGTATTTGAAAGTTGTCGTTTTTATTCCAAATAAATATGTTGTAACAAAAAACTGATTATTTGTGTAAAATTAACTTTATTAGAAAAAAAACTGTAAAATATTTATAAAGATTTTTTGTTTTGTATTTGTAAGTAAAAAATTAAAAAAAAATTTAAAGTTGACGATTTCAAATACATAGTTTTATCTGGCAGCTATGTTCACAAGTTAATGCGAACTCAGCAATTTTTATATATTTTATTCGAGTTTGTTTACTATTGCATCCAGTCAAACCAATGAATTCTGTCAAAAGTAATTTAACAACAGCAACCTACCTTAAAGGTCCCGCTTTGTTGAGGTTTGTAGAGTTTGTCAAGGCGCATGTACCTATATCTGGTCGGACTTGTACTACAAAAACAACTAAATCGTCGAACGAATGTCAAAGACATATAAAAAAAGCTCATAAATTCTTTCTTCTTTTTTTTATTTTGAGCTTTTCTTGGAATACTGCAGTTGTTGCAAGGTATATTCAACCAGGTAAGAGTAACTGTTCAGCTGACTAGTTAGAGGCCGAATATTTCTGAGACCGTTAAAAGTTTAAAAAATAATATTTACGAGTTATGATACATTCGATAAATCAGCCTCTTTAAGAATCTTAAATTTTGGAACTAATGGCAAAACTTTAGAAATATTAAATAAGTTTCGTCCCTAACTGAAAGTATGGAATGGTGTTTAATTAATATAAAAACCAGGGTCTTTTTTTTCCTAGCAAAAACAAATAAAATAATTTTTTGGAAGTTAACAACCTTAAAGTTATATTGTTGTTTTCGAAAAACTTTAATAAAAGAATTCAGGTTTTTTGAATTTCTTATTTAGCTTTTTTGTCATATTAAAATTATTTTTATCCATTTATTTGTCACAATTTCCTAATCAAAACGTATTTTTTTTTTTTGGCTTAAAAAACCCCTTCAATTCAATTAAAAATGCATCATAAACACGTGATTCTCTTTAACTAATTTTAATCCTTTGAGCCCCTTTACCGCATAGGATAATACACGAAAAAGTTAAACAGTTGCATGACAGTACAACATAAATAAAAATAACAAGGAATTTTTATTATTTTCCCTGCCAGTGACCGTCTGCCTTAAAAAATGGAATTTTGGTATATTTTCGTCATATACTTATGCATGTAAAACAAAGGTTGTTTCTGATGTCAAAGTAAGGTGCCCAAAGTTTTTTTATTTTGGAACAACATAAATAACTTCATTACGTACGTAATGTGTGATGCATGTACATACACGCAGAGAAAAAACATGGTTGGGCATGAATATTTTTATCCGCATTCAAAATTAGTTTTCGCAAGCATATAATAGTTTTTTTTTTGTTTGATTTGAACATATTCTTGTTACGATAATCAAGTATATGCCAACATTTAACCTTTATATGACTACATCACACCTGGTATGCATCACTGCCTCTACCTAAAGGTACCTTTTCACGGTAATACAAAGTAATTAGATTTTGTAGAATCAAAATATTATGAAATTCTCTCCGTGTTTAAAAAAAGAGAATAAAAATCTGTTCTAACTATTTTTCATGTTTACACGGATGAGGTTGGTAAAATCAAAATCGGTTGCTTCTTGTCACTTTCCTTTTGGGGTAACGCCATATGTTTAAGGTTCAACAATATTAACAAAAACAACATGAAAAAAATCTGCTTTTATTTTGATTGTTTGTGTATTGTTTCATTAAGTGTAGCCACCTTCATTAGATGCTGTAAGTGCTGCCAATCTTTCACACCTCTGATGTGATGAGAATACACAAGTTTCTAAAATGGTTTAGAAAATAAACATTTACCGAACACTTGTCAAATTTTGCATCCGTATTCTCTCCTACCCAATACATAATGCTTTTACATGATGAGATTTTGTATTATCCCACAACATTTTTTGACATATCTTAATATATGTATTACCGTGTAAAGGTACCTTAAATACCTACCAGCGCGCTTTTTAATATGAAATTTTCAAAGGCACCATTCATTTAATTTTTTCTTTTTGGGACACAGCAAAATAAACCAATATATTATTGATATGCATTTTTTTAAATGACAAAAAATCTTGAACGAAAAAAACTACATTAAAGTTTGTTAAAACGTATTCCCTTATTTTATTAAACCCAACGCCTAAAAATAAAATGTTTCAAATTATTTATAAATTTTTTTTCTAAACAATTGGTTTTGCTTTCTAGGTTAGATATTTTTGAAAAAAAATCATACAAAAATTCTGTTTATAAAAAATAGTTTAAGTTACTTGTTTGGCCCCTTTAAATATCTGGTTGTTTTCGTGATAACAACCCTAGTTTATTTTAGAAAATGGTAAACATTGCTGTTGTTGGCTTATTAATGTTGAAAATGTTAATGACCATAACACACGTTTTTCCAAGGAGTAAAAATTACTCCCCAATTATTATTTCTGCATAGTAGTATATTTATATTTCAGACTATGTGTTATATTTGCTTAATTGTATTTCAAACTATAATTTTCCACTTAAATAACAAAGTGAAAATTTGAAATGAATTTTTAAATATTTTGTAAGCACGTGATTGTTAACACAAAAACAAATAAATACATAATATTGAAATAATTAAAAGTCGCTATAATTTGGTTACATTGTTAAATAAATTGTAAAATAAATGGTTAGAATTTAACACACATAGATACATACATACATACATACATACATACATACATACATACATACATACATACATACATATATACATACATACATACATACATACATACATACATACATACATACATACATACATACATACATATGTGTTATACCTAAATATAGATTCATATCTTTACACTAATATACAAAAGCCCTAACTCGTACTTTTAAAATCGAGAGTTTTATATGGCTAATTGTGATATACCAGCAGACCATTTTTGGAAATAAACAAAATTCTGGGCTTATGAAACAAAGTTAGGGCTTTTCTATTTAAGGTAACGATATGAATATACAATAAATATTTAAGCACACAAAAAATGTTGAACTCTTTTCTGTAAAATTTTTAACCAGGACCCCAAGTATATAAAAAAGTACTTTTTATTTACCTTAATTTTGAATTTTTAAAATCAAAGTGTTAAAATTTTGCAAGAACTACCCCGAAAAGTACCTTTCATCTACTTAGTGGCCTTGTAGCCTCAATTTTGCAAAAACAACTTAATATCACATTTCTAGTCACAATCCGAAAAAAATGCAAAAAAGTACTAAAAACATAAAAAGTGCTTTTTGACTACGTAATAAACTTTCAATTTGGGCTAATAGTGCTAAATTTTATAGATGTAATCTCATAATTGAAAAAAATGGATAAAAGCACCAAAAATGCTAAAAAGCATAATTACTTTTTCTCTACTTAGTTAACTTATTGCCTTACCGGAACCATAGCCTCTTCTTTTGTGTTTCTGTACCCACAAAAATGCAAAAAAGTCCTCAAAACATAAAATTTACCTTTTTCTTGACTCTCAGTGGTACAAAATTAAAAGAAAAGTATTAAATCCGAATTCACAAATTTTGTGGGCTAATCGTCCACAGTTTTCGGTGGTTGGGAAGTTAAAAAATTGCTTAAAGAAACAAATATATGTATAATTTTTACCCCTTAGGGTCAAAATCTAAAAAAAATGACCCAAAAGCTTTTTATATTAATGAGATCTGGAGGCAAAGTACGGCATTCGATTTGAATCGAAATTCTACTCGTTCGAACGAGTTGTCAATGCTTTTAATATAGGAATTCTAATAAAAATTTAAAAATTTCGATTCGAATCGAATGCCGTAATTTGCTTCCAGATGAAAAAATTTTTAATTAATTTTCTGTCTTTATTGGTTTAAAAGTTATAAAATAGACCCAAGTAGTGCCAAAATATAGTTTTTACCCTCTTTTACCCCTTTGCAACCGAAATTGAAAACAAGTGAAAGACATGAGCCCGTTCCTTTAAAAATATATAAATTTTTTTCCTTTTAACAGAAAAAAAATTGGTTTTTACGCTTCTTATTTACTTATCTACCCTGGCAGAGTGCTCGATTACGATCGACGGGACACTTTAAACAGGTTTCATAATGATTGAGAGTGCAGAAGAAGACAGAAGCTACATGGCCGCGAAAATGGGCTTTAGTAAAAACCCAAGCATAGCTATGGGCCTTCGGCCAGACCACACGAACTGAAACTTCTTAACGGAGGGGTCAAGGATGGAAGGAACAGGGAACTAAATATCAGAGTCCTAAAAACTTTTTGCCGACTGCAGTGTTTTTCAGGCAGGAACCCTAGCACTCAAATTAAGCCCTGATTTTATTCTCTTCCTTTACAATTGAGAATTCTCAGATATACATGTTTATTAGTAATCCTATTGCAAAGAAGGCAATCTCCGTAATCTCTCTTCGGACCGGATATTCCCAAAATTCTGTATAGTTGGTTTTATGCACAGGGAGAAGCACTCACAGTTAAAATTTTAAGACTTTACCTTTATTGGTTTGATTGAGTCCATAACCAGCCATTAATGTAGTTCCTATAAATGTGCATAGATAGCATGTGCATATTGATTTTGAAAATCTAAATTTTAATCAAAATGGGTGTATCATTAAGATATTCGGCTTTAAGTGTGAAGGCCGGGGTTCAATTTCCGGTCCGGTTTTTTTAAATAATAAAACTTTTTTATTTAAATCCTTTTTTAAATATTTTTTAATTTACTTTAATATAATTTGACTTTTTTCAAAGGTGCTCATGTGCATAAAATGTGGTTTACGTTTATTTATTGTGTGCCTGCATGTCTGCACGCAAACTATTTTTATTTTTGTTTCAGTAAAAAATGCATTTTAATTTCTATGTTTTTGTTTTCTTTTGAATTTCATAACGGAAAAGTATGTCAAAATGTTGTTAATCTGCCATGTTGATTTTATATGTTAGTGTTTTCTTTTTAGATTTCAATTTAGTTAAAAACTGTTCGTTTTGTGTTCTGTTTGCCCACATTTTTTCTTTAATGGAAATGAAAGTAAAATTATCACACATCGTTCTTAAATATTTCTTGTTATAAATGTTTTAATAAAAAGTAGTAGTAGTAAAACAGGGGGAAGGTTACCCTTAAAAAATCTTGAAACTGAAGTACTTAGAACCGCAGGGGTGTTGGTAAAATCACTTTTATTTAAATATGTTAGAGTCGCAGCCAATGGGCCACATTACACTGGTCGCAAATAAAAATTATAGACTTTTCTACACAAGTAAGTTAATTTCATATTTTTTTATTCAAAAATTAATTGACACAATTAACTTTTTAACTGTATTTGAAAACGAAAAAACAATAGTTTAACGTAGGAATTCTGTAGTTGAGAGAACTGTACACCCGTTTTTGTTGTTTTAAAGTACATTTTAAGTTTATTTTACGTAACTAAAATTCGAACATGAACGATAACATAAATTAGAAACAAAGCTTCATAAATCCAATGGTTCTGTGGCCTAATAGTAGATTCTAATCCTGTCATTTAGAAGGTGCCAGGTTCTATGTAAGATTGGTTCTCTTAACTTTCTTTCATTTGTTTTTTTTTTTTTAATTTTCCTTTCCTTTTTTCTTTTTGTTGAGGTTAATTTTATAAGGTGGGGGTAAGTCAAAAATAGTAATGCAAAATGCGTGGCTGGTTGAGTAAATGGAGAGTACGTTTTGCAATCATATAAGGTCCCAGGTTCGAGACATTTTTGAGATTTGTAATGTTTGAAAAAATTAGTTGTTTTTGTAAAGTACACATTATATGTATATAATTAAATAAAATAAATAAGAATGAATAAGCATTGCAAAATAATTAAAAATATAAAATAAAAAATAGCATTTTTTTTAAATTTAATTAAATTTTTAATAGTTAACATTAAATTTTTTAATTGATCATATGATAAAGTACCATTAAAATGTTAATTGTATTTACAAAATCGTTTACTGGTGCAAAATTATTTAAATATTAATAATTATTAGATTTTTTTTTTATTTTTCTGTGAACCAGCCGTTTAAGTTGCCATAATTTTGACAGAAAAAAACTTTTAAGTAGCAGAATTCCTTACAGATTTTTTTAGCTTAAGTCTAGTCTTTGCTTTAAGATATTTGTAAGAGGCCTCCTTCCCATGTTAATAATAGATATGACTTTACTTAAAATGTTTTACCTGGGGAAAAAGGAAACAAAGAAAAACGGTATGAATGTAAAGAGGCAAAAAGGCTCACATTTAATCACGCAAATTTATTCATAGTTTTAAGTGCATACTTGTATACTTACATGAAGAGATATACAAACAAAAAACTCTCAACATACGCATGCAAACTGTTCCTCTTTTTTATTTGCCTTTTGGATGGAAATAATACTTGCCGCTTTAAGTGGATAACGTTACCGAAATCCCTTAACAACACCCAAGCGCTTTAGTCCATAGCCCTTACTTTTGTTGTCGTTTTCCGTTTCCTGTAAAGAACCAACAAAGCATTTTCGTTTTTTTTTTATGATTTTGTTGACTTTCAATGCATATCACAAACGTTGTTGCATTTTCTGGTTTTATATGGATTTAGGTTTTAAATTCCTTTTTTGGTTTTCAGTTGTTAACTCTTTTTAAAATAGTTATTATGTTTATTTACTTTTTTTGCAACGTACTTCCTCACGCTTATCGTCATGTGACATGACCAATATGATGGCAGCGTAGTTTTGCTGTATTAATAGGAAAATATGTGGAAGTAGAAAAAAATTAATTCAAAGTGTTCTTACAATGATTTTAAAACATTTGTTGAGTGCAGTGCAGTAAAATAAATTTTATGTTT
The DNA here is from genome assembly GCA_963583895.1 of Melanophora roralis. Taxonomy (NCBI): domain Eukaryota; kingdom Metazoa; phylum Arthropoda; class Insecta; order Diptera; family Rhinophoridae; genus Melanophora; species Melanophora roralis. Next base: position 5,941,822 of record OY757191.1, read on the forward strand.
GTAATTTAACAGAAAGTTGATGAAGAACTTGTGGCAAAATTTTTTAATTTAAATTGATTTTTAAATAACTTTTTGCTTGATTATTATTCCTAGCAATTAACACCGCTACCTTGTAAGCGTATTAAATGTAAAAAGGTACTCTGAGCATAAAAAAGTAAAATTTCGACGATTTTCTGTACCATCTTAATTATGAGTTCCTAATTTTCAATGTTAAAATAATAATAAGTGTAATAATTATTTAAACCAAAAATAGGAAACAAATAATTTTCATAGTTCTGGTTTTGACTGCCGCCATTATTGTTGTTATAATAATTAGAAATTGTTTGGTTTGTTATTATTTTTTTAACAATATATTATAAGTAGGGCATGTTATGCAAAGAAAAGAACTGAAGTTCCATAGTAATCCTACAGAGAGTTTTCAATTTTAATTCTATATGGTTTTGCCAAATGCCCCTTACCTTATGCTGCACTTTAGCTAACTTTTTCTAACGTTAATGTAGGCAGGCACTCATGTCTTTTAAATCATATGTGTGAATGTATTATTGTTTTTAGGGTTTAGCTTGTAATTATTAGTTATTGTTTACAAAGAATCCTTTGAGTTTTGATATTTTTATTTATTTTAGTTCTGTTTATTTAAAATATTTTCCATACAAAACCTATTGTATACTTGGACTAACATTTATATTATTTATGTAGACACATATTAACGTATTTAAAGTATGAAAATCCAATTTTCCAGTGATTGATCATACGTGTGCACATATCAAGTTCGTGGTTTTCGTGTGTTTTATGGTTTTAGCAAATAATAACAATAATTATGATAATAATTATTAGCAACTGCATTTATTATTACTAACGCAATTAAGGCGTTAGAAATTTTGGCGTATTACAAGCATAAATGCATATGCACATACGCTCTAATATTTTTAATAAATAAATTAAAACTCCAATCGGATAAGTAAGTTAGTGAGTGAATGAGTGACAGTTTGCAAAGTTGTATGGATGAATGCATCATTAAATAACTTGAACACTGATGCGTATACTTAACATGCAAAACATCAATGCCCAGCAAAAACTTGGCACTGAGTTGTCGGTAAAAACTTTTTAAAAATATTTTTATAGTGATAAGAGTATATATCAGTTTGTCATTTAGTTTGTAATTTCTACAATATTCATTTGCGAACCCATAAAGTATACAAATTCTGGATCCTTTTAAACAGGGAAGTCGAATCAAGTTTCTAGATCCAAATAAAGTCGCACAGGAAGCGGTTTGTATAAACTTTAGGAAATACTCCTGAGACCATCGCTGCTTTAAATCAGGAAAATTGGTTAACTACCGACATAAAATTTTGCACAAATACATTAAAAGCGAAGACCTATATTATGGCCAATTTTTTTTCAAATGAGAAACTATCATTAGAATCAGGTTGCTAGAGATAGGCAATAATAGAGAGGGAGCTTTTGAACAATTATTTGAATTTTTTTCTTCTTTTAAATATTTTTTTCTTATTTTTGTTGGTCTAACTACTTGTTTTCCTCTTTATTTTATACCTTATATTTCCTTTTTTCTAGAAGAGATGCACTATGAGCTGCTTCCAGTTTCATCAACATAAACTTTACATCAATATGCCACTTTCATGTGAGGCGACATTCCAGGGGGAATACTAAGATTTTTCGCCTTAAAATGTTAAGGCACCATCAAAGGAAAAATAAAAAATAAAGAACTTAAAAATTTACAGTAATATTTTCTTAAAAGTATATGATTTAGATCTTAAAAACAATTTGTAAGTTTGAGAAGAGTTAAAGGGTATTTTGTATGAGTTAGTATTTATTCGGGTTTTTTTTTGTTAAAACTTATTCAACATACCTCTGTCAATCGGTCTGTGTTTGTTTTGCTGCGTAAATTTGAAACGCAAATATTAAGTAATTAATGCAATAATATTCAAAATCAACAACAATATACCTACACACATAATATATGACAAAATACATATTTGATTTGTTGATGTAATTGCATGTATCACGGTTGTTATGGATATACACACAAGAACACCTGCACTCACATATTTTAATACAATCAACACAAGTGGTTAGTTCTTCTATTGATTTTGGATTTATGAAATTATGTTCTAATTATACCTTGCATCAACCGGTAAGGTCAAAATGGCACTTTGCCATTTCGCTGGTTGCTTGCTTTAATTTTGTAACAAACCAAGGATTATTTTTTCAAGATGGAAAGGCAAAAAATAAAACAACCAATATTTTTGGCAATGAAATTTTGAAGAATTGTGATGAAAGCTTACACGAACCGAAACCAATAATTTTATTTGAATTTTCGAAGAAAAAAGAAGCACAAGGAAACACCGGGAGAAAAGGAAAAGAGGCCTTCATGAAGGACATTGTAAAAAAGTTGCGGAATTGCTAGTTAAATTCTCTGAGGGGCGCTCCCTTTTTGGAAAAGGAGATTTGTTAGTAATAATACTGGGAAAAGAGGGGTTATCTGCAATTTATGGAAGGTTGTCAGTAGACTGGTCAACAGAGCATGCCGAAGGAAATCCAGTGAAACAACGGGATGGTTGGCAAAGTGGCAAGAACTATTTGAAGTGACAGGAATAAAAAATGCACTAAGAGGACTCTTAAGCCTAATCTGAGCACTAAATAGAGTACGCTGACGACTACACCTCCCTACATCGGATGGGGGTTTGCAAACAAAAGCAATTGCAATGAATGCAGAAAGAAAAATGAAACGATGGAGCATTTCCTGTATTTTGCACAGCTTTGTACAGGCCAGAGCCCTATGTTTTATATCTAAAGCTTTACCAATTGTAGCTCACTTGGGGGACGCTAACAAAGAAGTGCGTTCATATTACTAAATTTTTTGAACAATTTACCCCACAAATTCTTTTCCCTTTGCTAAGAGCACACAAAGGGCCATAACAATTTTCACATAACCTCACCTAATAGAAAATGATAGACCGATTTGTTGCTTCAGATAGTCCCAATACCAATGCTCTCCGGGAAAATGTATTGACTATTGCCACAAATATTTTTCTTTCACCAACAAATATAGCTTATGCTAAGGGCCTTATGCCATCAATAACCGTAATGATCGTGGAATTGATCAGTCTAAAATTTACGAAACGAGACTTCCATATGATCCGTTTATTTTGAAAACGGCATAAGTTACTTTAAAAAAAATCGAGTTAATGACAGCACTAAATACGGTGTTTGGACGGTGTTTTTTCATATCTTTAAATATTTAAACTTGAAAAAAAGTGACTTATGCCACTTTTAAAATAAACGGATCATATATGTAAGTATGTCCCACTTTGAAAAATTACCTTATTCTGCATAAATTGCTTGCTTATAGTTGCACATTATATTAAATAATTTGATGTGTACTTGTAAATTTCTTAATTAATATATTTTTAAAAATGTTTTAAAAAACTTAAAAAAAGATGTTGTTTATATTACAAAAATTATAATTTAATAAACCAGATGTTATTAGCAAAACCGCTAAATTGACGACCCAACATCGAAATACACAAAAATCAGGTATTTGAGCCATTTAAAATTTTTTTTTGAGATAAATAAGAAATCCTTTAGAAAGTAAGCATACAATTCACAAAAATCAATTTTATTTTTTGCAATTATAATTTTGTAATTTTTTTTAGAAGACAAAAGAGGAAAATATTTTTACTTCTGCAATAAAATAAACAACAAGAAAATACTTCTTTTTTAATTAGTTTTACTTTTAAGCCCAAAAACTTAATAAATCTTATAAAAATACCGAAAGTTTAATTAAGACATGCCTTATTTAAATATGTATGTAGTGAGAATACGTTCACCTGAAACCCCATACTCCAGTAACTTTGCAAAACATTTCATGTGATTCTTGTTTCTTCCATTAATCAATCACAAACAACACATGTCAATGATTCACATCAATGGGAGATGTTTGTTTTGTTTGCATTTTTAAATAAGACAACACAAACATAAATTCATTTAAATTCCAAATTCGGTTTTGTTTTTGTTCCTTCCACAACAATCACACTCCACAGGAATCAAAAATTGTTTACATTTTGAATTTTGTTGGGCCACACGAAAGGAAACCTCCAACAACATAACACAATACAAATAATCCAAACTTTAGGTAAGTTGAAGTGATGTTAAAGCAAAAAAAAAAACCTTGAAAACAAAATCGAAAACAAATCAAAAGTGAAAATGAATTTTTAATCGTTTTCACTGTAAAAAGACAACAAACATGTTTGTATAAAAATATCGATTTTTGTATGCTCTTTCATATCGATAAAAAAAAGGAATTAATTTATGTGAATATATTTACATAGAGGGGGAAGACAAAACAAATATTTATTTTATATTTAAAAACAGTCAAGAAATGTTTTTTTCCTTTGTTTTGCATCAACTCAGTCAGTATATTAAAGATACATTGAAAAAGATTTATTATTGGGGAAAACGGGGAGGAAAAATATTGATAAAAATCAAAATCAACCAAAGGAATAATCAACAACTTTTTTAATTCAATTAAAAGCAAAAAGAAATAATGAAAAGTCAAACTTGAATATTTTATTTTTGTATATAATTTTTAGGTTTAGAATGATTTGTAGTGGTGAAATAAATATAAAGCTGCATATATTTAGCATCGCGAGAAAGGAAATAGTAGATATAATTGAGATAAAGACAGCAGCTACGCAAAGAAAATAAATTAAATAATCTTTACTTAAATCTAGCCGTAGCGCTGTCAGAAGTAGGGTGAGTAAGGATTTTCCTAACCTAAGTACGAAATTTTTAGTATGAATTTCTTCATTTTACCCACATTTTACCCAAAAGGTGTTAAAATATGGACTTAAGAGTAAAAGGGATGAATCCAAAAATGAAAGTAATTTTTTTTTTAATAACGAAAGCTCTATTAAAGAAAACGAGCTTGTTATTTTATTTTTATTTTATTCATAATTTAATATTTATTATTTGAACAATTTTTTTCTGAACTTTCCGTAACTGGGAACTGAACCTGGGACTCTCCGAAATGCAGTGCTCTACCATCTAGGCCACTAAAACAAATTTTTGTCTGCTAAAATTTGTTAAGGTAATCGGAATAGACTTGATTACAAAAAAAAAAGGAAAATAAATACGAATCGTACTTAAAAAATTTTAATAACGATTTTGAATAAATTCATGAAAAAAATGCTTGATTTTAGAATGGGTTTTACTTTCTATGTTTAATATTAAGAACTAACAAATTCGGACTCTGTTAAGCTTAATATATTTTTTTCCATGTAAAAAGTTGAATTAAAATTCAAATTTGTGGAAGTGAATTTAGCTACACTGCAACTTTATTTCTTAATTAACCCATCTATTTGCCAAACACTGATCTAACTGGGTTGTTGCTGCAGTGCATCAGATTTATTTAAAAGGCAAATACAAAAAAATTCTACTCAATTAAGAGACAAATAAATATTTACTTTTACATTTTCACTTAACTGGACTACTCAACTCAACTTCTTTATTTAACTTAAAATCAGTTTAAACCCATCATCATATTTTAACATGCAAACTTATTTGTTTACAGTTTTACCCATTATGAATGCATGTGTGGCTGTGTTATTTTAACAACACAAGGATAATGCTATAGTTGATGATACCGGTCATATATGGATGATGATATAACATCTGAGTTTAAATTGCAAATGTCCATATATAATTTGCAATACACAAACTAAACAAAAAACCATAAGACAGACAGATACAAGGACATAACGAGTTCGTTAGAATTAAAAAATGGAAACGCTGTGTATACAATATTGACAATTATATAGAATAAGGTTTATTAGGGAAAACATTGAGACCAACTTTAAAAAGCGTAATCTAAATAATCTAAACAAGTTAGAGCCTTATGTTCCTTTTTATTAGAACTGACATTAAGTCTTCAGTACTTGTTTATGTAAAAAAGGTTATTAAAAATCGATTAAAAATTAGAAAAAAAAACTCCGATCAAGAAGATGTTTAATTAAACTCAGCCCTATCAAAATAAAACAGTTGTCAATCCTGTCAAACTGATGGTAGAGTCGAACATTTACTATCCTGTCTGTATATTTTTTCAATGCCTAACAGTGTTATTGGCCAAATTTTCCATGAAAGCATTTTTCTCACAATGCAAAAAATGAATCAAAATGTAGTAAAATTGCAACAAAGTTATGCCTGATATCTAAAATTTTACGAAGCTACAAATCAGCCTGCGAAGTAAAGATTTAATAGTTGGTCACATAAAGCCAGCTTAAAATTTAATTTAAAAGTAAAAATACTCAAACCAGGACGTCTGTATTGACAGCCCGCATTAATATTGCGCATATATATGTAAGTTTGTATGTATGTTTGTTAGGGTGGTTCAAATTGTATGGACATGAAAAAGGCACATCGCGGTTCTTTTTCTATGCTTCATTTCAAGAATTTTTGCGAAAGAAACCGTGAGTCAAAAATTAATTTCGGATTTTTCAAAATTAGTATTTTTCCAAAACATTAAAGAATGAAGACGAAAAATTTGTATTTGTTTTAGCCAGAGGATAATTGGGATTTTTTTGGTCGGAAATTAGTTTTTGACATATATTTTTGGTTTTGACTGCCACTAGAGGGCGCTTTCAAATATTTTCTTTCGTTTTTAGGGAAAGTTGACAAAATTGTTTTGATTTCATTCAATTTAAGACAAAGAATAAAAAAATAAATATGTATTTTTAAACACAATTTAGAAGATAGACAGATGTGTAAAAGATTATTGTGGATACCTGCCATGTTGGCCTAACCCCACAGTGATCTCAACACAGGGTGAGAATTAAGCGTCCACCAGCGCCCCTAGAGTGGCTCGGTTCGTTCAAACCACCTAGGTACCAATTCTCTGCTATGACTCTGTGTAGCCACAACAGAGCCCCTTGGTGAGGAGTTTGGGCTATCTAATCCCGGTTTTTCTTTGCGTTTCTAGTTTTGGTCTCACCTTTTTCATAACAAAACAGATCCGCACCGACCACATATCTTCACACACTAGTGAAACAGCACCCAACTTTAAGCAATAAAGATTATGATTCTCAGCCACACCCACTACGGATGCCGACCACCCAGCTCTGTTTAAAGGATCATACATTTCATTAATTCCAACTTAGGATCATTTGTGTCCACCATCATCAACACTACATAATCTTCTTACCGCCAGTCAGGACCGAATCACCACATGCTTCCAAGTGCTATGCCGGCCTTCTCATTTATTTGCTACTACTTAGGCTAGATCTTGTTTTAGATCCGCCAAAATCCAGAAACTTTTTACTGTTGAACCTTCAGTTCACATAAGACCGCTTTCACGGTCACTCTGGGGCCCGTACAGGACGGACCCCAGTTTATTCACTTTCGTTCTACAGTCCCCGCTTGGGGATAACCACAGCCACCACGTGTACCCCCGAAGGGGACCTCACCATCAATCAGTTCATGCACTTGGTAAGCACATGGGGCCAACTGATTCCCGTGGTACCAGATAGGACTCTGGTCAGCCTCGGAAATCTACATCCGTTTCATTCCTACCAATATTTAATTTACACAGTTGAGGTATTGGTATCCTTTTAAACCCCGTATTGCTGTGCCACAGGGTGAGGGATCATGACACAGCGCAACAAGGACAGCCTGCCTTGAACAAGACCAGTAAACTGATCACTTTTAGCCCAAGACAGATTGTTTTCATTCTTAGCCATGTCTGTTGGCCTTCCGGTATATTACCGAAAGTTGCCCGGTTGATACCACTTGGAGGTAGACTTAGGCACTTGTGTACTTGCACTTAACAACCTTAGAAGATAGACAGTAAGAGCATCACTAGAAACAATATTTAAAACAACAGAAAACCCATAACAGTTCAACTAAGCATCCAGTGATGTCAACAGCGCAAGCCGCAAGAATATTATAAAGCATCAAAATTAATGCCTTTTTATGGGACAACTAACAAACCATCTTTCAATTTAAATATTCTCGAAAGCTATAAATAAAATGAGAGTGTTTACGATAATGTAATTTAATATAAAATATCACAACTCCGTCGTGTAGGGTAGCGTATAATTTTTGTAATATAATACGCTGGACTCAATATTAAGAGTCGAATTTAGGAAAAATTTTAAATATTGTTGTTAGAGAAAAAGCGTATAAAGCTGGCGATGAAAAAAAACACATTTTACTTACAGTATTTATATGAAAGCTCCAATGCAACTGAGAGTATAATCGAATATGATTGAAATATATGATAATTCCATCATATTAGAACCACCATATATATAAATTAGAATTACTTTAAAATATCTAAAAAACAATGATACACCGCTGCCTGATCCAAAAAAATCCTTTAAATATACAAGGAACTAAAAAATTTGTTCATTTGCTGACTAGCGTGTGTCTTACCTCAATTGAATTATTCATTTAAAGCACAAATAAGAAGAAAAGTGCCTTAAGTTGCACAAACTCACAACAATTTCATAAATTTTCCACAAAAAAGGTGATGCAACAAAAAAAATATACGAAAGAGCCCTCTAGCGGCAGTCAAAACTGAAAATGATGTACAAAATAGAGATATTACCCCAAAAACCCCATCATATAAGTTTAAATAGAGTAAAAAAAAATATTGTCTTTCATAATTGAATTTTTGTGATAATTTTTAAAAATCCGGAGGCTGGAAATTCGAGATGTTCCTTTGACACAAAAACAATTTGACCCACCCTAATTTATGCATGTTCATACCTTTATGTCTGCTTATATGTTTGCATTTAAATGCATTTAACCATAAGAAAAATACAGACGCAAATATAAATATGCATGTTTGCAGAGTCAAAGGTAGTAAGCAAATTTGTTTTATAACAAGAATTGACAAGTTAATGGCACATAGCTAAATCGATGGAAAAAGAATCATAAACATAAGAGAAAATATTCTGAATTTTTTCACATGAGAAAACAAATATAGAAAATATACAATAATATAAAAGAAGTTAGAAATATGAAATTTTTTCACAAAGGTTTGCGGAATTATCGAAAATTTTTTTTAATATTTTCTATTTTGTTTTAGGTGGAGGATATAGATTTGGAGGATCTTTATGAGTAAAAGGATCTTAAGTTAAATTTATCAGGGAATAGTGAAGGATGAAAATATGATTATTTTTTGGATCATACTTATAAATATCTTTTAAAATAACAACCGATAAGCTTCGTTTTATACTTTTATACTCCTAAATCTAACAGAAAACATTTTTTTTTCGCCAGCACAACAGATTTTTTAATTTTACCTTTGCCAACGCATGTTTTCCCTAGTTGTCAATTTGATCACTTTTTTCTCTTTGATAAATTTATACAAAAAATAAGAATTTTCATGTTTGCCAAAATCAAATTCTACACAAGTTGTTAATTTAGTTGATAGTTTTGTTATTCTTATTATTTCTGTAGTTTGCTGCCCGGTTAGTAGTTTATGGAGTTGCTCACCCATATAACTTTCACACAAACATAAGCACATAGAAAATGGCCACATGTCTATTTCCGCTTGAGTGCTAGCCAAAAATACTAGAGAAAATGCAGTTAAAATAAACGTAAACAAATTATGAAGGTAGAAAATTATAACGGTACACAAACAAGCACTCACACACACACACACACACTCACAGAAATTGCTTACAAAAACTAAGCAGACGGAGATAAATATTTTGAGGCTGAATTGCATACACAGACAATCAAATAATGTTTAATTTATATTGAACAATTTATGTAGGCATTTGCTGTAGTTAAAACTTTGCATTATTTCTACTTAAAATATTTATTATATATTTGTTTTTAAATTTTATTGGTTTGAAATTTTTTCAATCTTTGTTTTGATAAGCTTACTATAGTTTTCTTTCAATGAAATAAATATGGCAGACAAATGTCTGGGTTTTTAAAATCTAGAGATGACTTTTATTTATCTAAGAAATTTTATTGTAAGAATTAACACTGCACTAGTTACATCCAGATATTATTTTAATATATATAAAAGTACTTATTCAGTTAACAGTACGACAAATGTAAGACTTAACTTAATTCGAAATTCCCATATTGCTCAATTACAAGTTAAATCCTTTTACACATATGAGGACCAAAAAATAGTTTTTCTAATCAGATTACACAAACATAAAGCCGATGGATTCATTACTTTTAATACACTTTTTCTAATTTACGGATATTAAAGAAAATTAAAATGGTAAGAAGGTTATTATTACTTCACTCAATAATTTTAATTCGTCCCTACACAGACACAGAAAGTTGAAACCGGTTAAAGCATAAAAAAGTTTTATTGTCCTCGTAATGTAAATTTTTTTTCTTGCCTAGTGAACTAAATTGATATGCGAACTCGTGCATGGGCTCCATAAAAACTTGCTCCCCAAAACTGTGCCTACTGGTTTCTAAGAGTACTATGGAAACCTTAAAGGCTTAGGAAGGATAGGGTGTAGCCTACGTAAACATTGTGGGGATGCTGGTTGGAGCTAGATTTTCATATAATTTGACTGCTAGGACAACTATAAAGAACTTAAAATAAGCTCAATAAGATAAAGCACTTTCATTTTCGGGGCATTGCGATGTATATTCGAAAAGATTAAAAAATTCTTATTAGAATTCTTATATTAAAATCATTGGCAACTCAATTGATCGAGTAGAATTACGACTCGAATCGAATGCCATAATTTGCCCCCAGGTTGTTTTTGGAAAATTGGAGACCTAATAGGGCTAAGTAAGAAATCATGGCACTTTTCAGCAAATGCTTTCCGTGGCTCTTTTGTGGACTAGTAATAGACCGCTTTGTACTTTAACCTCTATAAGATACAGGGGCTGCCTATTGTTGGCCCTCATACTTAATCTGTTTAAAGTAACAATTTATTTTATGTCTACGTTTTATGAAGAATATTTTTTTTTTATCAGAAACAAAAGTTATATTACTATTGGAAATATATGGATCTATGATATAAGTTACAAAGAAGTTACCGGCTTACGGCTGGCTGTGGCAGGCAAAAAATTGTCGTCTTTTCGTTGACTGAGAAATTAGTTTTGACTTCATCAGACAAATTAAAAGACGGATTTAAACTATTATTTTGAGGGCAAAAATTTAACAAATCTTGTTGATGTGAGTATAAAAAGCCTAAGTAAAAATTTCCCTCAGGAAATGCCAAAAGCGAAACTATGGTGATTCACTATTGACTTTGTCACCAGCACTACTGACAAATTATTCCCCAAGTAATGCTTTTTTGCTTTAGATATTTAACATTTGCGTGTCATTTTAAAACAACTACTGACATTGGAACTATTAATAAGTTAGTTATTTCTTATGAAGACATAGAAACTAGCGATTCACTAGTACCTTTTGCCAATTTTAGTCTATGGTACTACTGACTAGCTACAGTTTAGGTTATACTTTTTGCTATACACATTAAATTTGTGTTTGGCATTAGAAATAAATATGAAATGTATATGTTAATCGCTGTTAAAGCACAACTGGATAAATAAATAATAAATAAAGACCATTCTGTCGCTGATACATTATTACTTTTGCCAGCAATAAAGCGTTCATTTGCTTCTGGCAGTTACTTCTCTTCTTATCATATCCAAATATAAAAATAAAGACGCATTATTGACAGTGTCGCCAAAAAGGCCTCAAAATAGCCGACAAAAGTGTTGACAGGGGGCCACTTGTCCCCACGTTTCCTTCAGGGTACACCTATTTCCCAGATATTTACAACAATTAAATGTCGGTAAAGAAATAGTTATTTTTAAAAAAATATTTAACTATGAGTACTTCTTTATTGCAGTCACTTACAGTTAAATGAAACTTTTTTTGTCCAGCTAACAAAAATTAAATCGAACTTGTATCGACATTATTGCGTAAGAACTTCCAATTAGTGGTAAGTAGATGGCAAACGTTAGTAATACAAATGTTATTACGAATTCTAGACACCAATGTTGCTGTAGTACACGGTTGCTAGTTGGAGCATTTTACTGATAATGATGACAATAATGTGAATGATTTTATATCAGGAAATTGCTACCCAGACTCCCTTAACCACAAAGAGCTGCTGCTGAAGCAAAGAAAAAGGAAGTTGTTCCCATCATCATCATCATCATGGCGGGTGATTGTGAAACCTAAAATTGCAAAATGCAAATATTTCCTAAAATACTACATACAAACACTAAAAGATTTTAAAGAACATTATAAATGTTTTAGAATATTGAAACATATTCTCCCATTAACTGCTTTTAGATTGAAAATGTTGGCAACTGTTTAACTGTATTTAAAATGAAAAGAAAAAAAAACTAAATAAGAAATACAGTATTAATGGTTATGGTTTTTGAATTGAATGTTTAGAAATGAAGGGATCTCGGCAGGAACGTTTTGGGAAAGAAAAGATTTATAAAATTGTGCTGGATAAACTAAAACATATGTATAATGAAATTAAAATAAATGCTGAATTTGAAGTTTGTATGAGGCCCTAAAGCCGGCAGACGAAAAAATAAATAGAAAAGATAAAAAAGCGTGAAATCCCTGCAAAAAGTAAACAAATCCTTAATTGTAAGTTTCCTCTTGCAAACCCTAAGCCTTTGCAGATACATATTTTATAAAACTTTAGTTGCAATTTGAAAATCATTTTTAAGTGCATTTTAAGTACTTATGATGTTACTGTGCATACTCTAATATATTTTTTTGTTGCTGTTGTTTTCTGTCTCTGGCATTTTGCATTTTTGCATTAAGCAAAATTTAAATGCTCTTTTATTAAGTATTAAAACGTGCTGACTTCATATTTTGTGGTCAATACCAATAACATTTTTACTAAATTTTTAATAATTTTAAATATTTCCTATTAATTTCTTTTATACTTGTACTTTGGTAGAGGCTCTTGTTGTTCCTTTTTTGGTTAATTAACCACAAAAAGCTATTCAGTAACTAAAAATCTTAATAAAATCATAATATTCCTGTTTGCCAATAAAATAAATAAAAAGATGCTTTTAGAATTGGCACTTGTATACTTCAGATAAGTATAAAACCAAAATTTAATTTTTTAAAAAAATTCAGTTTTATTTATTTGGTAGATAGAGTTTTATCTTTCTTTGCAAATTTTTAACCAGTTGTTTTACATATGTTTAAGATGCTTGGAGTAAGTATTTGGGAGCTTCTTTACTTTCTGTAACTCCTTAACAAATAAAAAATATAAAAACATAATTTAAATTGTGTTAAAACAGGTAGATCTTATATATTTGAGGTTAAACAGGGTATATGCAGACAGAAAGTTCTTTCTAAAATTATTGGATATTTTGGGTTAAAGAAATTTTTTATTTTTTTTCATTTTAAAATCACTTAATATAACAAGTCTACAAATATGCGTGTAATGGTTAAAATAAACGATGTTGCATAGACCCGTAAGTAGTATGAGACTACCAGATATATTTGCAAAAAATCGCTATTGAAGACCATCTAAAGTGCCTGATAACTGACCGGGATATTAGCCAAAAACCAAGACTACCTCTGTTTTTTTTCTCAAAATCTTTTACATAAAAACCACAACCACTCCCCAGGAGTTGCCCCTATGTGGGTGCAATGTTACACCGACTCCCATTAAATTCTTCCGCCTAAAATATTTTGGTGGGCCATACTAATTACCTTTCTCCGCACCCAAGCGGGGTTGCCACACAAAGTTTAATTTTAAAAATATTTTTTTTAAATCGCTTCCACTGCTACCAGGGTGCACCTACAGAGGTCAAATGTAAAATTTTTGTGGAATATTTTTCCCCTATCGTTTACCTGTAACAGGGTTGCCATAAAGAATTTAAAAAAAATAGGGTAACGCCCCTACAACTTCCCCGGAGCTTTTAGAGTAATAAAATGCATCACATACCCTCATTAGTTTCCTCTCCCAAATATATTCCTAGAACATACTTACCCCTATCTCTATCACCTAAGGAACTTGCCATACAGAACTTACAAAAATTATGTAAAAATGCCCATAACTTCCCCAGAGTGGACCTTAGAGAAATAAAGTGTAATACCGACAACAATTAGTGTTCCCTCGAAAATATATTTCTAATATAACCTTATCCTCTTTCTCCAACGCCTAAGTGGGCTCTCATACAAAGTCTGGGAAATGGTAATAAATCCCCGCCTACAGCTTCCGGGGTGCCTGTAGATAGGTAAAATGTAGGATTGCCCCCAACTTATTTTTCTTTGCAAACATTTGCCTTAAACATACTCACCCTCTATCACCCCTAAAAATATTTTCTAAAATGAAGGCCATTCCTCCAGATTGGGATTGAGGTCAACTTAGTAAGAAAGTAATAGTGGGTCAATCCCCATTGTTTAATATGCTTCACCACAACGTACTTTATACTGCGCTATGCACAAAGGTTAGTCACACCAATGATATTTGTATTTAGTATAATAATCTCCAGTATTCAAAATTGTGACCTGCACTTTGATATCAAAAACAGATAGAGGCTCCATCAAACGGTCGAGCAGACATGCTTTAATCCACTCAGGAAATGGTTCTAAGTCGATCAGTATATATGAAAGAGGGTCTTACAATATTATATTTTGGTGTTAAAAACATCAACTTAGGCGCATAATACCCCTACTACGTATATGATGTAAATATTTCGAACAACTAATTAAATCCAATGACTAATTAATATTTTTTTCTATTCATTAAAAATTATAAATATTGCTACGAACATTTTTAATTGCGCCCTATCCACTTTTATATCTTTATGCATAGTGTTTCCATCGACTAAATAGTTTTATTTAATATCTCACAATTTTATTTGTTGTTGTTTTAAGGTTTTAATCCATTAAATCTTTTTGGTTGCTGTTATTTGCTTTCCTTTTAATTCTTCCACATGTTGTTATTTTTATGCATAAACCTTAAATGACCATGACGAAAATATTTTTATATCCTAAAATTTGGATACAAAAACTCTTGACGACACCCCAATAACATAAGTTGCAAAAAAAAAAATAATCCGAAATACTACTAGAAAACCTTTAATTGAGAATTCTTATAAAGCCCTCTTTAAGGCAAAATGGAACAAACACACACACACATTTCTAACATCACAAGGCAAAGTTAATGAGTGAGAGTGTGTAAAAGTTGTAGATGAGTCTGGCTATAAACTTTTTGTTTCTATTTTACACACAAACATATATATTCATGGCACCATAAAAGCAAAACACTTGGCCGTAAAAAGCAAATGCCCTTTTCTGGCTCGTAAATATAAAAATTAGTTACTGGTCAGTTAGTTTTGCCAGTTTTTCTGATTTTTTCTCTTACTAACAGTAGCATATACAGGCACATTTACATATATTGTTTCATGCACATATGAATCAGAAATTTACTGAGTGCAGAGGGGAAAAACTTACAATTAATTAATTAGCTAAGGATGACAAAAATTATGTGGGTGGTCACCAAATATACACACACACACTAACACACACACAATAATTAAATGTTTTATTTGGACACATTGTAAGTCCCACTTTTGGCAATTTTTCCGGCTTCCTTTTATGTGCTCCATGTACATGTATGGGTGTGTGTGTGTGTGTGTCTATGTCAAGCATAATTTGAAATTCTGTTGATGTAGCGTAGCAAAAATGCCAGGGATACTAACTTCTGTATAATTATATGGGAAAAATATTCATATGTTTATGTTAAGGTATAAAACCAACAGCAATAATGTTCTCAATATAAACACCAAAATTAAACATTTAATTGGGGAAATGCAAACAAATCTTGGTCTGTTATTAAAAGGCATTTTTTTTCTTGATGAAAAAGTTTTTATTTGTAAAAGCTTGTATGGTGACTCTAATATATACAAACGTTTATGTGACTATAAAATTTTGGTAAATGTGTTGTATGTAGTAAGTTTCGTTGCGACTACACTTGAACATGTTGCTGGGTTAGACTTTATCAAAAAGTCTACATAGTTCAGTGTATTTGTGGCAATGTCGTCATTAGAAAATGCCATGAATATAAGATGAATATTCATTAGTATCTATAATTAGGCAATGTATTTGAACTGTTTTCAATTCGACGGGAAAACAGCAGCAACACCTTAGGCTAAGGCTAAAAAGAGGTGGCCCCAAGTCCTTTTGGACGTACACCTAAGCCAATGATCGGCTTGATGTGCGCTCCAAGCAGGGAAAAAGAATCTCGGAGAAGTAAAAACAAATTTGGTGATGGCGAAGAATTCCTTCCAAACCTTCCATTCTACACCACCTAATTGGGTCACATCGGACAAAACGCCACACAAAATCTTTGGGCTCTGTTCGCTGCAAGAGCTGGGCAGTGACACAAGATATGCTCTGCACTTTCTGTTATCCGTAACTCCTTTCAGAAAAGGATATGCCCGTAGGTTTAATTGTCCACTCAGCACACTCATCATCTTGCTCAATTCAGGCTTCCCAAAATTGAGTATAGCTCTATCCCTTACCTATGCAAACCTGCCCATATTACGGGAGACCATTTATTATCCTTTTGCACTGAAATACCACACTAGATCCGGTATTCGCAGACATAATTACCCTAATAGATTCTTGGCTATGTGTACAAATTTTCACATCTAACAAATTTTCCAAGATCTTCGTTTTAAGGACAGTATTGCCATCAGAAGGGCGAAAGCAAGTATCGGTTTTTGGGTTTTCAATAAAGATACCCAGCTCCGCTCTTCCCTTATCCCTGGAGCCAACCATAAGCAACAGGGTACTTTGAGCATCTACCCCAGAGCCTTGTTCAATTAGGACTGCCGTTCTGTTATTAGCACAGTCCAATTAGCCTTAACCCTCACTAGGGGTACTTGTTGGCCTTAAGTGTATCCAAAAAAACGTTGAAGAATATACTTTCCAGCATACTGTGTAAAAGATTGAAACTAAAAGTCGACGAGATAATTGGACCATATCAATGCGGCTTTAGACCTGGAAAATCCACCATCAAAAAGGTATATACACTACGACAAGTTCTAGAATTTTCAAACAAGAAGGCAGCATTTCGTGTGATACATTAAACATCTTCTTAGAAAAGGGTTTACGAGACGAAAATGTGAATACAACTGGCACACTATTCACAAAACAGCACATGTTACTTGCTTACGCTGACGATATTGACATCATCGAGAAAGAATCAGCCAAAGTGGGTACGGCAGTAAATGCAGATGAGATAAAACCAAGTTTATGGTATCAACGCACAAGACGTCCCGTAGACTTAGGCAGACTTGGAGTTTTTGAAAGGAAGATTCTTCGGAAAATCTTTGGACAAATCTGCGTTGACGGAGAATACCGGTGTCAAATGAACCGTGAGCTGTATGAGCTTCTTGCTAACATTGACATAGAAGTGGAAGACCGAAATTCCGATGGAAGTGGAGAAAGACATCTGGAAACTTGGTGTCAGAAATTGGAAAAAAAGCGCGGAATATCGAAGCGCTGAGAAATCTATTCTTAGTTCGGCTAATGGAACAAACGTTCTATAAAAGCTACTTAGGTAAGTAAGTAAGACGAGATTCGAGGCGTCCATCAATCCATTTCGCCGCTGCATGAGGGTGTTTGGCAACAGCCGCCGTCTTGTAGCTTGCGTTGATTTCAGTAAGCGATTTTCGTTTTTCTGGAAAAAAGACATATCTCAGTCTTGCCTCTAAGCTGAGACAAGTCATGCGTTTTATTGAAGGCGTTTTCCTGCCTATTACAAAGCGGACTTGGAACCTTGTTCTTTAGGAGTATAGCCATAGCCGGGTAATAAAATAGGCCAAAACCTCTATCATTCAAGATCCCCAGCAAACTGTATATTGAAGAAACCCACAAAAGGGGCAAAAGACTGCTGCCTTGTTGGGTTCCACGTTCAACGCTGGCTCCTGTTCTCTAACATGTGACAGACCCAGTCTCTTAATACCGGAATTATGTAAAACTTGTCCAAGTATTTAACAATCGTGTCGATTGGTCATTTAAAGTCTTCTATTACCTTTAATCTTGCAATATATTATTAAATGCATTTGAAAAAAGGACTCTATTTGTTTCTAAACAATTCTTTTACTTACAAAAATTTTTTTTTTTAAAATATCCCTTAGGAACGATATATAATTTTTTTCCAATACTTAAGTATAAATATTTCTCCTCGATTAACTTGTAATCAATTTAAAAAGTTAATAAAGCAAAAGTTTATTTAATTTTGTGTCCCTTCTTGAACGAGTACAGACCAACACATATGATCATTTATCATTGTAACGTTTTTGTTTTTGTTGTAAATTATATTTCCTAGTTTATACTTAAGCAATCTTAGCAAAATGTCTTTAAGTGTAACTAAAGTTAAAAGTTTAACCATTTATTTTTTCACTCTTTCGGCTTCTTCTTTTCAAGGAACATAAAAATAAATCTTTTACATTTTGCAAAAGAAAACTCTGAATTTTATGGTTAAACATTTTGTGTGTTTAAGTCGTTTGTTTGCTCCTTCAATTACATTGCTTTACCACAAATTGATGAAGTGTGTTTCATATTTCAAAAGTATTTTCGATAAAATTTTAACGATCCAAAGTAAACAAAAACCAGAAAAAACTGTTGCGTTTTAAAAAACTTTCACACACATGTCTATATGTTAAAGGATACTTTTCTATAACTTGTGTTGTATTACTTTGTCCGCAAAAATATACAGTTAAGCATTAGTGGGTTTATTTGTTTTTCTTTGTTCTCGCCAGCTTTAGTATTTTCGATTTTTTTTTCTGGCAGGTGTAAAGTTTGCAGACGTCTCAATTGCCATTTACGTTATTTAGGAAACTCTAAACTATAATAATACTTTACACAGCATCCAACTAAACGATGAGTTTTTTTCTTTGTAGAGCTATTTTATGAAAAAATAAAACAAAGTAGTAATATTTTAAAAATGAAAGGATATTGGAAAATGTAACTTAATACCCTGGGATGAAAAACGTCTAGAGAACGCATATAAATATCTCTTACAAATAATCACATTCATAAACACTAAATGGAGAAAAAAATATATAATATTTTATATTGTCGATGGCGAAATCTAAGCGTTTTAGTAAGTAGAATTGAACATAAAAATGCAACAACAAGGTTTCGATTTGTTGCAAGTATCGATACGAAAACCTTAAGCATTAGTATAGGTATGTGCAAAGTACACAATAACAATACACTTGCAAATTTGAAAAGGTTTGGAATAAATAATTTATTTACAAAATTTTTAATATTTAATCTTTCATATACCTATAAGTTAGTAACATTATATGATGAGAACTTCAGGTTGATTGGTTAATCCCGTTTTAACATTACCATATCATTCGAAAGATCGCCTTTTAGAACCCATGCCTGGACTAAGGCGCGGAGTACTGGGCCGATATCTTCACAAGTTGTTTAACTTTATAAAGAGAATTTAAAAAACCCATATCCTCATTTTTCCTATATCAACAGTTGCATCCTTGGTTGTTAGAAAGAAGTCTGGGTCTAGTTGAATGCAACAGCCGTAATAAATATTTTCAGATACGGTTTATCAGCTAACTTGTCCGCTTACCTTTAAAAAAAATCCACATTACGCTAAAAGCGACGATGCATAGATTACGTCCAAAATTAAATAAAATCAGACAGATGGATTAACCTGGTTAAGTCTTTGTCACACTGGCTTTATAATAAAGACGTTACAGTGTGAAAACTGAGTAACGGAAGTGTCGCTTGGCTGTTGAAAAAATTTCTGCTCGCATTACTCTGCATTCGACATCACACGGTAGAAAGTAGTTGTCCTAAGGTCTTACGAGTAGACGCTCATCTTGGACCACAGTCCATCTTAGAAGTGCTTGTATAAATCCTGGTTTTTCATGAGACATTCCATTCTCTTCTAAATGGGATCAGAACTTTGAACTCTTTACCAAAGTTTGTAGGGCATGTAATATAAGTAGTCGAAATTCAGATCTACATCGAGGGCAATATTTTAAAGATTTCACATGACCATATGTTCTCAATCTCAAGCATCCTAATGCCTTAAGCCACACTGAATTCTAAGTAAATATATTCATTATATGAAATTTTAAAGAAGTCAGGTGCAGTATAGCGTTAAGTGCCTCAACAGGCCTACTACGCAGTGTACCTGTAATTACCATGCGTGATAGTCTCTGGGGTTTGCCTACGAGCAGATTCCCCTATCAGGGTTCTGCATCTTAGAATTGGGCGTACTTGAGTCTTGTACATCTACAGCACTCTGCGAGGACTAGATTTCCATTTTACGCCAAAAATCTCTTATGACAGGTGAAAAAGTTTACCGTATCTTATTTGTCTGATGTTGGCTGTTTAGCCTCCTCAGTCCCAAGGAAAACCCTAGCGTCGGACAATTTTAAAAAATAGGTTTTTTATGTCCTTATAAGAAAAAAAAGAAAAAAATTTTTTTTCAAGGACAAAGGACGAAAGGGTACTGAGATATCGCAGGTGCAGCCGGCTGGACATTTGTAGCTAAATGAAATGAAAACTAAATTTTTCAAAACTTTTTATTTTTCAATTCAAGAAAATAAAGTACATACTATGTATGTATACTTTTAGATAAAAATTAAAAGCAAAATATAAAATATATTGGTTGATTAAGAATGAAACTCCATGAAGCACTGCCGATCATTTGTAATGCATAGAAACACGTTGCATGAAATATACTTAAAACGTGTCTTTTGGTTGCACCCCTCTTTACGACAACGCATAAATTTATTTTTGTCGGTGACACTGCAAATAGGTAAGTGCTTGTTTTTCGTTACCCGCACATCTTTTGGTGGTAACGGTTTAATTGACCGAGCTATTTTTTGTTGGGGGCCGTCTTCTAGCTCTGGAGACAATGTTGGTTTCCTCTTTTGAAAAGCGCGATATAGAATTTGAAATCTAGCAAGTCCATCAAGTTTTTTTTATTTTCTCCGCAAGCATATTTATCCTTTTTGTACATTACCCAGTAGTTGCATGCGGCAACGTCGACAAAATGCCAAAACACCTTCAGCGGCCATTTTTTTGTTCGAATAGCAATTCTGTAGTAAGAAACTAACCTGTCAGCTAGGTCTACTCCTCCCATACATTGGTTGTGTCTGTATACTAAATTGGGGCACTCAATATTTGCGTATCTTTTTTTAACTTTGTCCCAGCGGCGGGCGGATTGGATTGGTAATGATCCTATTGAGGTTGTGGCAATCAGAATTAAGCGACTATCCATCCACTTAACTACGCACACTTTGTCATCTTCTCTGACGAACTCTTCAAAGCTGCCTCGGCCTTTTTTTAATAACGTTGTGTTCTTGGATAGCTTAGAAACAAGTTCCTTGGGCACTCTATTCAACTGAATAGTACCTGTAGCAAATATACCTTTTTCCAGCAAGTACTCTAGTATGTTTACCGAAGTAAAATATCGATCGATGAATATTTCGCTACCTTCTTTTAGATCTCCAGCAAGTTTTTGCACAACAGCTCCTCCAATTCCTAAATGCTTATTAGGCTTGCCATCAGGCCATGTATTTGCTCCTTGGTATATAAAGAAGTCTAGAACTAACCCATCCGGTGAAGCTAAAACAAAGTTTTTCAATCCTACTGGATTTGGTTTGCCTTTTACGTACTGTTTTAAGCTTGTCGTTCCAGAAAAAGGAATCATTTGCTCATCGATGCTGCATTTTTTAGGTTTAGGAATCAAGTTACACCTTTTTAATACAACGTCAAGTACTGGCTTAACTTTCCAAAGCTTATCCTTTTTTCCTCTTCAGTAACTGCCATATTGTTTACAAAGTGCATGTTATTTCTCAGCTTAAAAAGCCTATCCCTCGGAATTTGTGTGATAGCTGGAACTTTTATTTGAGGTCGATAATACATGCGTATTCTTGGAAGTTTCATGCACCCTGCCACAATATGAGCACCAACTAGCTTTGCAAGGCATAGATATTGCTGTTTTCCGAAACAAGACTCCAAAAACTATTACCAAAATACTTAGAAAAATAATCAAATGGTGTCCACGAATGCCTGTTTCCAACCTCCCAGTCTTCTTCTTCAGAGCATTGTGAAGAATTTGAAAAGTTCTTTGAAAGCCATTTTAACCGCTTGGCTTGTGTTTGAGGCAAAACTTCGGGCGGTGGTGGCTCTTCTCTTTCAATTACTTCATCCGCTAGTTCCTCTTCAAAAGCCAAACAGTTTTGTTCCTCTTCATTGTCTTCATCATCTGAGAAATCTTCAATGTCGCTTTCCATGAGCAGGTTAAAAATCTCTTGCTCCGAAAATTTGCGTGCCATTTTAACAAAAACAGGTAACTAATGTGCAGCGGGCTGCACGTGTCAAAAAAAATGCTCAAACAAGTGCCTAGTGATAAGGTAATGAAATTTTACTTACTTTATCTTGTTTATTGAATTATTAGGAATAAAATTATATATCCTTCTTTTAGTTTTAACACTTTTTAACTTAAAAAAATTAATAAAAATGGTTAAGTGCTCAAGTAAGCGTGCTTTACGATCAAGTGATCACAAACATAACGGTAAATTTCTTAGAGTAACCAGCTTTCTAAAAAAATTTCTGGATTTTACTACAGAAAACATGTCCAGCTAGCTGTTTAAATGGTCATAGCATGAAAAATTATTTTTTTTACCCATCTGCAGACGTTTAAAAAATGTCAAGTAGGCTTCACGTAAGGAACGAGGAGGTTAAAGTTTAATTTCGAGTCGAGAATAATATTTAAAAAGTTTTATTTTTCTAGAGGGAAATAACACAGTTCCATGACTGCTGTTGTTTAGAGCTTAGAGCAGTTATTTTTGTTGTGAACATTGCTTTTATCTAAAGCCAGTTTACTAAGAAGACTTAAAAAGTGAAATTCTTTATCTCAAGTTAACATCCAAGTGATCTAATAAAAGCGAAATATCCAATTCCATTTCAGCTAAGAGCACCCTTACGTTATCTAATGATGTTTTAAACTTAATCTTCTCTCCCTCTCTTAGAATCATTATAGTGAAAGATGTTTGTTTTCGTTTCGCAGGTCCCCAAAGGATCTTAAAATCAAGGTTTTTAGAACAACTCCTGTATGCAAGGCTGCATGGGGTAATCAACCACCAATGCTTAGCACGAGATATGCAGTGGATTTGGCTATCCTTTGTTTTCAGGGACAGCACTAATTTAGTTATTGGGGCCGTAACAGACAGTGAAGGGATAAGAATAAATAATTCCAGCAGATGCTTGAAACCTAAGAACAAAGAAGCTACTAGTCCTTAAGAACGTTGATAACACCAGCAGTTTCTGTGGCTACAAAGATAACTAATATCGGTATTGTTTCAACTTCATGTGAAAAAGTACTGGCGTGACAGCCTGAATGATGGGCAGTGTGCTTAAGAATTTCGCATGGCCGTATGTCCTTGATCTCCAACAATGAAGTGTCTAAGCCTCACTAAGCCACTACTCATCTATCTGGTGCTTTGTAACGCTCTTGAATATGAGCCAGATTAAAAGTGATATTAACGGCGAAACTGATTATTAAGAACTTATAACTGTAAAACATCATGAGATATTTCCCCCGGGAGGGCTTTTTATGTTAAACCTTGCCGTTCATTTTAAACCTCCTCACTATTTTGCTTGTAAATTTATTATGTGATACTATCGTTATGTTATTCGGTATTAGAACATCCATCTCGAAGACTTCTAAATTAAGGTGAGTCTTGTTCCTCTGTGAGACCACCTTATTTAAATAATATGGTTAGACGAGTTAATGGGAAACAATATTCCTTGCAATGTTTTGAAAAATTAAAACTGAGTTGGAATGTAATAAATTTAAATTGTCTTTTCAGTGTTTTATGGGTTTTGTGTTAAGCTTTGACTTTTGATAAATGGAGTTTTTCCGTTTGTTTTCGTTAAGTTAATAAAGAGTTGGGCTTAGTTCTGATTAAGGCTGTTTAGCAAATGCCTGCCTTTAGGTTTTCTTAAGATAAAATATTTTTTCAATAATTTTTTTCCGCTTTTTCTGATTCTGGTTTTTGATAAATGAAACACGTTTGACGGGTAGCCTGAACAAGATAAAAGAAATGCTCATTGTGAGCAGAAATTATGTTCTTTCAGTGCCTAATTAAAAAAATACTACTCTAGGAAATCATAGTCTGCTCTTAAATTAGAATTTAAAATTGTTTGGGTTATAAGCAAAAGTGTGAGTAATCTGGTCACATCTATCCAAACGGAATTGCCCAGTAGTAGTTTGTATTAAAGAATTTAGAAAATAAAATTAAATGGTTTTGTATTTTATTTAAAATTTGCTCAATGTAGCTTACAATTTCGCTCACTGCACTTAATAAGCCATACGGTAACCAGCTGCAGTTGTTAACAATAAATTTTGTAATAGTTAAGAATTTACTACAAATAAGCTGTAAATGTATTTTATTGAACATATGTATGTACAATTCTAGCCAAACCCACATACAAGCTATCCAACGTTTACACACTTGTTAAATGCATAAAAAATGGTTTTCAATAGCATTTATCCTTTTTTTCTCTAGTTTACTATATTCTATAAATTTTGCTATAACCAAACGTATTGTATGTGACTTTTAATTGTTTTGTAGTGCAGTATTGTTGCTAAATTGCACAAGATGAAAAACAGAGAATTTTATTGCATATACGATTGCATAAAAACACTCTCTCACCGATATATTTTGTTGCAAACTCACACACTTACACCAATGCCAAAGTTGTGGGTGCAAAAAGTTAACAACTTTTAAACAGAGTTTAGTTTATTTTAACAGAGATGCTCAATTAACCGTTTGACTATTATTTATTTGTTTGGAATTATTGTTTTTATTTAAGGTTTTTTTTTATTGCAAAAGAGCTTATTTTTGTGTGTGAGTGTGTGTTTGTGTATGTGGCAATAAAAAAATGCTGCTATTAAGTTAAACTGCAATATTTTTATAGTTCTAATATAACCATAATTTTTTGCCATAAAATTTTTTGGTAAAAGAAATAATTTTGTGTTGAATTTAGGCAACTATAAACGTTTGTGTTTTTAATGCTTGAAAGTACAGTGGGGTATTTTGTTAGGGATGAACTATTATGTACATTACTTCTACATATACAAGTGTGTAGAATATCTAATATTGAAACTCTTAGTCACCCTGGAAAGGAACCAAGTTGACTGGTTTAAAGTCCCGCAGGAAATACAGCTGAGCCAGTGATCGGCTTGCTGTGCGCTCCTAGCATGAAAAAAGTATCTCGGGGGAGAAGATTACAGAAATTCGATGATGCGAAGAAATTCCCTTAACAACTCCCAAACTACTTCTCCAAAGTGAGCCACATCAAGCAAAACTTCAGACATAATTATCTGACACTGGCCTGCGAAAAAGCTGAGCACAAGAAATGCTCCATCGTTTCCATATCCTTCCTGCTACGAAGGCATGATACTATAGTATCATGTTTACAAATGAAAACAACAAGTAGGAGTTTTTACCCTATTTTTTTAAATTTTTAAAGGGCGATTAGGGTGATAAGAGGAGGGACCGGTGTCATATTTAAATGACTGCGTGGAAGTTTTTATTCAAATTTTTTCAAATTTTGTATGGCAACCCTCTTAGGGGATTATGATAGGGGGTAAATATGTTTTACAAAAATGTTTGTGAGGATAAATTATTTAAGATCAGTCTTACATTTAACCTTTGTAGAAGAACCCTAGACGTTGCGAAAACGATTAAAAAAAATTAAAATTTTTATGGGGTCGGTTGTACACTTTATTTCCCTAAGGGCGACTTTGGGGAAGTTATTTGCGCTTTTATGTATAAATTTTTTTGTAAATTTTGTAGAGAAACCCCCTTAGGGGATGGAAATAGGGGTAAGTTTTTTCTAGGAATATGTTTGGGAGGGGAAGCTGGTGGTGGTCAATAATAGATTTTATTCCCCTAACGGTGACTCCAGGAAAGTTGTAGGGGGTTTTACCTTAATTTTTTCTTAAATTTTGTTTGACAACCCTGTTAAAGACTGCTGACATTTGACCTTTATAGGAGCACCCTGGAAGCTGTGAGAGCAATTTGAAAAAAAATTTTACAACAACTAAACTTGGTATGGGGTCGGGCGTACACTTTATTTCTCTAAGACCGATTCTAGGGAAGTTATGGGCGTTTTTACACCATTTTCGTAAATTTTGTATTGCAACCTCCTCAGGTGATGGTTATAGGGGGTAATTATGTTCAAGGAATATGTTTGGTAGGGCAAAACAAATGGGGCTCTGTGATAGATTTTATTCCTATAAGGGCGACTACGGGAAAGTTCTAGAGGTTTTTCTCTAATTTTTTTCAAATTTTGTATCACAACCCTGTTATAGGCTTCAGAGAGGGGGTAAGTAAGACCCACAAAAATGATTGGGAGGAAAACTTAATTGGGGTCGCTATTATGTTTGACCTTCATAGAAGATATGTATGGCAACCCTGTTAGGGAACGAAAATAGGGTGTAAGCATTTCCCACAAAAATATTTGCAAGGAGAAACTAATAGAAAACGGTCTAACATTGTAGAGGGTCTTATGTTAAAATTTTTGAGAAATAAACAGAGGTACTCTTGGTTTTTGGCTTATAAGTATCTGCTGGGTTTCAAAAGCGATTATTTCGCAGATATTGCTGGTAGTTCAATACTACTTAAGGGTAATAGCGACAGCGGGGGCTTACAAAAATTGATTTCAACCACAAAACGGACAAACGGACAGACAGAGAGATAGACATCGCTAAGTCGACTTCCCTATTTATAAGTATCAAGAAAATATACACCTAATGGGGTCGTAGAAGGATATTTAAGAAATTACAAGCGGAATGACAAACTTATATATATTCCTATCACCTATGTGAAGGGTACAAAAAGTGAGTAGGATTGGATAACGGGTAATGGTAGTTCGTCCACAAACGTAGTATGATTGTTAAGAAATGTTGGGAATGATATGTTTTGGAAATTATACCTGCTTTGAATTTCATTATCGCTTCAGACTTATTGTACTATAATATCTACAAAAAAAATTTTTTGAGTAGGAGCGCGGAGGATGGTAGCCCGTATAAGAACGGATCAGTTTTGTGAAGATTTAAGAGCTCTTTATTTTAGAAAGTGTAGCAGCTATTGAAATGGTAATGACGTCTCCATAAATACCTTTAAAATTATTAGATATTTATTGTTATATTATATATTGTGTTAGAAAAATAATAATAAAATTCCTACACACATAGTCCTGTTTAACTTAATCTTGTAGTTGACCTAAATCACCTCGTATGTCAAATGATAAAACTTTTTATAATTTGTTACGGTATATTCTTCTCTTGTAAATTATGTTTTTATAAATTTACACAATTAAATGACTTTTTCTAAAATATTTTATTTTTAATACTGTCAATTATAGTTGATATGTCATCGTAACATGACCCCAATCTAAAAGAAAAAAAAAACGTTAAATACAAAAAAAAAAAAGATACAAATGTTTCTTTATAAATTATATGATATGTGTCATAAAAATAAATAAATTGCCATTAAAATTCAGAGCAAACTTTTTTATTAGTGTCTTGTTAGTTAAGAAAAAAATTAAAAAAAAAAAAAAACACACCAGGATACTAAACTGTTTTAAAAAAAGGAATGTAAAAGCAAAATCCTCAGCAAATAACTCAATATTAATGCTAAGATGACGTCTTTATTTTTGTTTTTTTTTTGTTCATTTATTTAAACTTTCTTCTTCTTCTTCTCAACTTATTTGTTTAATTTTCTCTGACTGTCATCTGCGTGGGCAAACTCTTTAATAAAAAAACTTGTTTGATGGTTGTTAATGGTTTTTTGTTTACAATTTTGTTTTGTAAGTAACTTAGTGAGCTGGAAAACTCAAGAAATTAAGTCGTTGTTTGCTTGAAAATATCCTTTAAATCAGACAACACTCTAGGCTTTTGAAAAAAAAAAATTTACTTGAAGTGTTAAACTTTAAAATGTTCTTAAATCCAGGTTGGAACTAAAGATATGAAAAATCGTTTCTTTATTATATTAAGACAGTTTAGCGTGATGAATTATTTATGTATTAAATAAATTTTTAGGTTAAAAAAAAATGAAAAAAAATTTTTAACAAATAAAATTTAACCTCAAACTCTATAGGCAGCCCTTGCTTCAGGGACTTATGCTAAACTTTTTTACAACTTAAATTTGTGATATTAAATTATGTTTTTTAAAGAAAAAAAATTTTAACAAGGCTTAGTGTATCGAATTTTAATTTCCTGTTTAAATTTATCTTTCTGGAAAAATCTAATGTTGTTCGACTCATTCATATTTTATACAACTTAACAGAACCCTTGAGTTTGGAAAATATTAAGATCGAAACCTTTTTCAACGGATGATAAAACAATCAACGGACATTGAAACTTTCGTCTCTGTAAGAATTTTAAACATATTTACTTATTAAAGTTGAAAGTTAATACTTAAAAAAATTACAAACGTTACAAACTTATTTATACTCCCGAAACTAATGTAAGGGATATTAAGACGACGTAATTGAAGAAGATAACCATACAATTTTCAACACACTTAAATCTATGATTAATTACTTTTTGACATTAAAAGCTTGACAACGTACAGCCGAAAGCAGTTACAAAAATAATGAAAATTTTAAGATGGAGCGTCGCTAGTGCGTTCGAATGTAGCGCAAACAATTGCAAAATGAAGTCAAAACACGATAAAGGAATTAAATTGAAAACTGCGATACCAAAACTTTTTTGTCTTAAAGAAAGCCTATATAAAGAATAGTGTTACTGACTGACTGATTTATCAACGCAGAGAACAAATGTTTAAAGTAAAAATGGGTCAAATAGGAAAAATTGATAAGTTTAATTACGTTGACGACTGACTGACTAGATAAATGACTGACTGATTTTTTATCGCACTGCCCAAACGAGCTAGGCAAGAGACTTGAAATTCGGACTGCGTGTACAATATAAAGATTTTGGAAAATTTGGTAATTTTCTGGTATTTTCTTATATTTCATTTTATTGTAAAGTCAATAAAATTAGAAATATTTTTTAGGTTGCATTAAACATGGCTCGACAAAATACATACATATGTTTGCATAAATTTTTGAAATTTTGTACCCTTAGGCTAAAAAAGGCTAAAACTAATATATTTGAAAAATTTTCAACATTTAAACCAAAAGAGGTAAAAATATAACTCAAATTGGGTTTTACATATCTTAAAAATATACAAGTGTGTGCTTGGCACTTTTTTTTTGTATTTTTGGATATAGAAATATGAAATAAAGGGTGGTTTGGGGCAAAAAGGCGATTAAGTGCGCAAACATTTTATCTCTTACATTTTTGGTACCTTTTTTTTTGGATAATAAGTTTACAAATTTGTAGTAATATTAACCAAGCAAAAACTCAGAATTGATTAGGCATCATAAATTTCTTACTTTTCAACTACTATTACATACCGTCTGTATTACTTGGCAGTTGTTAAATAATGAGTTATATAGCGGGCTTTTAAGGAATTTTTCTAGAGATGTTAGCAGAAGTACAGGGTGTCTGGTGGCATATTTATATTTTTAAAAACGATTATTTCAAAAAGTAATAAGCGGTATGGAGGGAGGGTGGCACCTTGGAATTAACAATTGTGCGGTTTCTTCAGTCACTATGTCGCAGTGGTCAAGTGGTCACGCATTCGGTGCAAGGGCTCGTCGACAATTTTGTTTAAAGTTCGGTATTCGGTGAATACGTGATAAATTTAGTATTAGTTTAATTTGTTCGTGGGTGTAGAGACTCCGTGCAACTGCTTCGGTTATGAATGTTCCTTGGCCAGGGTCCAGTCGATCTTAAGGGACTCCCGAAAACATTGAACTGTTCAAAGCAGTTTGCGTGAAAATCCGCGACTTTCAATACGGCAAAGAGCATCTTAACTGGGACTTCCAAGAGCGATCATTCATTAAATTTTAAAAAAGGATCTGAAGTTCAATCTTTTTAAAATTCAAATCGTTTAAAAACTGAAAGAAAGAGACTTGTTTACGCACAAATTTTTGTTAAACGATATTGGAGCATTTTCGCACTCTAAATTAAATCTTTTGGAGCGACGAGGCTCATTTTCACTTTAACGAAACTACCGTTACTAGTCTTAAAAAACCCGCAACCCTCGATTGCAACATCAAAAACCATTACATTGGTCCAGGGTAACAGTTTGTCATAACTTACCCACGCATAGGATACTTGGATAATTTTTTTTTGAAAATCCTTGAGGCCAGGCGACGAATATCAACGGTGAAAATTATTGATGCACGATTACGGAATCTTTTCGCCTAACCTGCGAGCTTATTTGATGTAATTTTCACGCACGTGGTTTTAATAGGATGGGACAACTGCACACACAGCCAGAACTTCGACTAATTTGCTACGGAAAAATTTTCCCCAAAAACTGGCCAGCCGTTTTAGGGATATTTTATATCTACCGAGGTCGCCCGATCTAACTCCCATGGATTTTTTATGGGGCTACCTCAAAAAAATTGTTAATATTGACAATCCCCAATCTCTTGCGGCTTTAAAGGAAAATATTCATTGAGAAATCAGCTGAATTGAAATAAGTTTAATGCAGCTTGTGGTGCAGAGCACAAGGCTTCACTTTGAAAAGCATGTTCAACTTGATGCAAAAGACCTGGACGTTATACTATTTAAAATATTAAAGCCTCATATTCATTCTATCATTCAATGCCCTTAATAAAATTTTGTGTCAATTATTTCGTTTTTTATTTAAATTTAAAATTTAATTTGTGACCAGACACCCTGTATTACCATTGATCTGCTATCGCTTTTTTATCGTCTCCACATAAGTTTTTTTCTGTCAAAAATATATTAAAAAATTTTCTAAGTTATTATAATTTTTAACTACAACTTCGGTCTAACAGTTAAATATAATAAAACTCATTTCAAAAAGTTGAGAAACACTATTTTAAACCAATTTTTTCTTGACACGTTTTCATTTCTTTAGATGTTTTTGAAATAAAACGGAAACACAGCAAAATGATAAATGAGCGAAAGGTGTTGTTGTGACTTATTTTGGCGGCCAAAGCTGGCAAAAAAAAAAAATACTTTTGCGAGCTTGTAAAAGGCATGTAGAAGTATGTGTGTAGTAATATTGTTAGTCATTGTTATAGTTAATTTTTGTATAACAAGCACGTCATCAACAGTGTCCCACAAACAACATAACCATTAGACAAAGCAAAAGTCACCATAGACAAGCCCGCTTATTCCCACTTAGCTCACACCCTCTTTGGTCTTAGACTTTAGCCAAGTAGTATTTTAGGAAGGAAATCTTTTCACAGAAGAAATTCCCAACACTTCCTTTATCCATTCTTGTTTTATGTTTATTTTAAGACAGAAATGAATGTTTATTTCATTTCTGTTCATCTAGTGAATATTATTATGATTTTTTTTTTTTTGCTGTCGTTTCCACCATGTTGAACCGTCATTTTTGTTTTATGTCAAATTGCCGTATGATGTTATTTCTTTGTTTTTCTGACTGAGTTGCTGCGGCAATGTTTGTTGTTGCTTTTAATAGAGCGTGTTCTTTCGCGAGTGTTTTTTGTTGCTTTAATTTTTGTAAAATTTAATATAAAACATTAATTCACTTCAAAATGGTTTTCATGGTTATTCTCAATGTATAGTTGTTTGAAAGTAAATACGCAGACATTGTTTAATTGTAATTAGTTTTTAAGTTAAATATTAAAGTTGTTTGAGAATAATGGTTTTGGAAAGATAAGGTAGAAAAAAAGAAGGGAAAATAAGTTAAATGTCAACGTTGAAGTATGTATTTATTTTCTTGATTTAGGGATGGATTTGACTCAAAACAGGTGAATTTCGTTTTTGAATTTTTCAATCATACCCTTTTTGTTAGCAAATAAATTGAAACATATAGTCTGCTTTGTTTGCAAAACTAATCCCTAAATTTAAAGTAAACCTTCTTACAGCATTATGTTTATGCCTTTGTTCATGTGTTAAACCAATTGAGCTTATTGTTAAAACCCTAAAAAAGTGTTTTATAATCTTGTCTTAAAATTTTAAAAAAACTTTGTGCCACCCTAGAAATTATTGATTTCCCTAAGATTTACACATGCACTTAAGAAAACCTCTTAGGGATTGTGCTTAAGATACAAATACAAACAATCATCAATCACTTACTTAACACTTAAATATTTTATATGAAAACTATGTTTATGTACTTATAATCCACATATACTTATAGTATAACAAATATTGTGTGTTGATGTTTCTGAGTGATAAAACATCTTCAAAATGATTTATAATTTATGGATGACACATTAACGTCAGCATTAAGCCTAAAATAACTTTATTGTCTAAAAGAAAGAAATAAATAAGATTTTTAAAGTGTTTACATTACGAACTTTTAAGCTAATAACTTTTAAATAAGCATGAATAAATATTGATCCATATATTTGTATGTAGAAACGTGGGCATTTTGCCTTGAAATTAATATGTTCTAATAAATTGGTCCTTGAATATATAAAATGTTTAACATTATAACCACTAACACAAATGTTTAAGTATATAAAAAACAAACATGTGTATCAATAAGTATATAATACAAGGTTCTTTCCTTTTTTTTATTTTATACATTTTTACATTATGTTGTTTAATAATAGGCCCTTGAGTAAAATAAATATAACTTATCATATCATTATCATCTCATCATGCTCCAACTACTTGCCATTCATTCATCATCACTCTCATCAGTCAATTTATTTCAATTGAGTTGTAGAGAATCTTAATTACAGTATTGTGCACCTCAAGAGCAGTGAACGTTCTTTAAAAAAAAACAACTTTAGTATACAAAAGTATGAATTTTTCTTTTTCTATGAGGTTACTTTTCGATTGATGTTTATATGGGAATCATGATATATTATAATTCCGTTCTCGAAATTTTTTGTGTAAAAATTCAGATACACATGCATAAGTTGCTTAAGGGGGCTTTTAAAATTTCGAGGTGAAGGTTCTTAGTTGAAGAAGGGCTCTTTAATAAACAAAAATTGTTTTTACCTGATGGCATTAAACGCTGTTTAATTGCAAAATTTTATTGGTTTAGAATTATGATGATTAGAAGTAAGGCTAAGCCGGATTTGGTCAACTGGGCCTTGGAATATATTAAAATGTAATTTAACCACTTTCCCATCTCTGTGTTATACATTTTCAATTTCTCTTTACTATATTTGTTACAAGTACAACTAGTGAGTTCTGTAGTATACACGTGCACAAATAGAACAAATAAGTATTGCAAAAACAGGTATATCTTGTACATCCATGTACATACCAGTTCTTTTTGGTGTAAGTGTGTGAATAAGTGTAAATGATATGGTATGGTTTTGCTTTTGTGCACTTACTCTACCTTTATAAACAAATATTGTTGTTTATGGTTTTGCATTGAGTGTGGAATGTATTTGTTTTTTTTTGTGCTGAATAACAATGGTATAATAAATATTTTCTTATTACTGTTGATACAACAAATACACAAGATCGTTTATATAAAAGGTTGTGAATGAAACAAAAATTTGATTTTTAAAGTTTATTGTAGCTATAGTGTTTAAAAATGAATAAAATAAATTTAAAAAAGCATTTTTTTATCTCAAGCTCAAAAATTAAGATAAAATAATATATATTTATTTTGTATTTTTTAATAATTTAAATTTTAATTTTAAATTTGACTTAAATGTATATAGTTACGATTTTTTTTAGCTAAATTTGTTTAATTTATTTAAAGAAAATTTAAAAAATAGAAAAACTGGCTCATGTAGCAAGAATAAGAAAACACACCAAAAGTACATATGGTTAAACATCATTATATGTATGGAACTGTTTCAACGAAACATAGAAAAACAAATTTGTTGCTCTTGCTCTCATTTTACCAAACCACACCATATTTAGTTAGAGAGCACACCAATACCAACTTATAACAAAAACACAAAGCTACTTATCAATACACACTAAAAGCTGAAAAACACACAAACTGGTTGTTAAAGATATAACTTTGCAAGAGTTTATTCTGTAGTCGAAAGTTTCAAGATTTCATTTTAAGGGTTGTCTAATCGAAAATGCTTCTTCTTTCTCATCTCTCAACGAGTTCAGCTGTCTTGACTATAGGACTCACCGAAGTACAGAAAAACGTAAATTTATACACCTCTATTGAACCCTCAATATATACGAGTTATATAGAACAGTGGGCCTTGATTTTTGAACTTCTGTCTAGGTAGTTTTTCCCGTAACTGAGAAAAACTGCTTCGAAAATGTGCAATATTTACTGAGAGATCGAGGATACATATTGAATACAAAAGTTCGGGTGTCAAAGAAGAGTAAAAGCCTCCATAAAATTCCATTGAAAATTTCGGCTTTAATATGGTAAAAACGACTTAAACCAAACGTCAAACAAATTAATGTCCCATACAAATGCGGTCATATACCAGATGTTCAAACAAATCCTGGAAAATTCCAGAAAAGGAAAATTAACACCTGTCACCTATAAGGCTAGTTTGCTCAACGGTAAGCCAGGTGATGTTTTCATTTTGCATTCTTGCAAAATTAATTAGACAGTAGAAGATAACAACAACTAAAACAAGATCTTCAGTAAAAATTTAATAATAGCGAATCACTCGTGCTTTTATGATTTACAGTACTGTAAACCCGTGCAAACATGTTTGCACTTGCAAAAATAAAACTGTAATGAAAACTTTTTATTATTTATATAAAAAGTGTTAATCTAATGAAGCCATCTTAGAAAAATATGACCTACATGTACGTATATGGACTTTTGTCCTTAATACTTTGTTTTGTGTTTGTTGTTGCAAGAGTATTAGTTTTGTTGCTTTTGTTTAAGAGAAATATACATGACAGGTTTTAAACTTACGTAAGTCCATGTTTTTGAATTTGATATAAAAGAAAATATATTATGATATGTTATCTAAGATTTTCAATTTCAAAAAGTTTTTTTATATAAACTTTTGTTATGTTAGTTTGGACATGGTAATTTTTCTTCATGTGGTTGGTAAAGAGTTTAAATATTTCATTCCCTTTTTGTACATATGCAACAGCATGCATTTTTTAGATGAATACACCATTTCTAACACGTTTTAGTTAAAGTAAATATATGCTAAACTCAAATTGAAGGGGTCATTATTTTAGGGGCTAATTTGGGTTAAACCACGCAGGATTTTTCAGAAAAGCAGTATCATTATCAAATGTTTACTGACGAATAAAGCCTCAGTATCATGTTGACAATATGCACACTTTTGCATAATTCTTGACTTAAAAGAAAGCTACTTCTCTTCAAATAAGTCATAGTAGCTTTATGACAACCACAAAAAGCTCAAAACAATAATTTTTTTGCAAAAGGCTTGTCTTACAGCCTGTATCAATATATGAAATTATTTAGTGGAATTACGTTGTCACTTAGAGCCTAAATCTGCTTGATTTTAGGCAGCAATTTTGTAAAATTTTAAATGAGTTGGTAACAAACTTACAGTTGTGTTAGATTACACCTTTGAAGGATCCTCTCCATGATTTAAAAACAAAGCAGCTTTACAAACATATGGTTGCTGATTTCGCCCGAAAAAAATCCCTTAAATTGTCGACAGTCGGCTGCAGCCTCTATAACATCTAAGCTTTGGATTCGTATTTTTATAGGTTATTGAGCAGCTAAATTCATTGCATTCAACAATCGTAATCCACATTTAGTGGCCATAGAAAAATTTTCTCTCTTATAAACAGTGTCCATAGTAAGAAGTCAAACCAATTTATATTCATAAAATACTGTCCAATGTTTTGTACAAAAAAAGCCAAAAATAAATTCAAATTGTTTTTTCTAAAGGATAATATATTCAAAGAGGCTAAATGCAAAAAAATAGTTTTAGGAAAGAAAAAAAAAAGAACAACATGCATCTTAAAAAATTTTCAATTTATATACATTCACTAAGATTTTTGCCAAAGATAAAATTCACTTTCAAATGAAAAACTTTGGCTTCAGTTGCACTTACACTTTTTTATGGCTTTGAGCAGCAAACAAAAACGAGAACTAACTGGGTCAATACATATATGTTTTGCTTTAGTTTTTCATATATTTAGTTGCTGTTGGTAAGAGACGATATTATTTTAAAGTCTTAATCGATAAAAGGTACAAGTTACAAAGATTTTGTAAAAAAAAATCTTAATCTATTTTTTTAGATATTATTTTTGACCCCGAGAGCCCGGGTTATCGAATCCTGTCCGGCAGAATTTTTTTTCTTCTTTTTTTTTATTTTATTTTTATCCACATGCATTTCAAATCAAAATAAAAAAAAAAAATTGGTAACTGACAGCTACAGGCCAGTGACTACGACTACCTCTGTTAATTTCTTTAAAATTTGTATATAAAAACCTCTAAAAATGCCCCTGAGTTGCCCCTACACGGATGAAATGGAAGATCGACTCCATTTATTTTTTCCCCACAAAAGTTTTTTTAATAAACTTACACCCTATTTTCACCCCCTAACAAAGTTGACATTTAAAAAATTTTTAATAATTTTTTAAAAAGTTTAATATTTAAAAAATTTTTTCTTAACGATTCTCACAGTTTCATGGAAGCTCCTAGAAAGGTCAAATGTTAGACCGACCGCTATTGATTTTTTTTCCCAAACCTTTTTGTGAAATATATCTACCCCATATCTTCAGCCCTAGAGCTTCCCCGGAGTCGCCATTAAAGGAAAAAATGTATTGAAATTCCCCATTAGTTTTTTCTAAAAATATTCCTGGAACATACTTATACCCTATCACCATCGCCTCAGGGGGCACACAGAAAAATTTTTGGAAAATTGTAATAAATTCCTTCTAGGGTGCCCTTGGATGAGTTAAATGCAGAACTGATCCCAACTTCCCAGCTTCCCCGGAGTTGCCATCAAAGTAATAAAATGTATTGAAAATTGAAATTGCCCATTAGTTTTCCCTGCCAAGCATATTCCAGAGCATACTTACCCCCTATCCCTAACACCCAAGAGGGACGCCATACAACATTTACAAAAATGATGCAAAAACGCCCATTACTTTCCCAGAGTCAGCCTTAGAAAAATAAAGTGTACGACCGATCCCCATCAGTTTCTGCTCCCAAAAATATTCCTAAAACTTACTTACATCCTATCACCATCGCCTAAGGGGGCACCCATACAAAGTTTGGGAAATTGATAGGAATCCCTTCCAGGGTGCCCTTGAATGAGTCAAATGTAGAACTGATCCCAACTGATTTTCCCTTGCAAACATTTTTCTGGAACATACTTACCCTTATCGCCACCCGGCACAACCGACTATAACATTTTTAAATTAACGCGAAATGGAATAATTTATTCTGTGTACTTTTTCAAAACATTCTCTTGGCGCTTGCCGTGGTTCATGACCTTTGAATTTGTAAAACTCTAACGATCTTTGTTTATTTTGCTTTATAGAGTACCAAGCTAGACGGTGCCTTAGTAATAATTGCTAGCTTTTATGTTACTTGGTGTCAAGTTATATGTTAATAAATTTGCCTTTTAGGGTTAAAAGAGAGTAGACATTTGCTTTGTAAAATTGATATTTATTTATGCAGACAAAACTTCCGTACAGCTTTCCTTGTTTTTTTTTATATAAAATTTTTTTTAAAGCAATAGCGACTAAAATTTTTAGAGACAAAAAATGTTTTTGTTAACAGAAACTTTAAATTGATTTTTAAAAGTTATAAAAACCTATGAAAAATGTTCAAAATACATTCATATGCAACTAACAAAATATATTCATATAAGCCAACTAAAGAAAATATTGGATATTAAAGTTAGTAGCGAATTAGTAACAGTAACAAAGGGACCGAGGAAAATCACAAAGGGACCGAGGAAACGGACCCAAGTGGGCTGTACTACTTTCACTTCATCACTTCCACAGTCCCGCTACTCTAATAACAATTTTGCTCGACAAAGTCGTTTGTTATCACATTTTATGTACTACGAAGTAATAATTGAGAGATAAGAAGGTAGTTTTTATATTGCCAAAATATTTAAATATATAAGATTGGCTATTTAAAAGGTCTTAAATATTTGCAGTTTGCAAAAAAAAAACTAGAAAGAGTCCTTCCAATAATTTCATAGGACGATTTTAATGCGTCTAGGAGTTATTTTAAATATATATTCATGCCATATGTTTAATAATACTATAGCCCTTTTCTAATTGCTTTCTATATTTATCAATTAAATTGATAATAAAACGAAAACATCACACCCTAAACCATAAAATTACCTTTTTTCAAAAAATGCATCTGGTCACATAAACCAAACCAAATTATCTTGTAGTACATGAAGCTAACACCCCCTATAGAGTGCAGCTAGTGTATAGTGAATGCAAGTGCCTGCTTTTGGCAATTAATTTTTGGCACTAATCAAACAATTACAATTGTAAGACAAATTTTTCTGGTATGTTAAAACACATATAAATTCATATACTTATTAACGGTTCTTAAGGGAAACAACAACTGTTTGAATAAAAATTCAAACATAAATATTAAAGGGGATTTAACTAAGGATTATTAATATAATTTAAGGACATTTGCTTTAATAGTTTTAGATTTTAGTGTCCTGTTGTGACAGTTTCTATTTAATGACATTTGATTAATGGGATTATTTGAGGAAGGGAAAACGAATTCTGTTTAAGTAAAATAAAACTAGAAAGAAGTCTTATATTGTCTATTGACTATTAAATTTGTTTCAAGATTTACAGAAAATTTTTTCTTAATTCCTTAAAATAATTATTTTTGAATTTATGGGATTTTGTTTATTATACCCTTCATATAAGTGATTTGGGTATATATAAGTTTGTTATTCCATTTGTAATTTTTTTAATATAAATCTGTAACCCCAGAAAGTATATATTTTCTTGATCCTTAAAGGCAGAGAATTCGATTTATTGATGTCTGTCTGTCCGTCTATTATGATTAAACTCAACTTTTTGAGGCCACCCATTGTCGTATAAGCCCGTAAGTTGTATCAAACTAACAGAAATATTTGCAGACAAATAATTTTAAAAGTCCTTGCAAAATCGCTGGATAACTGACTGAGATGTAGGCCAAAAACCAAGACTACCCCAATTCATTTCTCTTAAATTTGTAAATAAAAACCTCTTCAACTGCCCTGGAGTTGGCCCCACATGGGTGCAATGTAAGACCAACTCCCATTAATTTTTCCCCGCAAAGATTTTTGTGCAACATAGTTACAGCCTATTTCCGCCCAGTAACAGGGCTGCCTTACAAAGTTTAATTTTTTTTTAAATTTTTTAAGTCGCTCCCACAGCTTCCAGGGTGCTTAAATTTAGGGACAACCATATTAATTTTTTCTTCCAAACATTTTTGTGGAACATACTTCACCCTTATCTCCAGGGCTGCCACACGAAGTTTAAAAAAATAGGGTAAGAACCATTTAACTGCCCCGGAGTTGCCCCTAGAGGATCAAAATGTATCGAAGACCCCCACTAGTTTTTCCTCACAAACATATTCCTAGAACATACTTACAAAAATAATGTAAAAACGCCCATGTTTTCCCTTGAGTAGTTCTTAGACAAATTAAGTGTACAAACGACAGCCATTAGTTTCCCTTTCCAAACATAATCCTAGAATATGCTTACCCCCTATCTCCATCGCCTAAGAGGACTCCCATACAAAGTTTTGGAAATTGTAATAAATCTCCATCTACAGCTTTAAGGGTGCAAGTGGGTAGGTCAAATGTAAGACTGATCCCATTTTAATTTTCCTTACAAATATTTTTCTAGTCATCCTAAGAGGGTAAAAATATGACACCAACCCCTATTTTAAAATTAGAAATAATTCCTTAATTAAAAAAAGAGCAAAAATGGTAAAAAAAAATTCGGGGTTTCGAAAGGCTAATGTGAAGGGTGTCTAAAATTCGGCACAGCCGAATACACCGCTTTTACTAGTTTAATTGTTACAAACTGTCTGGTTATTTAGTCTCTTACATAAAAAAAAAATTGCAATAAAAAATTCTACATGCTTGAGTTGTTGTATTGGTTTAATTCCTATTTTTTTTTGGACAAATAATACGGGTACAAATTTTATACAAATAAACCACCCTAATAAAATGCAACCAAACAATCACAATACTTTAAAGGCTATCAGACTTACAGGCAGACAGTAATACAGACGCATCAAAAACCAGTGTTTGTTTGTATGTTTACATGAACATTTTTGTGCAGGTATATGCAGTTCATACTTCAGTTAATAAGTTTTAATACTTTTGGTGAGCCATTTTATTAGGGCTCTAAGAAATAAGGATGTGCACCCCGAAGTTAAGAACTAGGGCCAAATCGTCGCATTCGATTCGAATCGAAATTTCACTCGATCGATCGAGTTGTCAATGCTTTAGGTATAGGAATTCTAATAAGAATTTTGAAATTTCGATTCGAATCGAATGCGACGATTTGGGCCCTGATTTATGTATGGACCAAGTTAATAATTTAGATTTTTATAAAAAAAAAAAAAAAATTAAATGAGATTAAAAACTTAAGAGATATTTCATTGATGATTTAAAGGTACCAAAGATTTATTAGAGCTTAAATGCTATATCGATGTAGGGTATAGTAAACTGACTGCACTGTAAAATATTTTGGTTAATTGGTGACATT
Source organism: Melanophora roralis (assembly GCA_963583895.1). Taxonomy (NCBI): domain Eukaryota; kingdom Metazoa; phylum Arthropoda; class Insecta; order Diptera; family Rhinophoridae; genus Melanophora; species Melanophora roralis. Next base: position 5,982,549 of record OY757191.1, read on the forward strand.
TTCTATGCTAAATGTCCTATGTTTGACATTTGTAAGCTGATGTATGAATTGTCATATGTGACTCTGTGCGTTTTTATATGGTCAAGTGTGGGCTTTGTAATTTTGATTTTGTTTGTTTATTTTACATATCATATACAAAATGCTATAATCTATTTGCCATTCTATAAAAAAATATATGGGTAGTTCACAAACTATGCTATCTGTCGTATTTTTTTATTTTCAAGAAAATTTGTTTAGACTGAAAATATTATTTTATTTCCACTTTACAAAAATAAGATAAAACAAACACGATAATAAACCTTGTGAATTACCCAATAGAATATATCCTAAAGTAAGTGTGTGCGTATTCATAAGTGCATATGTATGTGCATGTGTTTTTCAAAATACACATAGATATAAATTTTGTCATTTCAGATTTTTGGTTTTATTTTTCTGTTGTTTTTGTATGCATTGTTGTCTTGTGTTATTTGTTTAGTAAATTAAAATCCAGGGAATTTTGGTGTTTATGGGTGATGAGATTTACACAAAACAATGGTCATGATTTTGTGTGCATCTGTGTGTCTGTTAGAAAACAATAGACTTTTGTTTTTTTTCTTTTACTGCACTATTTTTTCTTGTTCAAAAAATATTTATTTTGATTATTTTATTTCTACTGGGATGAAAAGAAGATGTTTTTGCGTTCATGTCTATCGAATTTAAAAGCAATAATTCAAAGTTTTGACATTTGAAAGATTATTTTGCACAAATGTTAACAATTTTTTATTTGCAATTGGAGTATCCTGCATATCTAAGAATTTCTTATTTTAGTTTAAGGATAAAGTAATATGTTCGTTAACCAAAATAAAATATTGAAGGATAAATTCAAAGGATTTAGTATCTTGAACTACATTGTACCAAATAGATTTGCTTTAATGATATACATTTTAAAATCATTAAATAATTGGCAAAATTTTTTTTATAAAAAAACTTTTTAACAAATTTAATGTGCTGGAACAAGTTTTGCAGGATGTGATTATTTTCTATGGTTAAAAATTCTTTAAAATGTGGAAGGAAGGGGGGAAGAAGCCGTTGGAATTATCGATTGTGCAGATTTGTCAGTCACGATGTTGCAGTGGTTGATTGAGCATCGCGCGTTTGTTTAAAGTCCAGTATTCGGCGAATACGTGATGGACTGAGTGTAAATTTGATTCGTTCAGATATGAAGAGATTCCGCGGAACTGCTTCGGCTATGAATGATCAGTTTTTGGTTGGAAATCTTGCCGAAGCAAAGTTATCGGAGCTCTGGCTGTGTGTGCAATTGCCCCATCCTGCTGTTCAAATATCTATTTCGTAAATAAGGCACACCAAACAGTTACCCTGGGGTAATGCAATAGTTTTTTATGTTTCAATTCTGGGTTATGGATTGAGAAGAGTAGTAATGGCGGTTTTGCTTGTTGACGTGGGCGTTTAAGTGAAAATAATCCTCGTCGTTCCAAAAAAATGAGATAAGCAAAGCGAAAATGCTTCAAAATCGTTTCACAAAAATGTGTGCGTAACTCAAAGTTAATTTTTTTTAGTTCTTGAACGATTTAAATTTTAAAATGATGAAACTTTAGATCCTTTTTTACAATTTCATGAATAATCGCTCTCGAAAGTTCTCGTGATAGTGTACTTTTTCGTATTGAAAGACACGGATTTTTGCGTAAAATTCTTTCAACCAGTTCAATGTTTTCGGGAGTCCTTGAAGAATGACTGGGCCTCGGGTCATGGGACATTCATAGCCGAAGCACTGGCGCGGAATCTCTGCACCCACGACTGAATTAAAAATATACTCGGATCTATCATATATTCTCCAAATAACGAACTTTGAACAAAATTATCAACGAGAATTTCCGTAAGAATCAATACTCTTAAGAAATATCTCCACAGCGAACTCTCGATGCTCACTCGACTACAGCGACATCGTAATTGGAAAATCCACACAATCGATAATTTCCCTTTCCTCCTTACCGTTTATTATTGTTTAAAATAATTGCATTTAAAATGCAAATTTGCCACCAGACACTCTGTATATATTTTATTATTAGCATAAGTAACATTTATTTACTTAATACTTTGCTGCAAACCAAAACGGAAAATCCTCTAACATATAGATAATTTTTAAATAAATTTTATTAAAGCATTACGTTAAATCAAATGAATTGTTTTGCTCAACAAAATTTTCCTTTAGATACTAACCAATAAGTATGTTAATAAATTGTTTAATTTTCTTATGTTTCTAACTTTAAGCACCGCAACATAATGATTTGTTAATGGTATTCTAAGGCCACATGGTGTTATTAATTTCAATTTGCAATAATATTTGTAAATTGCCATGAAAACCAAAAATAATATTCTTGTTTTGTTTCCTGCGAATGTATGTAGATCAGTGGTGCCCAGCATGTATGTGTGATTTATATAAAAAACAGTTCAATATCAACCTGTGTTCTGATCATTTTTTGTTTTATGCTCTTTTTGCTATGGTTCTTTGTTTACCCTTGTGCTGTGTACATGTAAGAGCCCATTAGCGTTCGTCCCCCAGAGACACTTCTGGCTAATATTGATGTAGATGCAACCGACTGCTACATGTAAGCAAGTGGGGTAAATTCATACACATGTACTATCCCTGACAACCATTTCTTTAACAATAGACACTAATGTATTATCAAAAAAAGGTTAAATTAATATTATATATATTTAGAGTCATAAGCCTAAAAAACTTAAAAGAGTACGAAAAATGTGAAAAAGTGTTTTTTTCTACTTTGCTGTCGGAGGTTGTTGCAATCTGGGTTAGTAGCCTTTATATTTATATTTCTAGAGTCATAACCGCAAAAAATTAAAAAAAATAAACTACTTAGTAACTTTCGACCTCAGTCTGAGTTAAAAATCGTTTGTATTACATTTTTAGTCTTATCGATCCACAAAATCGGAAAAGGTACCAAAAATTAACAAAAAGTACTTTTTGAATGCGCATTATTGACTTCCAACGTCAATCTAGGCTAATAGTCATCACTTTCATATTTGTAGACTTATGATGCGAAAAATTAAAATAAAAATATCGCAAAGGTGAAGAGAGTACCTTTTGTTCACTTTGCTAACTTCTGAACTCAATCTGTGGCAATGGTGTTTGATTTGATTTATCTAGAGTCATAAGCCAAAAAATTTCAAAGAGTACCACAAATATGAAAAAAGTGCTCGGAACTTTGCCTCGATCTATAGTTGTTAATTTTGTACTTTTAGAGTCATTAGTTTAAAAAAATGCAGAAAAGTACAAAATATGTTAAATAAGTTGCTCACTTTTCTGAGCTTTAAACACAATCTAGGTTAACAGCCTTTAATTTTATAATTCTACCAAATATGTAAAATAGTACTATTTGCCCAATTTGCTATATTTTTAGAGTTATAAACTCAAATAGGTATTACATGTAAAATAATTATTTTGCCAATTGTGCCAAATTCTGAACTTTAATTGGGCCAATAGCCTTTAATTTTATACTTCTGGTGTCATAAACTCATAGAATTCAAAAGATTACAAAAATGTGAAAAAGTACTATTTGTCCATTTTTTTAATTTCCGACCTCAATCTGGCTTAATATCTCTTAATTTTATCTTTATAAAATCATAATCTACAAAAATAAAAAAAACTATTTAGTGACCTTCGACCTTAATCTGGGTTAAAAGTCGTTTATTTTATATTTTTAGTCTTATAATCACAAAAAATGGGGAAAAGTACCAAATTTTGAAAAAAAGTGCTTTTTGCTCTTTTATTAAGCTGACTTTTGGTTTCAAATGTTATTTCTTTATGTATAGATGTGTCGATCATTTTAATTCTTTTAGGCGTAAATTCGTTAATTTTCTTTTAAAGAAGAAAAGAATTTTTACCCATTTTTGGCGGTTCTTCGTGGAATTACCTACAGGTTGAAAGAAAAGCTTCTGAGGAAAAGAAATAGCATTCTGCGCTTTTATCGATGTGTATTAAGCCTTGGATCAAGTATGATAGGAAGGTAGTTTCATTTAGTATGTAATTTTTTTCTCTATACATATATAGGTATATTCCTCACTTGAGTCTTTAATAAATTTAACTTCAAAAAATTTCTTTAATGGCTTTATTTAACATTAAATTTGCAATAGATAGTTGATTACACAAATGCTCTTTGGAGTATTAGTAAACATAAATATGTACATTAGTTGGTAATTATAATAAATGTATGCATTAAGTAGTAACTCCAACTACTTCAGCAGTTTAATAACATAAAGTAAAATTTTTAGGAAAGGAAGAGGGGGTAAGTTAAGACATTTGTCTTGTGGTTGGCAGTAATAATAGTTGCATTCAATATAAATAAATTTAAATTACTTTCAGAAAAGTTTTTTACAAAAACAATGTCTGATCTAATCAATATTTTTTTTCTAAATTTCTTATGCCTTCCAAACATCTTAATTGCTTGTATCATATTACAACTTATTGTTTTTAATAAAGCACATCAATAAATTGACCACAAAATTTATTTATACTAAATTGCTTCCTTTTTTTCTTATATGTGTTTAATTTAATATAAAATTTGTTTAGTAATATTCTTGAAAATCTACTTTATTCAAAATCTTTAAAGTTAAGGACAGAAATATTAATATTTCTAATTTAAATCTTTAAATTAATTTGATACAAAAAAAAATGCCTCAACTTAATTGAAAATAAACATGAAAAGAAGAGTAAAACATAAAAAATAAGCAAAACTTAATAAATAACTATAAATTGCAATAAATCTATTCCGCATGACTGCTTTTGTAAAGAAAATATGCATGCACATACATGCATCAGTGTAAAAAAAAATTGTGTAAAAGTATAATCTGAAACGAAATAATGAAAATTACATTTATGCCTCAAAAAACATGAAAAGACCCAAACAATAAGCATTTGCTCATAAAAACTTCAGCAGTTTGATGTGACAAATATTAAGGGATTTCATAGATACTTTTAATTTACAAAAATTTATTATTTAATATTTTTTATTAAATATAGGTATAATAGATAGTATTTTTTCAAAGGGGCCATACAGCCTGTTTTAGAGCCCCAATCCATAATATGATTCTCAAGGCTAATTTCCCAGAAAACAATCTAGACTAAGCAGCATAATAAGGACTTTTTCTAAGCATTGCTTGCCTAATCAGACCAAGTTTCTTATCGCTGCTTTGTTAATCCAAATAAAAAATCTTTTAAAAGCAAATAAAAAGTTTTATTATAATTTTCGAAAATTTTTTTTTAAAATTTGCCTTTTGGACAAATATTTATGTGATGAAATAAAAATATATTGCACAGACCCAAAAGGCAAAAAAAAAAAACAATTTATTTAAAATTTGAAAAAATCCGTGGAACACCACGCCTCTCCTAAATATCGCCAGACTAAGTACAACAGAATTTTTTCAGCCGATGTGCAACTGCTTTTGTCTGAAAAAAGAAGAGTCCAGAGAGAATGGCAGAAGCACAGATCATCCCAACTTAAAACCAAGCTAAAAGAATGTACAAACCAATTGAAAAATTTACAGAAGGTTTACAGAATGCCATCTATTGCTCAGACGAATTACATATATGCTATGAGGATCAGCTAAATGGCTTCTAAGGCCCGCTATAACAAAAACCACCACTGAGAGGATCTTGGACGAGAAATGATGAAGAAAAATGTGATCTGCTCGCAAGTCATTTAATGAACGCGTTCGCTCCAAATACATGCACTGAAATTTGTAAGTTACCTCCGGCTGTTGCTAGATGTCCTATGGGATTTAAATGCTAAAAAAGCTCCTGGCTTTGATGGAATAAGCAACAAAATGCTTTTGGAGCTACCTTTTACAGCTAAAAAAATTTTTGTTTTTATTTTTAACGCCATATTACGGCTCGAACATATCCCGCCAGTATGGAAAGTTGCCTTGGTAAAGATGATTCCTAAGCAGGAAAAACATGCTTCAAAGGTGGAGTCTAACAGGCCTATAAGTATGTTACCGACTATGTCCAAATTATTTGAGAAATCGCTTAAAATCAAGCTGACCCCGATCTTGAATGACAATAACTGCATTCCATATTTCCAATTTGGCTTTCCGAGTCAACATAGTACCATCAAACAAGCTCACAGATTGGTACAGGTTATAATAAAAGCCTCTGAGTAAAAAAAATTAAAAAAGGGGTGAGAGTACCTTAATGAAGAATGAAAGATCCGATTCTTTATTTGCTTTACACAGCAGACATGCCCACAAACAATCTTCCTCATACGTGACATTTGCTGATGATACCACTTTCTCTTAGTAGTTCTAATGACCCTAAAGAGGCTTTGAAACAACTGCAACATCACGTTTCCCAAATAGAGAAATGGGAAAAGTTATGTGTGACTTCCATGTGAGGCGAAAACCCAGGTGAATGTCAAGATATTTCGTCTCAATTCGTTAAGGCACCGCATGGTTGTGAATAAGAATTGGGGGGCACGTTTTCTTGCGTAAAGTAAAAGACCAATAGGTGCATGTGTGTTAATTTAATTTAAAAAAAAAATAAATTTAATTTAATTTTTCCTTTCATTTATTTTTTGTTTACATTTTTAAGCCCTTTGCCATCGAAATGTCCTTTAAACCTGTAATATTAAAATAATTTTTTTAGGTATATATAGTAATCTGTGATTAGCCTTCATGCATTTTTTAAACCGATTTTTGTTTTGTTTATTCATAAACTTAACACAAATATAACTCTGAACAAACATACATTTATAAAGTATGTACATATGCACATACGTATGTGCGTGTTTGTAGTACTGGCAGTGATTGTATGACGGTTGATGTTTTTGATATCTCTTCTGGCAGTTGTTGGTTGATATTTTTTTCACGGGAATGAATGTAAATAATTTAATTTTTTTGTATCAGCGATTAAAAAGTGTTTTTTTTTTGTTAATTTTGCCCTTTTTTATCAAGCAGTATCATTTACTCATACTTAATTCGCATTTAATTACAAAACTTGGCTTATGGACAAAGAGAACAAAAAGGATTAAAAGAAAAGATAAATGAAAATTGTTATAAAAAATAAAACATTTATATAATTACTCATGAATGGAAAAATATAGTTTAAGGAAAGGAAATTTTTATTTTTTTATTAATTTTTGTTGAACTATTAGCTTAAGGACCAAAAAACTTTAGTTTCTTCATTTGAAAAAAATGTGAATTTAGTAAGTATTGAACTTGAGCCTAAATAAAAATGAAATTAAAAAGAAATATTTTTATTTTTAATGTAAAACTAATTATGAGTTAAACTGAAAGAATAAAATATATATTAATTTTTTTCAAGCCTTTACCGAGCCTTCCAGTGGAAAATGTCACGTACGTTTTTACTACAACGGTCATTCTATTGAAAAAGTATTCAAGCTCAAGCTGCACATGCATTGATTTTAGATAAAAAGGATTTTTCATTTTATAATTATACAAATGTAAACATATTAAAGTTTTAGAAATTTATTTTTTCTGAAATATATTTTTTTGTTCAAATTAATTTTCGTTTATAATTGATATTCTTCTTTATTTTCATTTTTGCTCAAGTTTGGTTTTTCCAATATATAACCAACTCTCTGCCACCACAACTGACTTCTATAGATTGAAGTCATAATTTAATTTAACACTTTGCGTTTGCTATTTTCAATAGAGTGCACGTACACACACAAGCCCAAGTACACAAAACAAAAAACTAATGATTTTATTAATTTTATTTATAAAGTAACCACGTAATGGTAACACTCTTTCCATAGAAGTAAAACAAAAAAGAAAAAGATTTTAAAAATGAAGAAAAAAAAAGAACAAAAAAAGTTCATGAAAATAAAATCTTAAAGAAATTGCATTTTTCTGCTGCGCATACAGCCTTATTACTAACTTTAATTTCCTGAAGTGGCAATAGAAAAGAAAAAATACTCCAATACTAGCACATGCATCAGCAAGTTTTTCAGTTCCTTTTTGCTTACTTCCTTTTTAGAAATAAATGCAGAAAATGCAATTACAAGTATGACAGAACTTTTGCAAAATTAAGTTACTTTGATTGCCTAATATAGTGTCAAGGAAGAAAATATCAAAGGATCTACCAAGAGGGATTTGAGAAATTTTATAGTTGTGGTCAAATTGTAAAGACAGCTGCTGTGAAAAAATTTGATTTTTGGAAAATTGCTATTGGTGGGTAGTTTATTCAAACTATGAAAATTTTTGAAGCTTTAGAATAGGTGTTTTGCTTGAGGCTACGTTTAAAGAATAATCATAAAAATAATTTAAGCCTATATCTGCATGACTGTGTCCCTCAAAAAACAAAATTTTTAAATTGAAAGTAAAACTCATCAAAATGACATCAGAAAGCGTCCAGTGCATCACGGTCATGGCTTAATATGGGTTTTGCCCATAACAGTCAAAAAGCCATATCGGTTAATGTAGATACCAGCGGCAAATTTTCAAAGTTCCTTAATGTTTTTAGTTTGACTATGATAATTAAATAGCTTGGTGTCTTTAATATACTTTTTCCAGGTTACGATTCCTTTGTTCAAAAAGATGAATTCAAACAGTGCTCATAAAATTAAATTTTTCTGGGTCGGTCCTCAAATTCAGATTTCAGCAATATCCCTTTCAAAGCCTTTACTTTCTTCTATTGTTTCTCATTAGATACCACTTTAATAAGAAAAAAAATCGCAAAAATACTAAGACTGTTGAAGTACTGTATAAAAAAAGTTCGATTTTAAGTTATACTACTAAACTTGTTTGTTCACAAAAATATATAGATGTCTACAAGTATTAAATTTTTGCATTCAATATAAGAGTATGTTTGTATATGTGTTTTTCCAACTTCCTAAACTAACATATCCACAGGACATTACTTGACATCGACTGACTTAACAGTGCTGATATTAAACCACAACATATGTTCTCTGCTTAGTCATGCTTCAGAAACTTCTTTTTGAAATTTGTGTTCATGTTTTTACTCAGCAAAAGAAGAAGCAAAAACCCTTAAACATATTTAGGGGAAAAGCATAAAGAAAAACAATTTATAGAACACAGCTTTGGTTTAATAATTCTTTTTATTTTTTTTTGTTGAATGCGTTTTGGTTAGTTACTTTAAGTTTTTTTGTAGCTCTAGCTGACCCATTGTTTTAAAGGTTCTTTTTGCATCCTGTTTAACGACTATGTTAACAGTAGTATTGTCCCAGAAAGCTTTGAGAGTGTGTATGTGTATGCATGTTTGTGTTTACGTGTAAGCGTTTAATGAGTTGAATGAGTTAAAGTTTTTGTGTGATGCTTTTCCCATTTGTTTTATTTCTTTCCTGACCAATAATACTTATGGATACTTATTGGTTTTAATATTATGTTTCTGGCTATAAAAAAGGAAAGTTAAAATTTTTTCAAACTAGGTTAAATATTGTTAAATAATTTTTCTAAAAGCATATTTTCTTGTTTCTAGTGCTTTGTTGGTCTACTTGTGTCCCACTTAAAGATTTACTGAAAATAAGGAAAACAGAAAAAATTTTAATGGAAAAGAAAATTCAATAATAAGAAAACCATAAAAAATGTAGGAAATAAGAGAAGTAAAGGCTTTTACTAAGATCTGTATATCATTTAAAAGTTTTAAATTTTCATATTTTCAAAAATTGTCAAAAAAATGTTTCTTAATTTAACTGTTTGACTTCTATAACAAGGCTGGAGAGGGGTCAAAATAATGCCAAATAATTTTGAATTAAAGCTAACAAGCACTAATTTTTTTATTTCTAACCTGGGAAAAATTACGACAAGCTAATTGTCATACTACCAGCCAAATTGTAAAAACAATTATATTTTATTATTGAATTGGCATTAACAACTTAAATTGTAAGTACTCGTACACTTAAAATTTCTGTTATCAGCCGTCGTAAATTGATTTCTTAAAAATTGTTGAAAGCTATGGAGAAATTTAAAAATATATTCAAGTCTAACTGACTTAACGAAAAAAAGTTGTAAATAGATTAAGTTAGTAGATAAATAATTTTTTGTAATTACTTTATATCAGTTGGCATATTTTGTGTAACCAAGAAAACAAATACCAAATCTAGTACTTAAAGTGCAAACATGACGTATAAGCAACGCGATGTAATTTAATATTGTTCATACGTACAGAAAAGGTTTAAAAATTACTGTAAATAACAAAAGCTTGACTGAAATGGCATTTCATAACCGAACAAATCTAAGTCGTGTTCATATTTCTATCGTTCGGTTGGACCTGATTTCAAACCGAAAGAAAACCTAGGTTGTGTTAGGCTGAAAGAAGTAGGCCATAAAAGTGTCAACTCCGGAGATTGTTGTGCGCTCCTAACAAGTAAAACGAATCTTGTCGAAAAAGTTTGCAGAAATTCAGTGATGCAGATTAATTTTCTTAACATTTCTTAAAATTTACGCCCCAAGTGAGCCCCATCTGGCTAAACATCAGACAAAAAACATCAGACTCTGACCTGTGCAAAAGCCATGCAGGGGCATGAGAAATGCTCCATCACTTTGATGTCCTCCCTGCACGCCCTGCACTTGATGTTGTTCGCCGCCCTAATCCAATGGAGGTGTGCTTTTAAGTTTAAATGACCCGTCAGTGACATTCATCATCTTGATCAGTTAAGGCTATCCAAATTTTAAAGTTCCCTAGTTTTAACCTAATAAGGGTTGCCCCTGAGGACTCTTGTCAATTTTCCAACTGTCTCGTTGTTCCGTTGCACCCTGTGGGAATTTTTTGCCCACTCCACTTGACGTTCCGATTGTGTAAAAAACAGCATAAAAGTTCGCAGCATAACATTGCCAGAAAATTTCTATTAAGGAACATGTCTGACAGGTTTTTCCCTGAGTTTTTCGTGTTCCAACAAGCTTTTTAGCTGCGTGGAGACTAGTGATTTTGTTTTAGTTTTATCTGATAAATAATAACATGGCATTTATTTATTCTTAAATAAACTTTACGGCATATGGGCGCAAGGGCTAAGAGGTATATGGTAAATTCGATTAGTTTAACTTTAAGCTAATTTTTTTAGTGGCCACGTGGCATCATTTGGGGCTTGAGTGGTGATCTACATTGCCTAAAGAGATACTGGTTTGTCGCTGTAAGCCACTGATCTATCATGGCCCCACAAAAGTTACCCAAAGACGTTAAGTCTAAAAAAATCTCTGGCCTTAAAGTAAAAAAGACCATTTTCATTAAAAAGGTTGTCAGCAAATGAAGTGTGTAATGGATCAAATATTTAGCGTGCTGCCTGGCTAGTTGCGGCATATTTTTAAAACCAAATGTCGGTGATATTTAACTAAATAAATTTGCTTCAAATGACCAAGACCTGCACTACTTTCTTGATCTTGTTTCCTTCAAAGTAAATTTCTGCCATATGAAAGCGATGTTTTGCCACTAAACACTTCTAAATGACTTGCCAAACTTTATTTTACTTCGAACACAATTTTGCAGCCTTAGTTGCCAAAACATTGTTCTCATGCAGCTAAATAAATACCCTTAGTATGCCTAAACCTCCTACGCCATAACAGAAATAGAAAGCGAAGCAGAATGCCTTTTGGTGAAACTAAAATAATTTCTTGAAAATCATGGCATTTTCCCTTTAATAAATTTCAACATTATGATAACTTATTATTTAGGCTAAAAATGTAAAAGTCAATGAGCAGTAAAAGATTTGTGTTTGTGCTCAATATAAAACAAGCCACTATGCACGTAGCACTTGGGAAACAAGAGACGTAATTGTAACTTTTGTTTTTAGTGGGAAAGGACTCTGCGTTTTTTAATACCCTTCAGATAGTGATGAAGCCATTTAACAATTTGTCATTTCGCTTGTAATTTCGTTGATATCCATTTTGACACTTCTTTAACTACAAATATTCTTGAACATTTGAAAAAAAAAAATCGATTTAGCAACGTCCGTGTCCGTGTGGCTGCCTGTCTCTCTGTTTTTCCATGTGTCCGTATGTTAAAATAAGCATTAGAACGCTATAAAAGCCTCGTTTCTGTAACTTGCGAGAAGTTTTCGCATCGAGAAATTTTTTAAGATTATAGTAGTGTTCCACTTATTAACAGGGCGAGTCAAATAATTTTAATATATTGCAAGTTAACATTAAACATTTATATTAGTTTTTCTTTGATTCATTCTATCATTGACAGGGCGACTTTGAATTTCTCGACTAAAGAACTTCTCACATACCATACAGAAACGAGGCACAGCAATTTTGGTTGATTATGAACATATAAGTAAGAATAAATAAACCAGTTTTATAAAATTTCTGATACGCTATATCTCGAACAATTTTAAATCTAAAATGTAACAAGTTTTCAGCACCTTTTCCCTGTCCCAACTCTTCTTTGATATTAAATATCAAATCCAACATAATGTAACATTATCTTTCGTGTGTTGGTTTTCTTTTTTGTTTGAAGAATAAATATAAGTAGCAGTAGTAAATTTTCTACTTCAAATGCCATTAATAAAAATTTTAAAAGTATGATAAATGATGCCTAAAACTGCAAATGTAAGTTGAGTACATAATTGAAATTATGACAAGAGCCTACAGATTGTCGGAGCAAGATGAGTGCGCTGCTGAAAAAAAGTTATTACAGTTTTCGCATGAAAGTTTACGATGCGACTAGAAATGTTAAAACATACTTATGTGTATACAAACAAGGTGGATTTATATAAAAGGTGGTGTTATTTTATCAGCTGATAATTGGCTTTGCACCAATACCGAGACGTCAAAAGCTGCATAATTTATCTTTGTTTGCTTATGCGTTTGTTTTTTTTTTGGCGAATATGTGTTTGCCACCGGATTTGCAGAATGAAAGTTCCATGTGTTTGTTGGTGTTGTATTTGTAGTAGTAACGCTACCACCTTGTATAGATCCACTTTGTATACAAGCATACAAAAGAGTGTGTATGTAGGTGGGTTTACTCAACAATGTTTGTTTATGCTTCTGATATCAATGAGCTGGAAGAGATAACAATGATTACTCAAATTAAACCATAAAATTGAAGTTATTAAGAAGACTATTTTCTGGTTTTTGATATTTGCTGAAGAAAATAATTTAAAGAATATAGTGGAATAGCATAATCAAATTAAAATTCAGTAAAAATTTATTTTAAGCATTCTGAACTCTGTTTTATACATTTGCTTTTAAGTTTTCTATGGGAAAAGAATAAATTTTTTTAAAAATAAGGAGCTAAATTTATGCAAATATATCAACAAATAAAATGTGGAATTTAAAAATTAAATCTTTTAGTTCAAGTTGAAAAAACACATTTTTTGTATTGAGAACTGCAAAAATATTAAGAATTTTTAAAGTGAAAAACTGTTCATGCACGACAGCGTGAGCATGTGCGACTAATTTAACTAATTAATTAAAAAACAAAATCAACTCAATCTAATTTTTATCAAAAAAACGGGCTAAACCAGCAGCTAAATATATAAAAACTGTCTTAAGGAGCCGATTCGCATGTGCATAAAACGAAGAAGACTACAAAATTGGGAAAATTCTTATCAAACAAGCTGTTTAATAAAAAAGAATGGTCAAACATACTGCCTGTACCACCTGGTTGTACTAAAAAATTGTCGTTTCTGGACATTGGTGTTTTATGCAGGGTATCTGTTGGCAAATTAATATTTTTAAATACGATTGTTTTAAAAAAGTAATAAACGGGTATGTCAGGCACGATGTCGCAGTGGTCATGTGAGCATCGTGCGCTAGCTGTGGAGACATTTTTAAGGGTAGTGATTTAAGTTCGGAATTCGGCGAATACGTAATGGACCCAGTGTAAATTTAATTCTTTCGTGGGTGCGAAGATTCCGCGCAACTATTTCGGCTATAAATGTCTACCCACCTTGGTCAAGTAGATGTTCAAGGACTCTCGAAAACATTAAGCTGGCTGACAGCTGTTTACGTGTAAATCCGCGACTTTAAATATGGAAAAGAGCAGCCTCACCTGGAATTCTAAGAGGATTGTTCACAAAAGTTAAAAAAGGCTTTGAAATTTATTCCTTTTAAAATTTAAATCATTCAAGAACTAAAAGAAAGTGACTTTGATTTAATTAAAAATTTATGTCAAACCATGCTGGAGCGTTTTTTTTTTAAGGCAACGAGGTTCATTTTTACTTAAAAGGACACGTCAACAAGCAAAATTGCCGTTACTGGTCTTCAAGAACCCACAACCTCTGATTGAAACATCAAAAACTTTTGCATTGCCTCAGGGTAACTGTTTAATGTGCCTTATCCATGAAATAGTTCGACCATTTTTTTCGAAAACTCTTGAGGCCAGGCGACCAGGTGAAAATCACCGACGCATAATTACGGAGTTGTTGTGCCAAATCTTCGAGCTCATCCTTTTCTACACACACGAGGTTTCAACACGATGGGGCGACTGCACACGCAGCCAGAACTTCGATAAATTTTTCCCCCAAAAACTGATCAGTCGCTTTGTGGACATCCCATGGCCATTGGTGTCACCCGATCTAACTCCCATGTATTTTTTGTGGGAGTTGCTCAAAGAGAGGGCTTATAATGACACTTTTAAATCTTTTGTGGCTTTAAAGTAAAATCTTCGTCAACTCAATTGAACCAAGTTTTTTGCAGTGTGTGGCGCAGAACACAAGGTTTCGTTTGAAACAGTGTTTTCAACTCGACGGGAGACATCTGGATGACATACTCTTTGAAAAATAAAATCCGCATTTCCATTCTATCGTTTAATGCTCTTAATAAAGCTTCGCGTTGGTTTTAACATTTTTTGTTTAAAATTAAAAATTTTAATATGCCACCAGACATCCTGTTATATGGGAACAAAGTTCAGTCAGTTTTACTTTAGTATCTTAAACAGTCATTTTTAAATCTGGAACGCAAGCTAACGTAACTTACAATGCTATTAAAATTGATTTGCTGAATCATGACGACATATTAATTTAAAAAAGTAACTAATAAAAATATACTTTTGTTTATAAACATGGTTTACATACAACTATTCAACGGGCCAACGGGCCTATATTTAGTAGTTTTGCCTTTCTAATACGAGGATTTATTTCGATGCGATCTTAGACGTGTCTTAATTAATAGGTTTTGAGTAAAAAACGCTGAAAGGTTTGGTCCTCGTTATCAACTTTTATACAAAACGCATTTATAAAACAGGACTAGGAATTTTAGGAGAAAATCATGTAAAAGCCCAAATCTGTTTTTTATGAAGTCCTTTGAAATACTTAAAAGTTCCATTTTATTGAAATGATGGTTTGAACCTACTACGTAGTTGCCATTAAAGCTAAGACGAGTGAAGGTGTAGTGAACAATTATTTTAATAAAATGAATATTTTTAATCAAGAATTCATTTGCATACTTTCCTTTGCTTAAATTTTAAAATTTGTATGAATTCACTATGTAGTTCCAATAGCAATTTTAATGAATATTTTCTTTCTTTAAAAACCTCCCTAAATTACGCTTTAGTCTTTTAAAATATGCAAATCTATGGCCTAAAGCATTTTAAAAATGGTTTAACAAATTTGGTCACATATTCGTTTAGCAAATATTTTATTGGAAATCATATTAAGAAATATATTTGCAGCAGTTATCATATAATGCAATCCGCAAAAAAATTAAAATAAATAACAATAATAATAAAAGCACATAATCGAATGTCATAAAGTCGTAAATGCGTTCAATATATTAAATATGCATTAATATGAAATAATTTTTAATAAAATATGAACTCATCAAATCATATAGGGATACAATCAAAAATTCCACTTATACGTTGGCAAGACAAAGGCAAATCAAAGAATCTATTATTTGAAGATGTTTAATCAAATACATGAAGAAATTTTTTAATATTTTTTTTCGTTTGTGTGCATTACATTTGTTATTTTAAAAGTTGTTTAGTATTCCAAACCTAAACTCAAAAACATTTTTATTTTATTTGTTATTATGATCTTTAATTTTTGTGTAGGCGCAAGTTCTTGTTTTAGGGAGTGGGAAAGTTATTTGTATGAAAATTAATGCATTTTCTATATGTTAACGCCATTGTTCAAGATTGTATGGTTAATAAATGCTATCAATTGTTAAATTTTATGCATATTTGGGATTTAAATATAAATTGGAATTTTTCTGGTGTTTCTTAACTCTTACGCTAAGGATGTTTTAATATTCAATGAATACAAAAAGTGATGGGCTTTTTTAAAACCATAAATTGATGCGTGATTTCATTAAGTTTTGATTGTGCAGAGAATAAAATAAAAAATGGTTATAATATAATAACAAAGAAATGTTAATTTAGATGATATTGTAATATATAAAAATATTTTTAAGTGTGTGTTAGTAAACTTACTTATTATCACATATTAACACATAAGCTCAATTGTAGAAAATAACAACGTATATATCCTTCACAAGGTTTGTATGGCAACCCCCTTAGCAGGTGGAGGTAGGGGGTAAGAATGTTCTAGGAAAGTGTTAGCAAAGAAAAAATGTGTTGAGATTAGTCTTACATTTGACCTATACAAGGGCACTCAGGAAGCTGTACAGATGATTTATTACAATTTCCCAAACATTTTATGGGAGTCTTACGCCATAGAGATAGGGGGTAAGTATGCTGTAGGAATATGTTTGAGAAGCGAAACTAATATTCCTCTACGGGCGACTACAGGGGAGTTGTAGAGACTTTAACCCTATATTTTTTTATTTTGTATGACAACCCTGTTAGGAGCTGGACATAGAGGATAAATATGTTCAACAAAAATGTTTGAGAGAAAAAATTAATTAGAGTCAGTCTTACATTGCACCCGTGTAAAGGCAACTTCTGGGCAGTTGATGAAGTTTTTATAAAAAATTTTAGAGAAATAAACAGAGTTAGTCATGGTTTTTGGCTTATATCTCGGTCAGTTATAAGGCGATTTTGCTGGATTTCAAAAGCGCTTTTTTTTGCAGATATTTAAAAAAATTCTGATATTGAATACAGCTCTATGCGACATCAAAAAGTGGATTTAAATGATAACACGGACAGGCGGACCTGATGCACCTTGTTAAATCGACTATAAGGACCAAGAAAATATGCAGATTATTGGACTGCAGATGGATATTAAAGAAATTACAAAAGGAATGACAAATTTATTTATAGCCCTCATACAGATGCTTTTCCATGAATAAGCATTTTGAGCTATAACTGACATAATTGTTACTGTATTTTGACAAAATTTCTTACATGTATTTGTCTTTATGTCACTAGCTATTTTACAGAATACAAAACTTGTTGGTCTATTTTCTCATATAACCCACATTTAATTGTAGTGTAGGATATTTTACCATCGGACTTGACCGAATATAACATTCTTACTTGTTATTCGCTGGCAAACAACCTCTTTCCCTACACATAAGAAGGTAGCTATATCCACAGCTCATTCTTTTTTCACATGCAGCGTTTTCATATCATCTTGCATTACCCATCCTTTTTACATCCTTTTAACTTATAAGCGCCATTAACTTGTATGTTTTAAATATGCAAATTTTCAAAATGTGAGGGAATGAATTCCAGCCAATAGCTAAAGCCGACTTCCAGTAATCAGTTGCTATTTAGAACCATACTTTAAGCTGCTGCAATCATCGATGTAATGTTAAAGAATCAAATCATTAATTTTGAAATGGGGTTTTCTTAACTTAAAAGTTAATGTAAGACCATTTAAGGTGATCAGTCTGAGGCCTGCACAAGATGAGTTTTATTACAATATATTTTTATTAGTTGCCCTATTTGGATGTAATCACAGCTACCACATGTACCCCAGAAGGATAATTCACCATCTATATGAAACAAGGGGGCTGTCTTGCTTCTGTGGTATCATAAAAGTCTCTGGCAAGATCGAAATATTGTGGGTGAGTCAATATAAAAAACGTATGTCCGTCTATCTCTACCGAAATCAGTTACAGCAAAAAGGAGGAACTGATTTTATTACTTGGTAAAGCAATCAGATGAAGAGTTAATACGGCACAGCTTTGACAATAAATAAATATGTGGCGAACCACATGGTTTGAATTGTGGGCTCTTCACATTGCATGGCCAAGGATGTGTAGGCCAAGTCCTTGGTCTGGGCCTGCCTACACCTCCTTAGTTATGATATTCCTTTCAAAAGCGATCATAAAAGGTTGGGTCCTTGACCATGTTGATTTAGCCAGTTGTTTGCTATAGATTAATAGAAAAGATTAGTTAAAGGTGTGGCCAGCTATAAAAGCACTTAATGTTAATAACTCATTCATTTAAAAATATTTATTTTTTTAAAAAAGTGCAAAGACATTGTGTCTTAATCCTAAGTCGTCTAAAATGTTAGGCTTATAAAAAAAAAAATTACTGACTTTGAACTGCTCCCCCCCAAACCATAAAACTAAAGGTTAGGACTTCTTGCTTATAACCACTGATAAATAAAAATAAGTCCCTAATTTGTGTTTTTTGATTTTTAGCCATTTTGTAAATAGTTTCCGATATACAAAAGGTTTTAATTAAATTAATGGACTTTAAGTTCAAAATAATTAAGCAAGAACTTAAGTTTCCTTTTTTTCTAGCTTTTCACAATTGTTAAAATAAGGGTGATCCATTTAGATATTTCTAAGAAACTTTCATCATAAAATGGTAAAAAAATTAAGTTCAGCTTAATTCAGATGAATTGATAACAGATTTCTTATTGGTAGAAAAATTTAAATTTTGTGTTAAAATCTATTTCCCCATTATCTTTCTTATATTTTAATTGACAATTTTATTTCCTTAAATAATACCTTAACTTATCATAAAGTGCATCAACATTTTTTTGTAAAGTTTTTAAAGAGTTTTTGTATGTAAAATAAAAAAAACTCACCGTTGTATATCATCATTTAAAATAAAAAATCTCACCCCTAAATATATGCTTTACTTTTTAACATAGAAAAAATTTTTTGAAACAAAAATCATTTCAAACTTTAAGTTTTATATTACAAAAGACCACTTTAAACTATTTAGTAAAATACTTGTTTTGCAAATATGATATCATGTGATACTTTAACAATAACTAGAGCCCTTGAAGATATTATCCCCCTTTGGGAAGAGGAAAATTGCTTTTAATTTGGCTTTACACATATACATATACTACATCATCAATGCCAATATGATATTGATAGATATCACTTACTGTTGATTATCACTTCTCACACTGGGGTTGAATATGGTAAAGAATAGATGGGGGAGATTTTTCGCAGGAAATGCATGATGTTCCTTATTTGATACGCATTAAAGTGACATATTTTTGAAAATTTTTTGTGGCTTATGTTGCAAATAAGTCGCCGTATAAAATTGTTAAGGGTGGCTGAAAATAAAACTTTAAGCTTTTTTTCGGTTATTTGTTTAATTTTTTTTCGTTAACTTTTTTATTTCATTGCAAAAATGCGGAAACAAGGGTGGGAGTATAGTTATTGCATTTTGGGGGTGCTTAAGGTTACTTGGCCTTGGCTTGTGCTTGGATTTTGGTTGAAATGTTGTTGTTGTTGTTATTGTGTATCTTCTTAAGTCTTGGGGGCTTATAACTATTCTGTATAATGAATTGGATTTTAATATCTAAATTAAATCTTTTGACAAAAAACGAAGATTATTTTTACATTTTATTTATTTCTTTATTTATGTGTATTTCTCATACTCACTTCAGCTCGTTGACTTATTTTCTTTTGCTCAGAGATGCATAGTTTGACAAAATATTTGAGGCCATTTATAAATAGCTTTAAAATGTAAAACCTTTTCAACTATAGCTATTAGATATTAACTTTAACGTTGATTTTTCAAAAAAATATATAAGCCACAATTAAATTTTTATTTCCGAAGGAATTTGAAAATTTGAAAATTTTTGAACTTTTGTGATAACTTGAGTAGCCTGAGTTTTGGGTAAAAATTCGAAATCTTGTTTTGTAACTTATTTCGTTTTCTTTTGTTAATGCTGCCCCATGACCTTCTTTTTGTTCTTTTCTAAAAAAGGGCAATATTTAATTAAGTCATAAGTTCCTTTTTGATAATTTTGCCCTTTAATAATAAACAAATGCTACATTTTCAACCTTTAAAATAATCAAAGGGTTATATTCTGTCTTTTTAAAAGGAAAATGAAATTAATATTTTTCTAGCCAGACTTTTTGCTGTTTAAAAAAAATATTTTGAAAATGGCCTCTAAATTCTATAATAAGAGCAATAACACGACAATTGGGGTCCATTTTTTCTATTTTTTAGGTTAATTTTTCGTTTCTAAAATTAAACGTGATTTTTCATTTTTGGAATGAACTCCAAACTTTTTAAATGTTTGAGGTCTTTTTTTATTTTAAAATTTTTCAATTATATCAAAAATTACCCCATAACACTAAATTAAAAATTATTATAATTTAAATAATTAAAATTTTTTCCATTATAAAAATGCCCAAAAATATAAAAAATGGCCCCAAGAAAAGTATGGCATATTCAAGGGAACAGAAATTGGGCCCAGATATGAAAGTTCGAATCCTTTGGAGTTAAAATTCATTGCTACTTTTTACATGACTTTCTTAAGCGAAGTCTTGGCACCACTTTCTTTCGTTTGCTTCTGCGTTAAATGACCTTAAATATTTTCAAAGTGTTTGGTGATACCAAAAAAATAAAAATCAATTTCAGAAATAAAAAGTGTCTCCAAAAAAATGGAAAAAATGGCTTCAAATTTTTGAGTTGTTGTTTTCAATGTGAAAATTTGGGGCCATTTTTTATTTTTACTTAAAGGACATTTTTTATTGAGGCCATTTTTTTGGTCATTTTTAATTTTCACATTTGGGGCCATTTTTTCTTTTTATTATTCATTAATGTTTTGTGGCCATTTTCTTGTTTCTTGGGAAAATTTTTAATATTTGAGATTGGGGCGATTTAAAATTTTTGAAATTGAGATTTTTTTATTTGGTGTTTTGGGGCCATTTTTTTAAAGAGTAGAATGGTTTCTTCATTTAAATTGTTTTTAAGTTTAAAGAAAACTAAGGCAGTTGTTTTTAAATCGATTAGTTTGACAGTTGTCAAGTTGGTTGAAGAAAAATCAAATGCTGGTTAGTAAGTCTTTTAATTCGATTGTGGTGAATGTTCGAGTCCCTGATCAGCTGTCAAAAATAATGTAAAAAACATAAATTTGAAAATTTAAAGCAAATCAAGTAGAGTTTAAAAAAAATACAGAGGGCTTTGTATTGGGCTACAACTAAAATACAGGTCGTATTTTTGAAGAACTCGAGCAAAATGCGGAGGTCCTTGTATTTTTTTCAAGCTCAAATTCAAATTCTTCGTAGTTGGCTTCGAAAATGCATTATACTTGGCTATTTTGGCAAACAACTTGTTTTACAATTAAAATTTATTTTGAAAGGCTTAAACTATTCATTTCTTAATTTGGGATAAATAAGAATTTAAAACGATTTGAACTTGAGCCTAAATAATCTTAAAATTTTTTCAAACGATTTGTTTTTTTTCAAACGTTGCGATTTACAAATTAAGACCTTAAATTGAAATGTGTAAATTACTTACACATTCTACTACAAGAATTATGTTACTAATGCAATTTTAAAATAATTTACTACTTTTTAAGTCATAATTTGCCTTCAGGTTTTCCTTCTCTGTTATAGGCTTTGAAGCCAAATAGCAAAGTCACATCCCCTTCTCCCTTTTAACATAAACATGAGACTGCACAATGGGTATGACTATCATCTTAGGATATCTTTCTTGTTGCAGTCATACCATTAAGACGTATAAGTCGTTTAACTATGTATGTGTGTAAAAGTGTACATGTTAAAATGTTTTAATTCGAGTGATGTGTTATTAGGAAGCAATTCTATTACTTCCGTTTCAAACACATTTTGCTATATGCAACACTACCACATCCGACGGAAGCCAAAAATAATAAAAACATGGCCACAAAAAATTGCTGGAGTGTTTGTTTATATGACAAAATAAAGAATGTGTTGAAATTGTATAGATGTCCAAGTTAATTTCAGAGATTCTCAATCACTATAGAGTTAACCAATCGTAATAGGTTTGACTGTCATACCCATATGTTTTATTAAAATAAAAAAAAAATTTATTTAACATTTTAAATTGGTTATAGTCAGTTAACTTCAAAAAACAGGATTTCCAGATATTAAAAATTAAAAAAAGAATGGAAACCATAAGATTCAATACACAATTATATATTTTACCGAGTTGGCTCCAGTTATTTGATGAATTGGAAAGAAAAAAATATTAAATATTTTTTACAAACTTGACTTTTTGCAAAACATTTAGGGTTAAGCGTTGTTTGAATTTGCTAAATCATATAAATTTCTGCCTCATTCTGACAATAGCTACCTTATTTAAGTGGATTTAACAGAATGTTTGTTTCCTTAGTCGGACGTAGAACAGATTTCCAAACGCTTCGATATTTTGCGCTTCTTCTATAATTTCTGACACCAAGTGTTGCGATGCCTTTATTCTTTCATGCTCATTCTCATACATCCTTAAAAAATCCGGATTGCCCCGATTCCATTTGCTCGTTCTAGTTCTGGCAGGAGTGTGTCCAGTAATGACCCCAACCATAATTTCCGGAATTGGCTTTTCTAGTCTCAGGAATAGTTTTGTGTTTGCTAAGTTCATTCCCGGCTCTAGAAATAAGTGCCTTCCATATGATTGACCACTTGGAGGACAGCATTCGCCACATTTTTCCCAAACCATACTTAAATTATAATACCAGAAGATGATATTCTAAATGAAGTAAATTTAATCTCAATTTAAAAGCTCATTTTTCTTTTATTCTATTTTAAAGTTCCACACTTCTATATAAAGCACCCTTTATAAAACATTATTGCTCAAAAAGTGGCACCTGAAATACGTATTTGTTTTTTCATAGTCTCTATATTTTGTACTTATTTAAGGACACAGACAAATGTTTGCTTTTTTTAAATATAAATTTTTAAACGAAATTTTAAGTATAAAGTAAAACAAAATTTAAAGCTTTATTTGTTCTAAAATATAAAATATATATATTGGGAACCTCTGCTTTTGTTTGCCCAAATTTAGGAAAATTGCTTTTCATATAAATACGTACACATATCCTTTGGCAGATATTTTTATTTTTTCCATTTGATGAAAGTAGTACAAAACTGAAGGGTGAGTAAATGTATGAAGACTGAAAACCAAAAGAAAGAAAATCAAAAGTCATTATATTGTTTGTTGTCAGGTTTTGAAATTGAACTTGTCAAATAGTGAATATGCATTATTATTGCCAAACTTAATACTTAGACACTTATAAATAAATCGATTAGACCTGATAGCTTAAGAAATTCTAAAGGTTTTGTTCTAATTTTCTTTAATCAGAATTTAATAAGGGGGGTGTTTAAGTATTTGATTACACATATGTACTCGTACATACTTATACATTATTCTCTATACGTATGTATGTAAGTATGTATATGAAAATGTTTTTTACTTGTAGATACAATAAATATCAAATAATTTGATTACTTTTATGTAAATAAGTATCGTTTTGTTTAAATAAAATATATTTTTAAGTTTTATCCAAATGTTTACAATTTAGAGATGCACTTGTCTTCTTAATTTCAACTACAAGATGAAATAATAAAAAAATAAATTTAAAAAAAAATTAAATATTAATATAAAATAAAAGAACGTTTAATTTTAAAAACTTATTGCCAGCCGACATTGCTGCATTATCAAATGTTTGGAGTGGATGCCAAGCGGCGTTTACGCCTTCATCACTGTGGACCAGGATTTTGGGGCATTTGAGCATAACCTGGCCCAACTTGTGGCGGTCCGACCGGGCCACCCATTTGTTGCATCGGTGAATGCATAATGGGGTTTGGGCTTGCGTCAACCATTTGAGGTCCAATTGCCTGAAAGAAATAAAACAATAAAAAATTCGATTAGTTAAAGGTTCAATTATATGTGACTTACCATAACGCCATAACCATAACCGTTGCCTTAAAAACCAAAACTCATTGGTTTCTAAGGTAATGGTTATGGCGTAACGGTAAGTCACCTATAATTAAATACAGTGTTGCCCATAAGTTTGGTTCGAACAGCTGTTTACTGTGGTATGGTTTAGTCACGTATAAATGAGCCTTAAATCATAACAAAGGTACTTAAAATATGTGGAGCATCCTGGATTTTATTACATTTAAATTATGTAGTTGAACTAGTTATCGTTTCTTTTTGTCTGGTAACACTAAGGACCCAAAGAGTCTATGAAGGGGATTTAGGGCCAGCCAGTACAGCCCAACCTTATCTAACATAATCTTTAAAATTCAAGACGTTTGTAAACAATGCCCCAATAGTGCCGACGTTAACTAGTGAGTAGGGCTCACCTTAGCATTATTAGAGTTGCAGATTTGAGTATCGCCAGTGACCTAAGGTTGTAAGCTCCTTTTTAATATTTTTCTACACTTCTATTTTCACTCTTTCCCTAAAGATAACACAAAGGGATCAAAGTAAGCTAAATTTTGTTCTATTACTTAAAGGCTGCCTATTCTACCTAACCTAACCTACTTTCTCTGACCAAATTTTTAGTAAATCGCTAAAAATGCCCGCTCACTGCCAGTATCAATTTTTAACTGACAACTGCAAAATTTATTCAATCAGGAAAGGGCATTTTCCCACATAAATCATTCTATGATAGTTATTACAGTGCAAGATTTAAAGTCTAGGGGGCAAATTACGGCATTCGACTCGAATTGAAATACATATAAAAATTCTTTTTAGAATTCCCATATTAAAAGCATTGGAAACTCGATCGATGGAGTAGAATGGTTAAGATAGTGCGACGAATTGCTTTCTACCGTAATTGGTTAATCTTTCTGGTTTTTTCTTAATAAGTTGACATGCCCCGATTAAGAATCGAGCCATATTTTCTAAGTCAAAAGGCGCACATGGCTGCAATTCGATTTGAAGTATTTAAATAAGCTGGAAAACGATCCTAATTCGTTCCCTCGAAACATCTTGCAATTTTGTGGGCACTTTTAGTTGAAGCGAAAATAATCGAAATACTATTCTAATTAGTAACTACAAGGCAGTACTAAAAAATCTGTTTAACAATCTAGTGATTTACAGCAAATATCAGTCTCAAAAAATAAATATTTTTTTCCAAATTTAAGTATTCGTTTTATCCCTATAATAAAAACGTGCGAAAAGAGAAAATGCAAGAATTACATTTCGGGCAGAAGAGTTTGTCTTTAAGCCAATGATAGGTAACTAAAACTATTACATTTGATTTTGCATATGTGCAGTTTCCGATAATATTATTTCAATTTTGTTCTTAGTGTAATTCAACAAACAAGCGATAATCATCCGCCTTAGTTGATAGCTCATCTTAAACTGATTAAAATTTCTAGTGCTTTGTATACGTGTAGTTAAGATTAAAGAGGGATTTTGCGCAGCGTTGCAGAATGCCTATCAATGCTTTAAACCATCGAAAAGTAGAGCGATGAGTTGTAAAAGTTTAAATTAAAAAAAAAACGTAGGAGAATTGTGTATTTCGCACTGTTTGTGTTTACTCTGTATTAGGGAAAGCTCATCTTACCTAAACCTTTCATAGCAGGGTTGATTTATTTAAAGTTGCCATATTTATTTTCCTTTGTTTTTTGTTAGTCCCCTTTTACAATTGGACAGACAGACGACTATCTCTACTGAACATTTTTTTTTGTTTTCTCTATTTTTTTCGTAGTTCTCATCTTGTTGCTTCATACTATTTTTCTAAAGTCATCGTTATTTAATATCTATTGTTGGCGGTGTATTTCAAAGCACAAGCGTATAAATGAAAAAAAAAAATAAAAAATTTTTGTTTGTCCATTAATTTCCCAAGTATAAAAGCTTAAGGAAAGTTTAAAAAAATTAAATAATGTCTGTCATCTGCCTCTTAAAATGTAAAAGGGGACTTAGTGTTGGAATATAAAAATATACGACGTTGCCACTACTTTCTTAAAAATGTAGTTACTGTTTGCACTAGCATTGCCAGATTTTTAACAAAATTTCAATTTAACTAAAAGGAAGGTTGTATTAAACAAAAATGCTTTGGATCATTCTATAATTTAAGGTAAATTTTAATTTGGCTAAAACACACTTTAAAGAAAAGTAATAATAATAAATGATCAATAGCGGCATTTGATAATAAGGTTTTGCTAATTTAAAAAAAATCTTGCCTGATTTGGTGGCGGTACATCGTTTGGAAGTTGAAGATTTGTTAACAAATCCCTAACGGCCGGAAACAGCGAGCATTGGCCATGTTGAACACCGTACTCAGAAAAACGTCTTAATAAACTACTGGCTGCTATAGCTGCCGGCGATTGTACCTGCTCACGTTTCTCAGCCAATTGAGTCAAATTGGAACTGAGATCATAAACCATGGGTAAAACCAAAGAGGGACTATCTTTCCATTCTTTTCCATTATATGGTATGCGAGTAATTTGTAACTAAAAATAAATAAATGCAAATATAATAATACAACTTCCATAATATAATTGTGGGTGCTTTTTGTACTTACAAAGAATAATATTTTCAAACGTACGATCAGGACACCTGGACTACCTATTGGTATAATAGGAGCTGCCGATGGAGGCACACGCATACAAAATTGAACTGTCCATTTAAGTTGATCGCCTCCCAAGTCTGGCTTCATTTCCAGGCGCATAACTTGTATAAAATCTTTAAGTACTTGAGGCGCACAGCTTAAAACTTTGCAAAAGCCTTGCAGTGAGTTGGGTCGATAGGGTGGTGCTGCTACTTTGGTATCAAAGAACTGCTCTAGCACAATTAAATCGTCTGAACTTAGTTGGAAAGGCTGTTTTCCATCGGGAGTTGGTGGTGGCGGCAATTGTGTTATTTTTAAATGTAGCGATTGCATATGAACTTGATTCAAAATTACTTGACACTGCAAATTTTCCACCTTAAAGGGTACTACGCCCGGTTCATTGGAATTTAATGCCGTTAAAGTTTCATCACTTTGAACATGTCGCTGTAGCTGACGTCGCATGTAAACACAGCCAAGAAAACGTTCTAGTGGGCTTATATCAGGAGTTGCGCCTATTTCTTTATTGGGATGAGGGCTAGGACGGCATAATAGGTCGAGTTTTTCATGCGTCAAAACAGTGGGCACCGCACCGGCCCAAGATCTATTGGCCTGAGGCATGCGGTTAATGCTTTTTGCGTTTACATTGCTATTGGAAGTGGCATTAACGGCTGTGTTACCAGATTGACTGGATTTTTGATCGGGGCTCTGTCCTGGTCGTGGTGAAGGTCTAGGCATACTAGGGGAACCTGGCCAATTGGAGTTTGCTGGCGACATAGCAGCAAATGGTGAATCTTGATGTCCTTGCATATACAGTGTATTGGGTCCAGGGCTGTGTACCATGTGAGGACTTGGTTGTGGATTGAGCGGCGAAGAGGGCATAAGACCTCCTGGAGAAGGATGGGGCATATGAGGTCCTGGTGGCGAAGTTAAATTATAGTTTGGATGATTTTGCGTGTTGCCTGCATTCGACGAAGAGCCTGCACCAGCAGATGGGTGAGGGCTAGCTGGTGTGTGTGGATTGGAGCCTACAGGTGGCGTGTGAGGTGCAGGAAATCTTAAACCGCTATCACGTGGTGATTGTGGACCTCTTATACCCGTACTAAGAAATGGAGAAGAGCCGCCAGTTGTAGTTCCTGAGCCTGTTACACTGCCAGGACCAGTGAAATTGTCCTCCATGCCCAATGGTGAAGGCGGATTGTCATCATCACTTTGTGAGCGCCCACGATAAACAGCATTTTCATCGACGTATTTGGAAAGGAAGCCCTACATTACAAAAATATATTAAAAACTTAATATAAAGCCGTCGTCTTGTTTGTAGACAGTTTGTGAAAACAATATTTTACGCAAAATATTATGCATTAAAATTTGATTTTGTATTGAGTAGGTAGAGTAGTCACAAATGATATTCGTCACCTCTTTAGAAGAGTGAAAAAGAGCAGTTTGAAAAACAAATAAACAACTGTAAGAAGAATGATAAAAAAAAGACGCTGTCAAGAGTCACGAGTCAAGAAAAAGTCGTTGTACGTCGAAATCGCGTGCACACGGCACATCCTGTTAAAAGCTACCTATTTACCTAGCCCCCCACCCCTTTGTCGTTCTTTAGCCCACAATCAACGCCCTCACCTAGTCACAAAATCCAAGCGCACCCCTTCCCTTTCCCCAAAACAAACACTGTCGGCGGGTCTGCGCCTTGGGCAATGGCAAACAGAACGTTTTACACTCTCTATTTTCTCCCATTTTCCTCACAATTTGCAGAAGTCCGGAAAATTCCTATCCAATATTCTATCCAGTCCGGGCCGCAGAAGCCTGTAGACCTATCAATCAGACCTGTTCCACCAGGCTTGGCTTACTTTGTCCATGACCTAGAAGCAACCACAATATAAACCTATCGGTGGCCTTATCGGCTCATATTCCAGGCTAATATCTTGGACAAGTCCCCTGCTTGCCAACTCATCAACAACTGTGTCTAACCATGTGTGTCGCCCTGAGCACCCTGGCAGCACGTTTACAGGTGTCCACAAATCTAAACTTGACGTAATACCCCCTTACAGTTTTTAGCGCGGATTGACTCTCAACGCAGATTGTCTCAACTCATCTTTTGACCATTGACAGAAGCTTCCTTCTGTTGTCGTTTCCCAAGGCCTTACACCATACGACACTACCATATGCTAGAATTGGTCTTAAAACGGGTGTATAAGCCCAGTTCTCTATATCCCGTTGTAACCTCCAGTTTCTAAATAGACAGATCGGAGAATGAAATTAGCATCACCTTGCCCCCACGAACTCTCCCTGCACAAGCCCCGCTCAATAAATTCCACCATATTATGAAGAGCACTTTTAACAGATTTACCTCTTCGATAAGCATGCTGAACATCACAAATGTCGTGCGTGTCAATTAATAGGCTTGCCTTACCAGGGGAGGGGTTAATTGTGTTTTCGATTTTTTAACATAATGAAAATGGTATTTATTAGTTTGTCACAAAATTTATTTACTACTCTAGGTTAGGTTAGGTTAGGAAGAACAGGCAGCCGTTAAAAGAAAAGGAAACAACTCACTTGGGTCCCCTTATTCGGTCCGTTTGTAATACCCGTAGATACCCGTAGAGATAGAAAGAGTGAAAATAGAAGGAAAAGCTGAAATGTAAAAAAAATAGAAGCTAAGAAAAATAGGATGAAGCAGACTTTACAGTCTCCGGCGGAAATCGAACCCGTAACCCTCTTACTGATAAACTTTCGCTTTTGCTCACTAGTTCACCGGAGCGACTTTACAATAAAGTGTATATAATCTGGATCCTTGTAGATAGAGAACTCCATTCAGCCCTGTCCGTCTGTTAAAATCAAGATTACTAATCCGAATCCGACGAACCACGTTTAAAATTTAAACTACCAGAAATATTCCTAGGCAGAACACTAATGAAAACCAGCAAGTTCGGTTTAGTACGTACCAAAATATAAGCAAACCCCAAAATAACCCTTTTTTTTAAATAAAACCAATCGGTAAATACAACATCAATTGCTACAAAACTTGGCATTGATATCTTAAAGACAGCGAGATGAAATAAGGAAAATTTTTTGGGATATGAGCATCGGAAGTAGCCCCTCCACATACAATCTGACCATTTTTAAAAAGTATATAATACGCTATATCTCAAAAACTGTAACAGAAATCGACTTTAAAATTAGTACAAACTAAATGTACAACAATGCCTTATATGTATATGTTTGTATGGTTAATGTTTTTTTTTTATATTTTTACTACCAAATATTGTTCACTTTAATTTTGTAACAGGATATTCAATCAAAATTATTTGAAAAAGATTCTCCATATACTCCAAACAATTTGTTTTTATTCCTTTTAATATGATTGACATTTTGGTGATTGCTTGTCAGTTTCGTGTAGTAGAAACTTGTCATATATGACATGCGTGCTTTGTTAAAGATTTTACCTTCCTTCGTTGACTTAGTCTTTTGTAAGTTTCCTTTGGAGCTTTCTTTTTTTAGGAAGTTATTGTTCTTTGCTGTATTGGCATACAATATTGAAGCAGTAAAGGAAAAAAAATCAGCAAATAAAACTGTCAAAAAGTTGTTTTCAAATTATAACTTTCAACTGATGTCAAAGTGGCTTCATTCCAAGGACAAATAATAATAATTGTATAAAGAAGATATTGATGCTGCTCATGATGATAACGATAAAGACAAAATTATTGTTGTTGTTGCCGATGATGGGCGGCATTAATATTTCAAACATAATCATATTAAATTCTTCAATGAAAAACTTATATGTATGTAAAATATTATGCGTAAATATAAACATGTATATTTTTTGGGAAATTTAAAAAAAAAATCAACAAATCTTTGACAAATAAATATTTATGCGAATTTTGTATTTAAAATATGTTAAATCAGAAAAATTTATACTTAATCAGTTTTAAACAGAGAAGTGTTTTTATTTGTGTGCTGGTATGTATTTTTTTGGAAGCATTAAAATGAAATGTTATTTCAATAGTTCTCATGCTTTGTTTAGTACCAAAAGTAGCCCAAAATAAGGGGCAGTCTTTTGCTGGCATTAGTTTTTAGCATTCATTCGAAAATTGTTTCTGATTCGTCGTATTATTTTGGTTAATTTTAGAGAATAAGGGGTCCCTAGGACTCTACTGAGCTCCGGAAAGTTTGTTTTGTAAGACGGTTGCCCCAACCTGTAAAGCAGGTTTCGAGGATTAAACTTCTACAACTTAACAAGTCTTTGAGGGTTTTCGTAATTTTTAAATTTTTTTTTGTTCAACAGCATCTTGTAGGCATTTTTCCCCCATTTTTTAAAATCGACCTTTGTGACAACGAAGAACTTTGCGATTTTCAGTTTAGCTTTCCGCTATTCCCTTACCCTAGTTGCCATATTATTTGCCCTGGATATATTCCGAATAATCGTTTATCAGTCCTACATTAAAAATCCGTCCTTAATCTGGTATTTGCTGACACAATTTCTTTCCTTGACGCTTGGCTATATGCACAGGGGCTCAGATCTATTAAAGTCTGCCTGGACTTTGAGCTAAAATAAATATTTCGTTATATTTAGGCTGCCTTCTGCCTAAACAATGCTTATCCGGAAGGGCGAAATTGTATTCCTGTCCTTGGGTTTTCAACAAGGACTGCCGACCTTTTATCAGCGCAGTGAAGTCATCTCTTACCTTTACTGGAGGTATACGACAAGACAACTTTATCTCTGAATAACCCTTTAGTGTCCCGAAAATGGGTGAAATGTTAGGCAAACAACCACCATTAATTTATATCTCCGTTTCCTGTGGGTATTTTACCACCAGTGCTATCTCATAGTGTTGGCGAATTTCAATTAACTGGATATTCAAAATTGTTTCTAAGGCCCCCGTCAAAGCAGCCTTTATTGTCCTGAGGAAAGATGTGCAAAAGACCTCTTGTATTATCGCAACGTTGCAATTTCTATATATTAGAGTCCATCATATCACTCATATTACGTTCCTGTATAGCCAGTGTGAGATCTTTGTACTAAGGCCTTATTTTCCCTAAAGTCTTCTCCATAGCACTCAACATCGGTGAGCCATCACTGCCTTCTCTTCTTTATGGTAGTTCGTGTCATTCACATTCCATTCTAGGCTTACTACCAAGTACTTCACCTTCTAGGATATCATTAGGGTCCTACCAAAAAAACGAAGCTTGTCATAGTAGGAAATATTAAGACTAGTCCACGTTTACGCTTAGCCCCATAGGCCCAGTCAAAAGCAATAAGGGGTGTCCTTCGCCCTTTTTCAAAGCTGATTCGTATCCTTTTTCTTCAGAGGTATAACCGCATCGTCCGCATAGCAGACGGGTCTTAATCCTTCATAAGTCAAAAGGCCAAGGCCTAAAGGTGTCGGTTCAAATATTACTAGAAGCTTCCTCATTGAAAATGTATACTGCCAGGATATAAAACTTGTTATTGTTAAATGCAAGGAAAAGTGGCTTTAAAGTAGCTTAAAGACCCGGATTTTAAGTTTGTGTAATAAAATATTAAATGGAACCTAAGCCGCGCTTAGCCCATATATTCCATCTTTTTTGCAAAAAAATTGTTTATGTTTAAGGGACACCCTTCATTTATTTTATATCACGCTTACTCTCCAGATATTTAAACATAATTTAATAACATTTTAAAAATATTTTCAATGTTTTTTTTTCGATTTTGTTGATGACGATTGTTTTGTTGTTCTAGTTCTTTAGGGAAATAAAAGTACAAATGCACATGCAAACACATATTTTTAAAAGCGTTTCTATTCCCCAAACAAAACATCACAAATCACTTTAAAGCAAATTTGTTGGGTTTTGTTAACAAATTTTTGGAGAAAAAACCGAAAACGTTTTTAAATAGAAATGTAAAAAGTTTTTAAGCAAAAATTTCTATCATCAAATGGCACTGGTGTGTGCTTACTAGCTAAATGGTTGCTTAATGTTTGCTAAAATCCAATGTTGCCAATGCTGGTGGAGCTGAGAAAATCCTTTAGTGGTTTGGTAAACCACGTTTCGTAACTTAAATATCATCTCTCTTGTATGTATTAAATGAATGTAGTTAACAAAATGCTTATATCCGGTTATGGTAAGAGCAGTGAAAAAAAAACAACAAAAATCACAAACTCTCAAAAAACTTTCAACTTTACTTATGTGCCTTTGCCACAGACATCATACATGCATTAAACAAATTTTAGTTTTATCCCAATAGAATATTTCCTTTAATTCACACACACATGCATACATACATTCATACATATCTTAGTTGATTTTTTTTTGGCAGTACGCATATCTAAATATTACTCATTCTACCATGTTTTTTTTGCCTGCCTTTATACCCTTCCAGCCGTCTGTCTGTTCAGTGAGGATTTTTACTCTGGCATTATAAGATTGCATGTAGGTGTGTGTCAGTAAGTGTATTGAACAACGCATATGCAACGACGTGGTTTACCACATTGTTGGTTAAATCCTAGAAAATTATAGACATTCAAACATATTTCCACTTACCATTTGCAACAACATTCACACGTTTTATGCAATATATAAGTAAATGTAAGCATTACAACAATAATCGAATGAACATTTACAACAATATTAGTAAAATGCTATTTTTTCGTTTCTAAACTTCCGTACATAGTGCAATTTTAAGTGGCTTTAATGTAATGTTTGACGGTAGTTACACTTTATGCACACATTAGCTACTTTAGATTTGAAAGTTTCACTACACGCAGTAAGCTTCTTGTAACAATCCAAAACTAGGATAAGACTTGGTTGTGTTAAAGCACTCAGTTTTGAAGAAAATCATTAAATAAAAAAAAATTTAAGCAACAAGGGTTAAGAAAGTCTTTACACTAAAACTTATTCTTTATACCCACACCACATTCGTGGTAGAGGTATTATGCGTTTGCGCAAATGTGTGTAACGTCAAAAAGTAAATAGTCTGATACTTACTCTCAAGTATACCGGTTGACTAAGAATTAAGTCTGCCAACTGCTTCGTTGTTCCAGTGCACCTTGTGAACATTTTTAACCCACTCTTTCAACTCGAACCTTGTGAAAGGCCTTATGCTCGCCAGGTCAACCTTTCACTGTCTCAAAGCTCTATTCGCCCGTTCATTCCAGACCACCCCGTTGTGACCGAATACCCATATTATTCTAACCTGTTTATACTGCGGAAAATCATCCTTTGTCCACTTTCACAGCAACACGGTCCTAGGTCCAGTTTTTGTAGAGTTAATTGCCCTTATAGACGCTTGGTTATTTGTACAGACGCTAACATCCGCTAGATCTGCGTGTGCCCAGAGCCAGGACAGACATTCCGTGACTGCTCGGACCTTCGCTTGCAGGACAGTATAGTGGTAAGGGAGGTGGAAGAAAATATCGGTCTCAGGGTGTTCAATAAACATCCCCATGCCTATTCTTTTGCGCTAGAGCCATCCATAAAAAGCTACTTTCCTTTGGACATATGTAACAGAGTTCCATACAACCAGGACTGCCGATCTGGTATCAGAGCAGTGCAGTTAGTTTTTACTTTCACTGGAGGTACACGATTGGACAGCTCCACTATGTCCGTATTACCCTCCAGTGTTTCAAATCTGATTTGATGCATTGGTTTCATTCTGACGTCGTTTAAAGGCATTTCGGAAGTCGTAGCGTACACGGGTTTCAATTGGCTGGTTCCTCAAAATCGGTTTTGGCTTTAGAATTTAAATCTTCTTAAAAAAAATTTTTATATAATAAAAAGTACATTTTTAATTCGTTTTTATCTTACTCTTCAATTACTTTAACAGTTTTTTTCTTTTATTTTCAAACAACTATATATGTACCTGTATATGTGCGACTTACAGCAAGGATTTGCTCTTAATTTAAGCAGCAGAGATTTGCTGTAAACGGATTGGTTACAAAATCAAAATAGCAAATTTGCTTAAATATTCGATAACATTAGAACTCGACGATTTGCATGGCTGATAATGGCTGTTGATTGTACGGCAGACAAAGGTGAAAAACTTGATGACGCCATAGGAAACGTAGCGACAGCAAAAACAGGTTGAAACAAATCCAATACATATGTATGTATGAACTTAAACAACTTGTGCATAGATTTTAAAGTTACCTATCTATAAACTTTTTCAATGTTTTGAAAAGCAACTCCTTTTTTAATTTCGTTTTTCAGTTTATGTAAAATTTTTTTTAGAGCAAAATTTTAAATTCGTTTTTAAACTTAAGTTTTCCTTGTTGACATACTTGCTTCCTTACTCAGTAATCGATTTGGTATTTCAACCACTTAGCCACTAATTAATTCCTGATTTTACTTTATAACTTGACTTTAATCACGCTTTTAGCTAAATATACAAAACAAATTACATAATGGTTTTATCTTTACGAATTAGTTGGAACCAGTTCTGTTTCATATATCCTTTTAGGTTGTCATCAGGACAATCATATAGCATTTATCCTTAATACATTGTATGGCTATATATGCATGCGTGTGTTAATCATAATTATCCGTAGGCATTCAAAATTATAATTTGAGCAACACAGTGTTCTTTCCCGTTGGAAAAATAGATATAAATAAAACAATTGGTTCCGTTTATCCACTTAAGTAGCTCGACTTAAATCGTATTTGCCGTAATACATTATTAAAAATTTTGCAGGATATTTTTTTGATAAAGGAAACTGCCCTTCCACAATATGTCATTCTCTACTTGAGAGTTTTAAACATACATGAAATTGAGTACCATATTGTCGGGCAATTACAGGCCGTACTAACTCAAGGGGCACTGGAAGTCCATTGACATAGGGGTTGATAAAAATATTAATATATTTCATGTCAATAGTACTACTTGCCCCTAACCCCTAAATAGGGGCTGCCGTATCTCAAACAGCATTTTATAACCGATTATTTAATTGCTTTACCCAGCAGATATGCCTATAAACACTAACGATATTTGCTGATTAAACTGTTTTTCTCAATAATCCTAAATATCCCTAAGGAGCTTCGAATGGATTACAGAAATATATGATTCAAGTAGAGAAATGGACAAATTTATGGGAAACAGAAATTAATAAGCAGAAATGTTCCCACGTGGCTTTTACTTTACGCAGGGTATCGTGCCTGATTATCCGTATTTATAGCCTTAAAGTGCCTCAACATTTTAAGGCGAATTACTTTTGCATTTATCTGGATCGTCATACGGATACCAAGTTGATATGGACACCCATCTGGACGGACGGGCGAACGGACATTTTTAAATTGACTTAGGAAGTGATTCAGATTCGATCGGTTACGCTTGAAGGTGTGTCTCAGATCATAACAACAACGTTCTCAAAGATCTTTAAGTTCTGCCAGTTATATGAGGAATTTTGGACAAGTTTTGAAATAAGCAAGAAATATGTATATCTATATTGCTTCTTTCAACACTCTATTACTGAAAAGGGGAATTTTTACAAAATTTTAGTTTATATTTAAAGTCAGTCAGTTAGGCAGTCAAGAGGTGAATCCGTCAGTAAGTCAACGTTGTTACTTTATATAAATATGTCAAATTTGAATTGGATGGCGATGCTTTCTTAAATCACTGTGTAGCTGTACACTTGCTAAACATGGTGCAAAATCTGATAATTGGACGCTCAAGCACTTTTGTGGCATATACCTCTCTTTTCGTAAGCTCTGCGTAGATAAATACGCCCGCATAATCGCAGGAGCTAGATGGTCTTATAAACCTAAATGCGGAACCCCAAGGACAACTTTATTAAAATTCTCTTATCTGAGTTAATTTAATTTAAAGTTATTTTGTCTTATTTCATCCTCTTTTCCAGGTAGCACGAAGGGACCGAAGAAATGGACCCAAGGGGACTACCTCTAATTCCTTTGTTACCATCGCGGCTGTCATTTCTAACTTACCTAAGCTTGCTAAATCTTTAACAAAATATCTTATCTTTGACAAAAAAATAAATGATGTAACAAAACACTGTGCCACAATGAAAATTATGTAGTTAAAATTAGGAAGCCTATTACAAAATCTTGCCAGCTATAATCTTAAATGGTTGAAAGTAACAAGATGAGTTCTGCTAAGTATTCACATGACTACCAAACCTGGTACAATTGTGGTTTTCCATCATGCATGTATGTATGTGTGTATGTAAGAATACCTTTGTAAGATATTACAAATAGACTTTTGCAAGGGGTATGCTTGATAGCACCAATTAACCTATTAGGATCTGTACGAAGTACAAGGTGGGGAAAAAGAAGTCATCCGATGTTGTTTTGCTCCCATTTTTTTTCTAAATAAAAACCTCAATTCTGTTTCTTTTAATTATGTTTTTTGAACTTTCAGAATTTCATTGGTCAAGTCGAAGAGATGATATCGGCCAAATGGGCGCCGTTACAATTGATTTTCATTACTTCGGCTAGAACTTTGCGCAACAGATTCTCGCCCTCTTGCCAAATATATTTCTTGAGGACTTCCAGGGTCTTGGATTTGTTCGCGTCACAACTGGGCTTCAAAAACCTCACAAAAAAAGTTTGAAATTGTTTATGATAGGTGATCTTTCAGGCCAATGTAAATCGCTAAAACTAGAGATGAGGCGACCCGAGAACGCCGGCTTCAGATTATCGATTGTGGCTTGCGCAGTGTGTGCCGTTGCTCTGTCCTGTTGAAACCACATGTTCTTTAGTCTTATTTCGTGCAATTGTGGCAGAAAAAACTCGGCTTGCATGGCCCTATAGCACACGCCGTCCACTGTTGTCGTTTGATCAGCGGCGTCCTCGAAAAAAAAATGAATCGATGACTCCTCCAGCGTGAACTGTGCACCATGAAGTCACTTTGAGCGGGTGTAACGTCTCATCATGCATCACTCGTTTATTTTCGGTGCCTCAGAAGCGATAGTTTTGATTGTTCCTGTACTCGCTGAAGTGGAAATGAGCCTCATTGCTCATTATGGTTTTGGTCGAAAAATCGTCGACTTCGGCTTTGAGATTGAGGATGGGTTGAGCAAAGGTTACAAGCGTTTGGCTGTCGTTTGGCAGCAGATATACTGTGGGTATAACGATATATTTTATTCAAATTGTTTTCCCTACTAAGCCAATAAATCCCCAAACCAATAAAACAACTTCTTAAACCTTAAAAAGGTTTAGTTGTTTTCCAAACAAAATCTTCAAGTCGATTTCAGTGGTATATCCCTGTCTAAAGTTGATCGTATTTTAGGCAAAATTTATTTAAATTATTTTTTTTTCGCAAATTCATATTATTTTAATAAAATGTGGGAAATTTTCAATTTGTTTTTACGACTTATTGACTATTATTTAAGTAGATTTGTTTGCTGGCAAGTGGCAACTCAAGTGTGATTGATTTGTATTCTTTAGTAAATATATACGTGTGTACATAAATGTGACTGTATAAGTGTTTTTAACTGTAGTTTATTAAATGTACTTGAAAAGTAATGAAGCTAAAATATGTACTTTCAAAGCTGCTGACCTAACCTGACAATCAAAATCATCAATATTAAGGACGAAACAGCTCTATCATTGTCATCATATTTACTAATCTAGTACTTTGTGTCTTAGATTGTTAAATGGTAACGTGTTTATGCATTGATTTTTGGCAACTGAAAATAAGTGTCTTTTGCACACACCCACTTACAAACCCAATTTTCAAGATGTAAGATATTTAAATATTAAATACTAAGCTATTTTGTATATAAATAGATAGGGAAAAAATTATTGAAGATGTTAAAACCAAAGCAATCTTTTTTAATATTAAAGAGAATTTTCGACTGATTCATCATCGCACAGCCCAAACGCGCAGAGCTAGAGACCTGAAATTTGGACTGTGGGTACCTTTCCTTACGTTTAGGTCCACTAAGACGGGATTTCGGAAAATTCGGACCCAAAGGGGCTTAAAATGGGCCAAATATGGAAATATCCTAAAGTTAATATCTCCTAAACTAAAAAACGATAGAAACAAAATTTAAAAAGGATCGTATTTTACTCAAAAAATAAGCAGACCCGTGTCTGGCATTTTTTCAAAATTTTAGACCCTCAAGGCTAAAAAAGAGTAGAAACTAAATTTTGATAGTGCCTAGGTCCACTTTGTAACTTCTAAGCGAGTAAGGGTACATAGTTCAAAATGCAATCGACAGATACTAAAAAAATATGAATACGTTTTTGCCACTTTTTTGAAGTTTGGTCGTTGAGGGGTAAAACAAGGGCTCAAAAATGGGTACAAATTCTATATTGGTACTTTTTGTAACTTTTGAACCAATAGAGATAAATTCGTAATATAAGGTGCGTTCGACAAGTCAGGACAAAATATGAATATATTTTTTAAACTTTTTTAAAAATCTAGACGCTAAGTGGCAGACAAAAGAGTACAAATTTGTAAGGTGGTACTTTTTACGTACTTTTTGTAGCATCTTAACCAATAAAGATAGAAACATAATTCAAACTGCGTTCGAAAAAGTCTTGACAAGATATGAATATTTTTTATACTTTTAAAAAATTTAAGACCCTAGGGGATAGAAGAATGGGTACAAATTACATTTTGGTACTTTTTAGGTACTTTTTGCAATTCTTTAACTAATAAAGGTAGAAACTTCATATAAATTGCGTTTTGCAGGTAATAGTTTAAGAAAGAAAGGCACAAACATCACCTTCACTTAATAAATTTATAAAACTGCGGTTACGAAGTAGCGGGTCACGTGCTAGTATTAGATATAACAAGTATTTGTGTAATTACTAGCAGGAAAAGTAAACTTTTGGTAACCTTAAGCATTGGCTAAATCTAGGGTACAAGGTAGTCATAAAATCATATGTCTTAAAAAAATAAAACGAAAAAATACTACATCTGTGAGCATCCACTCATAATTAAGTGTGCTATTTTGAATTTGAATCAGCTGCTGGAAAAGACAGACCAAAGTAATTTAAAAAATATTTTAAAATTAATGACTGCGAATTGTTAATTATATCAACGGCTTCACCAAAGAGTTTCGGCCGCCCGGCTCAGGTTTCTACTGTTTATGACAAAACAATAAACACAGTTCAAAAAGTCTTATTATTATAGAATTTTTTCTTTTATGCACAACAACAATTTTTTTAAACTATTGTAAAATATTAAGACTTTAAGACAATATGACTTGTTAGCATACCATTTGAATACCCCAAATTATAAAAAAATATTGTTGTTCCATTATTTTTTAGAAATATTTTTCTTTTTATTAAATTTTAAGTACATAGATCAATTTTATTTAAATATTTTTTTAATAACTTCTCTTTATATATTTCACTTTAAAAAATTCTTATTCATTTGTTAATATTTAAGTTTGGATAAAAAATGTTTTTCAAGGCTACAGACTTTTATGTATATTGATTGATTGACTGATCCATATTAGTCGAAATGTAAATAGAAAAAATATTTATTTTAATTTGAAATCATTTTAAGCTAAAGAAAAGTAAATTTAGGGGAAAACTCTGCATTACCCTGGAACACAGAAAGATTTTTTTTTTCATTTTATTAACATATTTACAAGAAGGGTATTATCTGTTTATGCAGATGTTTGTAACACCCCAAAATAATGGTGTCAGACCCATCTTTATGAATACCCATCAACTCAGGATCCCTTTCTGAGTCGATTTATGGTCGTAATTTGAAAGAATATTTTAATGAAATTCGGCACAGATAAGTTTTCTGGAACTGAAACGAATATTATTTTTTGTGGTGACAAGCGGTCCATTTTTTTTTTTACAAAGTTTTTTAACATTATCCCACTAAGTAGTACAATGAACAGAAATATGGTCAGTCCCTTTTTTAATACAGCTCCTATATAAATATTGTCCAGGAAAAGACATTTTTGGCATTACTTGAATCGAGTATTTTTTTATTTTTTTTAAGTTTCAACATTGATCTTTTTTTTAAATCTGATTGGTAAATTGAAATGCAAATATTATTAATTTTTTTTCTTTG
The DNA here is from genome assembly GCA_963583895.1 of Melanophora roralis. NCBI lineage: Eukaryota > Metazoa > Arthropoda > Insecta > Diptera > Rhinophoridae > Melanophora > Melanophora roralis. The sequence goes on from OY757191.1 coordinate 6,023,103, forward strand.
TACACTTTCTCAAGAGCAAACAAACACTAATTATTAATATCCTTAACATAAAAAAAATCATTTAATATTTTTATACACTAAAGAATTCTTTTTTATCTTAAAGCAATTAAAAAAATTCGTATTAAGAATTTATGACCAAATTATTCCTTATTAACTGCTTCCGTGTAAAAACACACACTCCCCCACTTAATGCTTCAAAAATTATTTTCTTTTACTTCTTGTTATTAAAACATATCACGTTCATTTAAAATAATACATACAATTTAAAATCACCAACATGATTAATCTTAAGGATATACAATAATATAATGTAAAAACCTAAAACATACACAAGTGTAATCATAACAAATATATAACATTAACATTGCATAACTTAAGGGGAAAATAATGGAGGGGGTTAAACAAATCCTTAAGGTGTAACTAAAGTATAACGATGAGACATAATGAGAAAAATAAAATAACAAAGACAAATTTTGAAATCTGAAAATGAAAGTTACAACAAAAATGAAATAAAAACTAAAATATTTTGTAATTTTTTCATATTTGTCACAAAACATATCCTTCTTAAATAAGTATTAAAGTAAATGTTAAATTATTATGGACTTCAAAAATAAATAGGCAGCATATGTATTACTAAGTATAACTGTAAACGGAGGAGGGTTGTATTTTTGTTGTTTGTAAGTATGTTTGTTATTGTTTTGCAACAGCGTTAAGTCGTCTTGATTGCAACGTGTCCTTCATTTATAAGGATTAAAGTTAAAAAAATTCGTAGACATTTATCTGTTTATAAATAGGTGTAAGTATGTAGTTTTTTTTTATAATAAATAGGATAATATATAAAAATTACTTGCATTTAATGCAAGTTTTACTAAGCAAAGCTATTGTTTCTCATTTTAACAGGAGCAGGGTGATATTTTTTTATTATTCCTTAATGTATTTTAGGTTAAAGAAGGGAAAAGCAAAAGAGTATGCCGCCACCCCCATAAAAACAAAACAGAAATTAATACTTTGTTTTCATTATTTTTTATGAGATTTTTTTATTTAACAGAAAACAAAAAATAAAAGCAGGAAAAAAATTTCGAGAAAACATAAAATATCCATTAAAATATTATAGGCTTGTTATCAAGACCAAGTTCCACCCACCCCCTGTGAAAAAACAGATTTAGCTGTAAATAAAGAAGTCCAGTGAAACTAAAATATAAAAAAATTTTTAACACAAGAAAAAACACAAATTTTTCTACTCCCCTTAAAGCATAAAACCCACAACTCCCTAATAAATGTCTGGTCACCTTTCTCATTACTATTTAAAATTGGCCTAATGTTAGCTGTATTTCTAATTAGTTTTATTATTAATTTAAATTTTATGTTGATTGTTTTTATGGCCTTTAACCTAAAGTCAAGTAGTTAAGAATTTAGCATAAATAAGTTTTTAAGTAAAACTATAATTTCTTAGTTTTACACTCTTTTTATAAAAGTTTTAAAAGCCAAACCACAATTTTTTGCCACAACAAAACCATAGACATATTACTTTGCCAAAAACTTACGGCAATTTAAATGTAAAAAGTATTTATTTTATGTTTTAGTATCAAGGTTAAGGATATATTTTACTGCTTGTGTAAGTTAATTAAAGAAAAATATCAAAAATTTTTACTTAAAAATTTGAAAAACTCTTTCTATAATTTAAAAACTCTTTTGTTTTGAGAATTTGGCTCAATTTCAAATCTAAAATTAAGAGCGCTATATTCGGCTGTGCGGAATCTCATATACCCTTCACATTGGCCTTTCAAAACCCTGAACTTTCTTTTATTTTACTTTTATTCATTTTTTATTTATTTTTGAAATATTTCTAATTTTTAAATAGTGGCCGGTGTCATATTTGAACCCTCTTAGGGTCACCAAGAGGAAGTTGTAGAGGTTTTTACCCTAATTTTTTAAAATTTGGTATAGCAACCCCCTTAGGCGGGGGAGATAGGGGGCAAGTATGTTCTAGGAAAATGTTTGCAAGGAAAAACGAGTTAGGGTCAGTTCTGCATTTGACCTATCCACGAGCACCCTGGAAACAGTATGGGGGATTTATTAAAATTTCCCAAAATTTGAATGGGAGGGAACTGCCTTAGGCTATGAAGATAGGGGGTAAATATGCTCTAGAAATATGTTTGGGAAGTTATTCAATGGGGATCGGTCGTTCACTTTTTTTGCTCTAAGACCGAATGTGGGGAAGTTATGGGCGTTTATACATCATTTTAGTTAATTTCGTAGGACAGCCCCTCAAGTGATAGAGATAGGAGGTAAGTATGTTTAAGGAATATGTTTCGGAAGGAAAATGGGGATCTGTTATATATTTTTACCTCTAAATGGGCGAGTCCGGGGAAGTTAAAGGGGTTCTTACCCTGTTAGGGACTGGAGATAGAGGGTAAATTTGTTCCACAAAAAATATTTGGGAGGTAAACCTAGTTGTGGGTAGTCTTACATTTTACCTTTGTGATTTAAAAAAAATTAAAACAAAAATTAAACTTTGTATGGCAACCCTGTTAGTGGGCGGAAGTAGGGTAAAAGTATGTTCTACAACATTTTTACATTGCACTCGTGTAGGGGCAACTTCGGGGCAGTTGTGGAGGTTTCTAGACAAAAAAAAAGAGTAGTCTTGGTTTTAGCTTAAATCTCAGCTGGTTGTCGGACGATTTAACTGGATTTCAATAGAAATATTTTCACAGATATTTCTAACAGTTTAATGCCACGGGCCTAATATGATATCGGGGGAAAGATTGATTCCAACAAACAGGCAGATGGACAGATGCACATCGTTAAATCGACTTTTCAAGAATATATATACTTTATGGTGTCGTAGATGGATATTAAAGAAACTGCAAATGGAATGACAGACTTATATATACCCTTATCCCTTGTGTGAAGGGTATAATAATAACAAATATGCATAAGTCTAGCCAATGCAGAGATATCAATTCAAGAAAAAGACAGAAATTCTAATGGTTTCTGCATAGTCATGATCAATAAGTTTTTTTTGCAGGCCAAATGTTATTTCGTGCCCTTCTCCGATGGATTTATTTGTAACTACATCAAGAACGACGATGAGTTGTAACGGTGAGCAAATGCAACCATATCGGACGCCTGATTTGCGTCCATATACGGTAAGTGGTGGGTACAGTGTCATGCACTGAGCATTGTTTATCAGAATAAATTTTAAAATTTCTTTCGGAATGCCTCTGCATTCTTGGGCAGTCCAAACTGTGGAGTGGAAAATTTAACTGAGGAAAGTTTGAAAAACATAAAGTGTAGTTATAGAGTTGACCGCCACTTGCTGCATTGTTCAGAGATAATTCTGAGGCTCTCTAAATGGTTTGTGCAAGACCGTGGTTTTGACTACAGCTTCATTCCTTCATTGCCCTTGGTAGAGTGGCCCTGTTTGCCCCTTTTTTCCGGAGGTAACGTGTACGTGAAACCTTTTTTAAGATTCTGTTGGTAAATGTTCTGTACATTCCAGCAAAAACTGCTGCTTCGCCGTAGGTAGGTTTGTAAGGGAATATCAAGACAGCAAAGCTTACAAGCCTGCTTACGTATGGCATGATATTTGTTCGCGATGTCCCACTTAGTTGCATTTCATGTTAAGTGCCTATTTCGGGGCTATAAATATCCAGTTAATTCATGTAATTTTAGTGCTTCTTTAGTTGTTTAAATTTATTGCGTCATCGAAATAAATGTTTTGCCGAGTTATTATGTTCGTTATTTGACGAAAAAATAATTTTTTTTGTACTCGCTGCCTTACAGTAGTGCTTTTTAGTATGAACTTGAGTAAGCGAGTGTGTAAAACGGTAAAACTTTTACATTTACTGCCATACACTTCTGCATTTATTAAGGGAATAGATATATGCTTGCTGCGAAGCGCATTAGTATACTATAAAAAGTATTTACTGCTTACAAAATCTCGATTATTTTTTGCTGGGATGTCATCTCGAGACTAAGGTCATAGTGGTGCTTCGAATTCTTTTGCCATTTCAAGATTACTCCCATGTACTTAACCCTTATTGATTTCACAACCAACTTTCCCCTAATACGTGACTTTAATTTTCATGGGGATAAAATAATTTTCGTTTTGTCAGGTTAAGCACTTAATCCCTTAGGCTGAGCCCAGTTTAATGCAATATTAAGAACATGTTTTACCCTCCTACAAATCTTGTTTGTATTCCCTTCTCTTATGAGTACTACTACCTTGCTTAAGAGATAGGTTTCTCTTTTATAACTGACAAATGCTTGCTTGAATAACTATACGACAGTCTTTTAGAAAACAACGACCAAAACTTCGAACAAATGAACAGTCATAGGATGACACATTCTTCATTGCCATGTTACTGGGCTCAGCATCAGGTCAACTAAACTGTTACCACAGCCACCACGTGAACACCAAAGTTAACTCATCAATAATTTTTAACTGTACAAATGTCAGAGGCTGATTACTGATTTCCATGGTATTACACATTGATGTCGACGCAACCTAGAGCTGTTATCCCATTTCTCCCATCTTGACGAGGAGAGTGATACCCAGTATTTGAGTTGGTTAAATAAAATTTGAACACGTGTAAAATTTTGTAGGAAATTTCTTGACTGAAAAAGAAAACTAAATATACTCGTGCATTCCTTTTAGCTGCACTAGTTTTCTTCGTCATGAGTTATCTGGAAATAAAATGTCTTTTTAACTAAAATTTCATTTCGAAGTGTCGTTTGGTTTGCTAATTATCCCTCCTTTTTTTCGCAGTTACTTAAAGCGTCGCTAATTTACATTTACATTTTTTCTTGTCTTAAGTACTTGATTAAAGAGTCTCGTTGTATGTTTATTTAGTTTTTTGTACTTTAACCAAACTTTCATTGTATTGTAAAAGGACAGGGTCTTGGAAAAGCAGGTGTTATTTGTAAACACTTAAGATATTTTTACTGAATTATTGTTTAAAATTGAGGAATTCACTGTGTTAACTATCAAAAATTTATTTAAAAAAAATTTTCAATATCTTGGTAAAATTGGCAAAAAGTTTATTTTAAGTGAAAATATTTAATTGGTTTTCTGATTCCGAAATACTCTTTAACTTTTTTTCAATTCATATGAGCACTTAAAAGGGAAGACCAAAAATTTTGTCTGGTTTGACTTGGCTTGTTGCAAGTTTAACTTTTCTTTCATGTTTTTGTTGTTCGGTGGTGACTTTAATATTTTATTGCCAACATAAGCTTATAATTGCGCTTCTTTTTGTTTCTGCACTAATTTGTTTTTTTTTTCTTTTAATTAAATAAAAAAACTAAAACAATAACTGTTTTGTTACATTTGGGTTGGCCTTTATTTTTGTGACTACTTATGCCAGCTTTCTAACATCCTCTCTGTTTCTCAGTTTCCGTCTCCTGTTAATTGTTGAGTTTTATATTTTGTTTTTAAATAGCTTTAGCTGCTGCTTCTTCTGTTGTTGATTGTGTCTCTTGTCTCGGTTTTCATTATTAGTGTACTTTTGTGGTTAATTAGTATTTTCAGTTTTCGCACCATAAGTTTGTATGTCCTCTTATGCTCATTGAACTTCATGTCTGTATGTCTGCTTGTTTTGTTTTTTTTATTGTTATAATTCTTGCTGTTGTTTTTATAGTTTAGTGAAGCATCCTTTTTATAATTACTTGCCCTCTTTCCTTATTTTATGTCTCGTGTCCTGGTTTTATAGGGAGTTTGTGTGATATTTTTTGCTTTGTTGCCGTTTTTGGCAGAGCTTGTTCGAATCCCTGGCAAGAACATATTTTTACTGCTGTTGCAACATTACCCTCTTGCAGAGTGTAGTGTCTGGTGTTTTTAACGTCTTTCGTATTGCGGCTTAGCTTATACTGCTAATAAACATGCCTTAATTGGTATTACAGCTTTGGGGTGTTTAAGTCTTTTTTTTGGTAACTTTTTTTGGAACAGAAGTCAGTGAAAAAAATAAGAGCAATCACCAAAATTAAAGTAAAAAGTTTAGTTATAAAAATTTTTTAAAAAAGGATGTGTTTTTTGCAAGGAAAAAAGAAAAACTTATTTGAAATTTCTTTTCTGAGATAAAATTACTTTTTCTAAAAATTTTATTAGCTTTGAATAAAAACCCCTATTAAAACACAAGTATTTTCTAAAAAGCTGGAATAGCTATGGAATGAGCTATAAATCGTTCAAAGGAGACTTAAGAGAAACTAAAAGGGTTTCGTGGTAAAAATTGAGACCGCTTTAAAAGTTCTGGAAGACAACTTTTGAAAAAATGGCAACATTATAAAAAAGTCAGGGGAAGTGATGGCTCATAAAATCACACCAGCTCGAAGATTCTATAACTACTTTTTGACTGTATTAGTTTTAAGAATATTACGTGATGGTCCAGATTTGTTTTTTGTTGGAAATATCAATAAGTTTTCTTCTAAGCGATCTGATATCGATTTATTATTGGGGCTCGGAATGCTTCTTCAGAGGTAATTCTTTGGTGACTAAATAAAACTGGGCCTACATCACAGAGCATATATTTTTGCGGTGCTTTTGGTTTAAAAAAGAGCTTTAAACAGTTTAAAAATAGAAACGAAAGATAAGGCTCTTGAGAACCTAAGAGTTAAATGTCCCTTTAGAAATGAATAACCTTGATGCTTGAAAATGGAATCTGAACTAATAAAGGCAGATTATAGGAGAGTAGTAAACAACACGAAACTATACGTGAATTTTTTATCTCTATTTTGGCTTCTATCGATCAAGGTTGTGTTTGATATTGAAGAAAATATTTTCGTTACATATAAAGAAAGTGTAATCCTTTTGGTCAGGGACAGCTTTCCTTTAGAGGTCACGAAACTTTTGCAAAATAAAACTTTTCCTTGTTATTAGGAAATAAAGTGTTGGGGCTTTTAAATGCACGACACTGAATGTGGTGGACTTAAAGCCAGCATGTGAAACAAAATAGCTCGACGAAGTATTTGACAGAGATCATGGAAAAACTAAACTCAGGAAAGGGTAAAATGGGGCCCTTGCGCTTACTTTATATGACAAAGAAAACAGCACGAGTTTGGTTGTGGTGGTAAGTAGGAATCTCCCGATTGCTGAAGGACCCATTCTATCGTATGGATATAAATACTGTATGAAGAACGGCGGCAGAAAAGGGCTGTTTTAGAAAGCTTTGTTCCGAGGTCAAAGAAAGATGTGGGTCACATGGCATCACTGGTACAACGGGCAGCACAAAAAAGACACTGATAATAATCTATGAAAGAGATTTTTCGTTTATGTTAGGAATCTGAAACAAATATGCGTCCCTGAGCCGGCGTCTATATAATAGTAGAGGATATTTGATTGTCCTATAAATTATGTGATAAGCGAAGTGTATTTCGGGGTAAAGGAAGTAGCATTTTTGAGGGCAACAGACGTTATAGTGAAATATGTTCCTAAAAATAAAAGGGTTACTATTTTTGTCGTCAGTATGGCAGACTTTATTGACTCAGAGGGAGGCGTGGGAAGACAAGTCTAGGACAGTATGAGATTGCAGAAAGGCTCTTCGTTAATTTCAGACTATAGTAAGTTTCGATGCACTTCCGTAAAACTACCAACAAGGTCACCACTGGCTCGGAGTTGACATGTAAAAAAAGAAACTGTAAGACCACCAATTGATCCCTAATACAGAAACATAAAATAAAGGCTCTCAACGTAATATGCCTCCAAAGGGGAAACAGAAGTTACTGTGGGCAAGCTAGAACCATATGGTGAGGGCTTAGCTAAGCAGAAACTAGTTTGCTTATAATTCTTAAGATATGGGGTGTAATGATTATGCTTGGGGCTTATACTGGACAATGTCCAGTTTAAAATAGGATAAGCAAGTTGGACTATGTCACTCCGGTTTATTGTAGGGTGTGAAAGATGAAGGAAGAACTAGTAACAAATAAGCATTTACCGCCCGAAATTAAAGAACCAATGAGCCAAGTGGTTGGGAGGAACCCTTAACTTAAAACTTGGCGATGTGTAAAGGTGTAAAGTAAAAATTATTACAAAGTCTGTGATGGGGATCAGATTAAAGGGGTACAGGTGTTGCAAATGATACTTAGCTGTAGCTTACTCTGTCTTAGACTATCTCCTTCGTTTCTTGTTTGTCTTACAGCTTCTTTTTGTTTTTTTTTTTCCTTTAAAGAGGCGCATAATATATCCTAGCAGCCTTCGAAAGCAGATGTATGAGAGGCTACGCTTAACATCACTTAACGCACCTTTATTGCTGAGACAAAACTAAATTTCCGGCAACCCTTTTTTGTTTGTGTAATTTTTGTTTGTGTAATTTTATTATAGCAGCAAAATAGGATTAGTTTTTTTCTCTGTTCATAATTCTTTAATGCTTCTTATTTGGCGAAAACTTTGCCAGAAATTAAATTAAAACTTTTTCTTAATTTTTGTCTTCACAAAAGCAAATCTTCTTCTACCTGTCTATAAATCTACAAGAATAAGACAACAACAACAATACCTAGAAAAAATATATAAATTAGTATATAAATCAGCCTTAAAGAAATTACTTACTATTTTAACATAATTATTAGGGGAAAAAGCAACAGTTATTAAGTAATAAGATGGCAAACAGCTTCAGAGAATAAGCTAAAATTTTTATGAATCAAACGTCGTTAAAGCAAACAAGAAAATGAATTCCTTAAAGTTAGTAAGTATGAAAACAAACGGTCTAAAAACGAATAATAAAGAAAAGTAAAATGTGGAATCTGCCTACTAATGTTGTTTAATAAACTTCATAATGTTGGCAGCACAATCACATAAAACTGCTAAAGATCTCTACAAGTTTTCGCTAAGAAATAGAGTTTATTAAAGAAACACAAAAAAGGTGTTAGAAAAATAATATTTAAATGATAGAAATAATTACTTAATGCTTTTAAAGCAGAAATAAGGGCTATGATATGGCTTTGAAATATTTACTAAACTAAAAAAAGGTTGAATCCTTGTTAATGTTAATTTGAAGACAGAATGTTATACCCGTACAATACATATTTTGCCCATAATTCCTGTTTTATTTATTTTTAGGTTTTAATTTTAAAAGGTTTGAAGTCAAAAGTGCCAGTGCCTCGGTGGGGTAAGTGCGCATGTCTACCGGTCTGGTATTCGAGGGTTCGATTCCAGCCAGATATTCTGAATAAACCACTTCATCATGTTTTTCTTGCCTTTTTTTCTGCAAAACACTTCAGCCCTATTTCCACTTTTTCTGCCTTTTTCTGTGGGTATCACAATAGGATCGAATGAGCGGACCCAAGTGAGCTGTATCGCTTGCTTGAACTAAATTTCGTTGTTGATGTCAATAATTTACTATAACGTAAATAGTAAAACTTGAAAATTTAAACAAATCTAAAAGTGCAGTATGACTTAAGGCGCAAAAAATATTTAAATGAATAACAAGTAATTAATTAAAGTAAAGAACTGCTCTAAAGCCAAAAAAAATATATATATATATTTAAATTTTTTATTAATATAAATTTGTAAGTGAGTAGGATATAAGTATATATATAATATATTTAGTATATATATAATATAACAGCAAGGACAGAAAAATTTTGTTTCTTTATTTATTTTGAAAAATTTACTATCTTGTTTAAACATTGCAAAAATTAGTAAAAAAAATACTTTTAAGTATAGTGCCATCTCAATAAATTTAAGTCTACTTACAACACACACTAAAACAATATTTTTGTAGCAGGCTTTTAGGCACATCCTCAGATGCCTATAAAGAGTTTACAAACTCAAGTAACGGCACAAGAAACGAATTTTCCAATGTTTTTAGCAATAACTGTTAATAGTCAGGTATAGCAACAGCTACTACATATTGTATAAATGAAATGTTTTAGACTATTGCAAGGGTCAAGTGTAATGAAAAAATAAAATTTATAGTTATTTCAGTTTAAAATACTAAATGATGACTATTAATTAGTATTAATGGACCAAAGCCGATGCCTCTAGAAAAGATACTAAACACAAATAATGGTTATTGAAATATATAACAACTAATACACGTACACAGCCAAAATACAAAATTTTTAAAAATCCAATAAATTACGTAAATAAATAAGTAAGCACTTTTACAACGTACAAATATATGTGTAAAATAAGGAAGAAAGATTTTTTTTTAAATTTGTTTAAAAGAGAAAAATTCTGCTGATAATAGGTTTAAAGTCATTGAAAAAGAAAAAAAGGGGTTCTTTGCTTCGAGTTTCTGCTTTAAATGTAAAACAAACATTAAAAAATTTTCAAGTTTAAATAAATTTTATCTTGCATGCAGATTGCTAATTTTTTTCCAATTAAAAAAAATTTATAGTTTTGCGGAATTACTAAAATGAAAACAGAAGTATTAATATAATATACAAATAATACAAAAATCTTTTATCTCTTCAAAAGGGTTCTGAATTTTGAAAAAAATATAAAGCTGCAAGTTATGCAACAAAAATTTTTTTCTTAAACGCCTTTTGTCATGCTTAAATTTATGAGATATGTTGAGTAAAACAAATTGCATTTTTTTATTAATATAGCTGACCGCATGTGTTGCTAATATTTCGAAAATATGTTACATCTTTAAAAGGACAAACGTTGAAAACCTGTTTTGGCAAAACATAATACCAATGTTCAATAAAAAATAAATAACAATTCTAAGGCGATATTAAATGCCAGCGTATTGTTTTGACATATTGCAAAATGTGAGTGGAATTAAAAAAAAATAAATAAAAAAACATATAAAAGAATAATAAAATGTTTAATAAAATAAATGTAAGTCAAAATTTAAGAAGAATGAAAAACAGCATTGATACATATCGGTCACTGGTGTGTGATGGCTTTTGTGGGGTAGTTTCTTTTTAATAATTTTCACCGCAAAATCTTATTTAAGCCATTTTTTTATTATTCTTTGTTTTATATTATATTTTTTTTTGGGTTAAATTTTGTTTTTGCCTTTTTTGGGGGTTTAATTTTATTAAAGTTATAAAGGAAATATGTTTCTGATCAAAATACAAATGGGGTTATAAAAAGTTTATACGGTGCTAGACATATTAATGAGTGTAATAAATTATTATGAGAAGATTATATTGGCAGTTGATTCATTTCATACCTATATTTGGCCTTTTTATTATTGCTTAAAAAAGGTCATAATTTTTCTAAGTATTTTTTGTTGGTTTTAATAAACAGATATAAAATTTTCATATTACAAATTTGTTAAGCACTTGTTATAAATAGTAAAAGGCAAATGCAAGGCAGGTGTATTGAACACTTATAAATTGCTTTTTCTTTTGCTTTAAATAAAATGAAATGTTGATGGTGCTTTGTGAAAGAAGGGAAAAATGGTGATTTCGATACGTAACACGCATTTGAAAAAATGCCTGGTAAAGGGATATATAACGGGTTGAAATTATTTTCGTATTTTGATTTTAAATCAAGCTTTACTTTGAAGAAGAGTCACACAACTTTTAACAAGTGTTGATATTATTTCTGCCAAGCAAATTATTTAAAATGCATGAAAAATAGAAAAATACGATCTCATTTAAAGCGTTGCGGGTCGCACAATTAAAAGAAATAGAGCTGTGCCGAAGCTGGAGATGTAGCCGCGAGCAATTAATGGTAGCAAGAGTACTTATAATAAGTACTGAGTGCCTACACAGAAAAAATTATCTAAGAAAACTTTACTTAAATCAAGCCATAGCGGTGTCAAAAGTACGGTGAGTACGGTTTTTCTTAAATCAAGTACGAAATTTCTTACTCCAAGTAAAATTTTTCAAGTACGAATTTCTTACTTTTAGCCACAATTAAGCCAAAAAAGGCTTGATTTAAGTTCGGAACCGTACTTGATGTAAGCCAAAAAAAGATTGATTTAAGCCATAAACGGGATTAATTCGAAAATGAAATGTCATTTTTTTGACTTATGGAGCTTTGTCAAAGAAAAAGAATTTTATAGTTTATTTTTATTTTATAATTAATTTATAATTTAAAAATTTAATTTTTTGTATTTACCGAAGCTGAGATTCGAACCAGGGATTTCTGCACTGCAGTACAAGCGCGTTACCTCTAGGCCACCGAGACACTTTGTTTTCAAATGTTAAATAATATATTGAAACAACAAGCGTTTTTCTGCTCGATTTGTTGAAGCAATCCGAATAGGCTTGATTTAAGAAAATGTAAGTAAGAATCGTACTTAAAAAGATTTTGGATAAATTCAAGAATAAAATTCTTGATTTTAGAAAGCGAGTTTTCCTTCTGTGTATAATACTTGAAGCGACTATAAAAACTTTTGGCGCTTTAAAATCACTAAAAATCACCAACTGCCTTCGTTTGTTCTTCATCTTATGGGGGACTGAAAGCATGCATCAAATATGGCAATATGTGACTCGCTGTAAAAATATTATATAAAACTTTAGAACCAGCTTGAAGGCTAGTCTCCGTGTCAGAGTCGGATGCAAAACTAAATATTTCCAAAAATTGGTTTTAAAAAATTTATAGTTGTTAGCTCTTAGCGCACCCCCTTTTTATATTTTTTCTATCCGCCTTAGATTATGCAAGAACACGCGCAATACTACTATCGGAAACAAAATGCTTCTACTTTAATTATTCACGTTTCCTTTGAAGTTTGTAAATGTAAGAGAAAATATAACAAATCGTATACTAAGTAAAAGCTTCGAAAAATATCTTTATTCAAATGAGGGTGTTCATAGTCATCATTCTGATTTAATAATCATCAAAACAAACATTAAATTGTGACCTCAAAAATATAAAATATAGGGCATAATGTCCTGTGCATTTTATAGTGCAGTAAAAATGCATTATTTATATTAATTTTATTTTCTTTCTACCTACTTTTTTAAATTTGCATAAGTAAAATATGCATCAATGTCTGCCATGAGTGTCTCTGCGTGTTGAATAACACGCATTTTTTTTGAATAACGCACAGTGAAACTGCATTCATCTACTCTCTTGTTGGGCACCGTATATCCACATACATAACTAGGAACAAATGTACATTTAAAAAAAAAAGATTAAGTAATTTGAACTCAGATTTCCCAATTTAAGAGCCACCAAGTACCCATTTCTTAGTTTTAGCCACATTTAAGCAAAAACATTTATGTCTAGAGATAAATTAATGCTTATCTGTATGCATCACTTCCTTATATAAAAGAAATAAGGCTCTATCAAAAATAACTTATTTTACGTAGTTAAGCATCTACCATTTAAAAATTTTTTTCCACTTTACATTACAACACAAAAGCCTAAGGCTAAGGGTCAAACTTAAGCCACCGATGTAATTTGGTTAATTAAGATCTGTTCCGCTCTCGCTTAAAATGAAAAACTATGCACAAGAGAAGATAAGTTCAATAGTCAACTTTTATGTTTTTTTTCTGTGTATGTAAATATTTGCATTTATGTAAATAACTATAGAATTTTTTCAGTGTATGCTTTAATATTTTAGTATGTTTTTTATTTGTTTCATTTCTTTAAAATTATTTTACTGTTTGCATTTTATTTAACAAACTTATTTCTCTAGTCTTTGCTAAAAGATAAAAAAAAACGAAGGCTGTCCCCCTTGTCCGCTCTACAAATTATTCTCTCCAACCAATCGCTTACAAACTAATTTTTGAGTCTTGTTTTTGGTCTAAAATTAATAACGGATCCATTTTAAGTCTAACTTTTGAAAATCACATTTAACCGCATAATGTATTTTGAGATAATAATAATCATAAACAAATCCCAACACATAGTGATAATGGTACATATCAGTTTTTTATTCCATTTAAAATTTCCTTAATGTTTATAACACATGAATTTTGGAATTTTGGAATTTTGTTGATAATATTTTGAAATTAATTTGGCTATATCGGTTAACTGGGGATACTACAAGATGACTATGGAGGGTATATAATATTCAAAACAATCGAATAAAATGCTCTTACTTGCTTAAACATATAATATCTTAGCAAATTTAAAAAGATGCGCTCATAACTGTACATTATCCATATAAGTACGCGATAAGTATCTTATGGAAGTTGAGTTTAAACAAAATTTTGAATTAAATAAGTTCCGTATGAAAATAATTACTTGCAAAGAATTTGACGCCTAATGCTTTAAAACGTAAAATGTATTGTATAAACCTTTTGAGAATTATAATAAAATTTTTTGTTACATATTTATGTAGATAAAGATGTAAAGAAATAAGTAAAAATTGTCCCAAAAATGTTTAACAGTAATAAGAATATCTTAAATAAACCCAAACAAAGAGACTATTTGCCTTTTGTTGAATAAAATTTTAAGCTTAATTAAATTTTATAATTTTACCCTATCCTTTAATAAAATCTTTATGAAACAGCGGTAGGAGTATTTTAATTGAAAAAAATTATCAATAAAAATCTTCTTGATGGTAAAAAAGTTAATTAGTTCTTGGAACTGCAGAAGTAGTTAGGATTTATCCTCAGCAACGAAGAACCTATTATATATTTAATTATACTTTTCTGTTTTAAGGCAAAAAATTAATAAAGTTTTATATTAAAATAGCACCGAAAAGGTTAAAGATTTTAATCATTTCTATTATTATTATAAAATATGAAAATAATGATTTAAAACTCATCTTAATTAATATTTCAAGTTCCTCCTTTATTTTAACACGTAGCTATAGTTGAGTTTTAAATTAAGAAAAAAGACTCGCACATACTAACATATCACATTGCAATATGACGATAATTACTAAACGTGACTTAATTTTCATAGAGTTCTTTTAAAGTGTTGCCTCCCTTTCTTCCCTTCGTTTGACATAGAGAAGACCAAATCACATTGAAAAACGAAAGGGTTCATAAAGAACGAGTTTATAGGATTTTGAATATATTTAAAATTTATGTGCACGTTGTTTTGCTTATTTATATGAATTTGTCTCATATGACAACATTTACACTGTAATACGAATCCAAATACTTGAAAAAAACAAGTTAAGTTGTTGTTTTTGTTGTTGATAGAGCATGGTGGGGGCATATATAAGGTGTGCGTGGTATTATAAACAAGTAGTATATTTGACATCATAATACTACTCAAATGTGCATGACTTACGACCAATAGAGGGTGTTGAAATATACAAAAAGCCAAAAATAAAATACAATGAATGATAAAAGATGAGATGAAAAAACTTTAATGTTTGATAAGTGTAAGAAGTTTAAGTTTCATTTAAGGCACCGTATATACGGTTGCAAAATAATTTTAGTTCATATATTCTTATGCCAAATTTTTTACCTGAACTTGTCCATTTTAGAAATACTTTGGCATTTTTCAAAAAAGTGTGTCATTTAATATTTTCTAAAAATTTTAAAAAAAATTTTTAATATTTTGCAACAATATTTTACTTAAGAGTACGGTGACTGCCAGGCTATTGTCAGGTTTTTTACTGATGCATACTTAACAACATATTTTTTGCGCAACCGTCAGACACTCTTAAACTGGATGGTAATGCATTCTAGCATCACTATTTTAAAATGGGAGACCAGTCCTAAAAAAAGTTTTAATAACAAAAATCCTGGCAATAAGATTTAACAATTAAAATCCTGCTTTTAAATCAGAAAATAAGACTCATAACTAATAAAGATTTTAGGTTTTGGCTGTTTTTAAATAAGTCTTCTTATGCTACTGCTGAATTTAAAATAAATTGTAATGTAGGGTATTATATGTTTAAGCTAAACAGACTGATATTATTATATGGGAGGCTTCATATCCGCACTTAGATTATTTTAAAAATTTGTCTTTTTATATTTTTGAATAAATTGTTTGTCTGATAACAATTATATAACCCAGTAAAACCCAGTTAAAGCTTCTTGCCGCCGCACTGTGGGTTGAAATGATTCGAAAGTGACGCTTAATTGAATTTTTTAAATAAAGTTTTTGTATTAATATTTGGTATCGGATAAAATAAGATAAAATTTTACATCACTGTGTAAATTTTCAAGTATCTATCTTGTCAGCTGACTCCGTAGTGACGTGTCAAAATTAAAAATTTCTTGCAATTTTTTTAAAAAGCGAAACAAGTAAAATTTTGCATTAAACAAGTCCGTAATTTCCAAATTTAGCGTTAACAAAGTGTTATTTAAAAAATAGAACCTTCAACTTCAGTTATTAAAGTATACAAAAATGATGTAGTGTTTTTAAAATTATGTGCGAAAATATTTTTGACGATTTTTTTAAAAAAGGTCTTAAATTGGCCTATTTTTAATGTTGCGTGAACCATTACTTCTAAGCTAGTTAAGGTTGGGTTTTGAATTTTATATTTTCTAAAAGTATAGAATCTTGGCTTGATAATACAAAAAAAAATTTGCGGTTTTTTGCCCAATTTTTTGCTATTAACATTTTTCTGTTTAAAGTCATGTATTTAACAAAACTAATGTGTATTTTGTTTTGCTATAGTCATTCCTTAAATGTTTACTATTGTTGTTGTTGTTGTCGGAGATAGGTGCGTGAACAAGTTTCAGTCATCTTCATTCACGAGAGCGTTAAAATGGTTTTGTATTACTCCTGCAATACATAAATTTTTAATTCACGGTCCAGAAATCATAAAATATGCCCTTTTACCGATTGGAGAACTTTCAGAAGAAGCTCAGAAAGCCAGAAATAAGAATTTTAAAAATTATAAGGAACACTTTGCTCGCAAATGCAGCCGAGAAAAGTCGAATGAGGATATTCTAAATAAATTTTTTCTCAGTTCAGATCCATTCATATCTAGTATCAATAAACAAAATGAGCAGAAAGAAAAGCAACAATTATCGAATTCCGAACTACAGCTTTTGGTATCGTCTGTTATTGCTCAAGATATACATGATAGTGAGAGTAATGATAGCGAAGATTATGATGATGAAGGTGAGGATGAACATAATATGGTTTCTTTTTAAGTGTTTGACAATTATTGATAAACAAAAAAAAAATTATAAAAATTTATTTCGTTACTTTTTTAAAAAAGTTGTAAAATTCTCGAAATCCTTCAAAACCTAAATTCTAAGTTTTAATTAAACTTAAATTCATATATATGCATAATATGTGTTTATTTTCCTATTTTTTAGAAAGAAGAAAATATAAGCTTTTGTTTGCTTCTGATTTTTTATAAAAAATTACTTTCCATTTTAAAATTCCGACGTAAACTCTGAAACAAACTATAATTAAATAAAAATAAAAATATCTATAAAATCGAAAAAAATTTTTTTTCCGTGTTTTTTTTTCAGAATATGCCTTTTTATGCATATTTAACAATTTGAAAAAAAAAAATTCAAAAAAATTTATATTACGGTTCCCATGAATTAATCGCCACTTTCGGTGTCATTGAACCCACTGTGCGCCGGTATATATTTCAAACAACTATAAAAAATTTTTTTCGGTTTCTACATTAAAAGTTGTTATTTATATGTATAAAGGTGTATGTGAATGTAAATGTGTGCCCTTTGTATACACAAGTGTGTTGAGAAGGTGAAAAATTTTAAGCATTATACGTTGTGAATTTTAAATTAAGCAAATTAGATGTGATAAAAAGTTGAAATGAACTTCTAACAACAACAACAACAGAAAAAAAACTAGACAAATTGTGTTGTTGTATAGTAGATGCTATTTCGTTCCTACTTTCTATGTAATAACAGAAGCTGTGTGTAATACTTCAAGAGTTATAAGATTTACTTTTTACAGCCACTGCTCATTTAAAATTTTAGTATGATTAGGAGAAAAAAGTAAAAAAAATTTAATGTTTATAAATTAATCATGAGATTTCCCATTTTTACCTAAAAATATTTTCTATCTCAAAAAAAAAAATTTTTTTTAAACCTAAAAAAAATATCTTCTAAACTGTAAGTCAGCCAACCAATGCCGGAAACTTTGTGGTATTATTATTAAAGGGTGTCAGAAAAGATATTGCTAGTATGTGTTTAAAATTTTTAATGAACGTCAGACAGGCAACAGGTTTTTAAATGGCAGCAACAACAGCAGCAGCAGCAGATCAACACCCAATCCCTTCAACGGGCTGGTAATAAAAGTATTAAAAATGTTAGTATGTCAGAGTGTGCGTTGGTGATATTAGTGTTATTACATGAACCTGCCAAAGATAAACTTCTCAGGTGTGAATATTAAAAGCCTTTTCATTTTCTTCAAGTTTTTTTTCCATTTGTTTTTGGTTCATCCCTCTTTTGTTGTGTGTGCGTGGGGTTCTTAAGATTAAAGTATGACTTAATGAGCATATTTATTTTAATTAGTAAAGGGATACAAATTTTCAAAAAAGTTTTTATTAATAATGATGCTTTCAATTTGTTGTTCTTTTATTTACAAAAAGAAAGGCTGCAAACTTTTATGGATTTTCTGGTTAAGTGAAATTTTTATTATGGGTAGAAGGTCGTAATTCTTTTTTTTTAGGTTTAGGTTATCTATAGTTGTCCTTAAAATTTAATTAAAATTAACTTTCAGGATTTTTTTTAAAAAAACGTGTTTTATAACTGAATTTAGCTTCTTCATTACTTATATTAAATTTCAAAGGACGGATATTATTGAGCAGTAATGTCACATATTTTGGTACCCAGAACACTGTTTGACGGTTTTAGGCAGTCAAAGTACCTTTTTTTTAATTAATCCATAATTATGTCCACACCATTGCAATACATATTAGGAGTATAAATCGTAGTTTGTTATGTCTAAGAGTAATAGCCCAGTATTATGTGTGGGCATATGCTTGATATAAATAATTGCAATTGACCAAAGGTTGATTTCTGAATAGGAAATGCAACAGCTCCATGGATACACTGCTAGGTTTAATGGTTATCCTATTTTTAATTAATTTAACTATAAGTCCAACTTCTTAGCCTTTCTAACTGGTAAGAATATTTAAGTACAAGGTAGGCTAAAAGAAATCACCCTATTGAAAGATGCTTGCACTTTTCAAATGGTGGCCCATGTCAAATATTTTTTTGAAATTCGTAAAATAAACAGATGAAAAATACAAGTTAACAAGCCCAAGAACGCAGAATAATCGTGTCTATTTTTTTGCGTAACAATTCGTCGGTGGTGATGCCGTCCGGCACAGACTGCGCGAACACTGCGCCGTTTGTCTACCAAACTTGAAGAGTATGGGACCACATGGGACGCTGCCAAGAGTAGTTGGCTGTCCTCTAAGCAATACTCAGAGGGTCTAGATTTGACTCCTCAGACAATTTACTCTCTATTATAATCGGCCAAAGATCTAAGATGACCTCTTATCGCAAAACCGCCTTTGCATGACATTAAAGATTGTCTGGCAAGAAATAACAAAGAAAGTTTATTTTTTCACAAGTAATTTAAATAATGTGTTCGCTTCCAACACATGCACTGTCATAACTGAATTACTCCTTTTTGTTGCCAGACGTCCTACAGAAATACGATTTTAATATCAAGAAGTCAAAGAACAGAAACAATTCTAGAATTTAATTTTAAATAAATATTTATACCCACACCACATACCGGGAAAGGCGTACCTTCCGTAAAGGGCGTTTTCCCGGACTTATATTAAATTCTGTTGTAGGATATACTATGGTCAGGTTGGACCGACTATAATTTTTTAAATTGTTTTTTCAGTTTATATTTTACTTGATCCTTATAATATTATTTTATGATTTTCATATTACACAGCCCAACACAAAATCAAAACAAAAAAAATTTTTTTTAAACTAAATTTTGTAAAAATTCTAATAAATTTGTTTATTTGTTTTTGACATTTTTTACAGATATTTTCTGCTTCCTCACACAAAACACAATTTTCAACTGTATTTAGCTGCCATTTTATAATAAACAAAAGAGTTTTGGTTCTGCTGGATGATGCTGCCTGGCAAAGGGATACGGACACACTATTATAGCCTGCACTATCAAAACAGCTCTTGATTATCCTTTCAATCGAATGTCCTTAAATTTTCTCATAAAACTTATGCAAAGGGAAAGACAAATTTTAATTGATTTATAATTTTAATTTTAATATAAAATTTTGCTTTATACAAGTAAAAATTCAATAATAAATAAATACAAATGAAACAAAAATATATTTTTTCCCTTTAAAGTTAAGGGGTTCAGTGTACTTAAATACTGATTGTTAAATGAACAAAGTTTCAAATGACCCTTGAAAAATTGTTTAATCAAAAATCTTCAAATAAATTCAACAATCAAATCTGCCCAGCATTTAGAGTACAAAAGCAAACTCATTTTGTTTCCATTGACTTTCTCAAAATGTTCTTAGTACTTAAGGGTCCTTGTAGAAAAAGTCAATCTATTAATTTAATTTAGTCAATACACAGGAAGAAAACATATTTTTTCGGAAATATATTCTCAGTCCACGTACCTACAGACATAATTTAAAAAAATTTAACAAAAAATACGCTGCAATCTTTTTTTAATTTCATATTTCCTAAGTTGTTAAAAAGGATAAATAAACATGTAAAAAAGGGCACTTACACACGACTAACCTTTTAAAAAAATAGTGCCTTAATAGGAAATTAACTTAAGTCAGGACAAATGTTATTATTGCTTATCCCTTTATTTCAGATATATCAATGTTAGTATAATTTCATTTTAAACTAAGTTGAACTACATATATACATGTGTGAAGTAGTTTTGGTGTAAGAAGAAAGGAAACAAAATTTTAAGCACGATTGGTTTTAAATTCTCTACACATGATTAAGGACAAATAAAATTGGATTTGCTTAACATAAATTTGTGGTTGTTGGTTGTATTGCTATTTTTATTATTTAATTGAAATGTCATAACAAAATTATTGCTTAAATGAAGCATTCTTAAATGGGGATTTTTGCTATTGAAAGCACTCCAAATAATAATAATAAATTATGGTAAAACATCCAATGAAGCTAGTTTGCTGTATATAAGCTTGTGGCTGCTTAGATATATATTTTCGAGATAACATTAAATATATTATAAAAGGGTATATAAGATTCGGCACAGCCAAATATAGCGCTAAATTAGTCAAGCGTTGTCGAATAGACTTTTAATACAAAAAATCATATTGTATATGGAAAAGTAAACTTCGTCCTAACTTACAAAATAAAACAGAAGGAAAACACTGATACCCTATCCCTTTCTCTGTTACATGTAGGTTAAATATGTGATGTTTACAACCAAAAGACACTACTACCGTTTAAAGAGTACTGATGATGAAATTGCGTAGCTGCTTTCGAAAATGCATTCTACTCGGCTAGTATCGGTAAAAAAGAACCTGCTTTTTGCAAATAAAAGTTTCTTTCAACATTAATGGAAAAATATTAATTTCTTTTAATAAAAAGAAATTATATAATGAACTTAAGCCAAAATAAAGAGCAAACATTTTTATTAAACACAATTAGTTCAGAAGGCGTTTATATTAAATCTAACTTTCTTATTGAAATAAAACACGATTTTATTACAACATAACATATTTGTATCTATTTTAAACAAAAAAAATTTTGTAATAAATAGTTATCAAAAAAGCTTCTTCTAGCATTAACCTAATAAATACTTAAATCTTATGACACTTATGTCTGCGGGGATGGTTCATATTTACCTTTTTGAAATTTCAGCACGTGTAATTCGAAGTACAATGGCCGCACGACTAATTTTAATTTAAAAACATTCAGAGAGATTCAATTTTGCCAGCTACTGAAAACAGCGTAGAAGAGAAAAGTACAGTTTTGGCATCACACGGAATTAAAAAAGTGGCTGGTAAGTTTGACCCATTCGCCCCGACCTCGG
This sequence comes from Melanophora roralis, assembly GCA_963583895.1. NCBI lineage: Eukaryota > Metazoa > Arthropoda > Insecta > Diptera > Rhinophoridae > Melanophora > Melanophora roralis. The sequence continues at coordinate 6,044,854 of OY757191.1, forward strand.
GTTAAAAATTACTCTGAGCCATGGTCTTTAGGTAGAACAGGTTAGGTAGAACAGGCGGCTGCGGAAGTGATGAAGTAATAGTTGTGCAGCCCACTTGGGTCCGTTTCCTCGGTTCCTTTGTGGTAGGACCATGGTCTTACTTCCGCCCCTTAGCCATCCGTGTGACAACATGTTCCTAAAGTTATCTTATGTAATTACAAGAAGTTGAAAGAACCTGAATCCCAAATTATTATTTTTTTTAAAAGAAGTTAAGGTATCCATGCATTTACTTTTTTCAGTGTTACCTGTTCCTTTTTTAAACTAGGGTTACGATACTTATGTACTTTTTGCTATATATGATGTAAACCCTTAGGAATGTAAAGAATGTCAAGTTTTGCGTGTTAAAGAGAAACTAAAAAGTGGCCATGAAAAATTAACATTAACTTGTGGAGACGTTTGTCTTTTATTAATAATAAAATATATATGAACTTCAATGTTTTTAGTGTTTTACAGCTAACCAAATAAAATAACGATTATACCTCCAGTTAAGAATCTCCATATTTTTAATTTTATGGAATTTTCTTAATTATTTAAAAAAAACTTTTATGTATATATTTCTTTTTATACGGAAAGAAATATGCGAGATCTCAAAATATACATACATATGTATGTACATATGTATATCAATATTTGGTTTTTAAATTCTCTGAATTCCATCAGCTAAATAAAAAATACCAAACTTCGTTTTTTTCCTTAGTCAGTATCCTTGAAATATTTGGTTTCTTTAGAATATTTATTTAACTTAACAACAATAACAACATTAACATTACAACTTTATAAAAGCGAGTAACAAAAACAGGTATTTTCAGTTGGGAGGTTTTTGTTAGACGTTAAAGTTTAATTTAAATTTTTTTAATTTTGTGTAAGTTTGTTGCTTGTGTCAATACCTTGTGTTGCAAATTAAGTAAAATTAAGTTGGCTCCTGCCAACTTCTTTGTAAGGAACTCTTAAGCGAATTTCATTGAAAGGCTATTTTGAATAATAAAAAAAATTATAAAAAAAGTTTGATTGATGTTTTACGTTTTAAAAATTGCTTTAAAAGTAAAAAAAAAATTTAAATATGTACATACATATGTATGTATGTCTATTACTAAAACGCAAGCTTTTTAAAAAAAATTTCTGTCATGTTTATCATTTATATTCTTTGATATGTATGTTATTCTGAAAACATATAACGTGAATAATAAAATTTTTATGAAGAAAATCTTCGGCATTTTTTTGTTTCTTTTATACATATTTATCTCTTTGCAGAAAACAGTTGATAAAAATTTCCAGCATGCAAACTAAAACATTAATATTATATTTTGTTACGGCTTCCTTGATTGTATTAGACCTTTTTATTGCAACAACAATGGCGGACTTCTGTAGCAATGCAACTCAAGAACGTGACATGTGCGGTGCTGATTATAGTAAGTTTTTATATTTTTAAGGCAAATTTTTTAATCCTTTCTGGCTTAAACTAATTTATGATTATTATTTTGTTATGAACAAATGAGGCCGACCTCAATATATTTAGTACTAACAAAGGAAAAATATATATTTTGCTAATTGTTACATTAGAGAGAAAATTTGATAGGACGTACCCTTTTAAAATTTTTGCAACATAAGCGGGCAACGTGGGTTCCGAGAGATGGGCTGTTATAGGAATGATTGATATCAACAGATTAAGCATTATAATACTCTGTTCAAAACTGACACCATAAGATTAAAAATATATGCAAAAGTTGGTAAATACGAAAAAAAATGATTATTTCTGCAGTTTTAATTCATCAAAATATCTTTGAAAATGTGACTTGTACTTTGATTACAAGAATACATACATAGACACACAGCATGATAGGCGGGCGGTTGGAAGCAAGGACGTAATTTTATTGACTCCAAAAGTTGATCTAAGTCGATATTTTTAATTGAACCTAAACCCGCACAAAAGTTGTGTTTTAAAAATAAAAAAGGTAGATATGTTTCAACTTTTCAACTTTTACCAAAGTTGCGCATTCATACTCTCTATTTTTGCACCTCCTGAAACTACTATATAGTCTGTGGTAACCGCTACTTTTTTTCTACCCTTATACTACGTTTCCATCTACGTGATTTGCGCCAAATCATTTAATTTGCTCAAATTAAGTAATTTGCTACATGATTTCCCATATATTTTTCATATGAGCAAATCATCTCAAATGACTTGATTTGCTCAAGATTATTTCGAAATTTGTCTGTGCAACACTGCGCGGAGGCTATTTTTACAAATGCAACTTTGGGGAATCCATTATTGGTGAGTAACAAATCCGAAAAAATGACAGCTGATTGCAAGGAGCATGCATCAGGTGAGAGTAGTTCTACAAAAACAACTTAATTTGTTATAAGAATGTCAAGACAGATAACAAAAACTCACAAATTCTTTTTCCTCCTTTTAAGCTTTTTTTAGAAAACTACAGTTGTTGTTTGTAAAAAAGAATCAAATACATAAACATAAACAAAATTTGATATTTTAATAACGAAACACCGGTTTCAGCTGAATAACCGAGGCCACCTGATATACGTGTCAGATTGAATTCGAACATAAAATTACTTACAACGTAATGGAAACACTTCGAAATGATTTCGTCAAAATTACTTAATTTGCTTATAATGGAAACGTACTATTAACTTAAGTGATAAGGGTATATATAAGCCTGTCATTTCGTTTGTCGATTTAGCGATGTCCGTCTGCCCGTGTGTCTGTGTTATGGTTTTGGTAATGCCAAATTATTAAAAATATTTGCGAGAAAGTCGCCGTTAAAATTTAGCAAAATCCTTAAAAAACCGACCGAATTATTAGCCAAAATCCAAGACTACCTCTGTTTATTTCTTTAAAACTTGTACATAAGAACCTTAACAACTTCTTCGGAGTCGCCCTGAGAGAAATAAATATTATTACAAACTCCAATTAGTTTTCTCTCCCAAATAAATTCTTTAAACGTCACCTAAGGGGGTTGCCATACAAAATTTACCAAAGCACTTTAAAAATGCTAATAAATTTCCCAGAGTCGGCCTTAGAGAAATTAAGTGTACAACCCACCCCCATTTATTTCCTCTTCCCAACGTATTCTCAGAACAAACTTACCCTCTATCACTATAGCCTATGGGGGCTCCCATTCAAAGTTTGGGAAATCCTAATAAAGTCCCCCCTACTGCATCAAGGGATAAGTCATTTTTTTCTCCAAAAATTTCTGTGTAAAATACTTATCTCCTATCTCCAGCTCTTAACAGCGTTGCGATACAAAATAAAAAAATTAGGGTAGAAACCCCTACAACTTTCCCAGAGTCGGCCTTATATAAATTAAGTGTAAGACTGACCCCTATTAGTTTACTCTCCCACATATATTCCTAGAACATACTTACCCCCCCTCCTCCATCGCCTAAGGGGGCTCCCATACAAAAGTTTGTTAACAGTAATAAATAGCCCCCCCCCCCAGTTTGCAAGGTGGCTGTAAATAAGTTAAACGTAGGACTGACTCAATTCATTTTCCCTTGCAAACATTTTCTTAAGACTTACTTCACCTCTACCACGCAGAGGGATCACAATACACAATTTCAAAATATAGGGTAAAAACCCCTATAATTTCGCCACTCATCCTAAGAGGGCAAAATATAAAAACCACCCCTGAAATTTTTCATAAAAAAAAGAAATGGATAGAAATTAAGAAAAAGTTCGGGTTTCGAAAAGCTAATGTGCAGGGTATCTAAGATTTGGCACAGCCAAATATAGCGCCCTTACTTGTTTTTAATTCCATTTGTAAATTATGCAGTTAATATTTGTGACCCAAAAATGAGTATATATTTTCCAAATCCAGATAGATAGGAAAGTGGTTAAGTACTGCCCCTCTGTCCATGTGTTATTTTGCCTGTCTGCTTATTTAAGTTTCGGAAGGCATGCTGAATTTGCCGCAACCCCTACTTCATGCCTAACTATTACAAATAATCTCGATTAAAATTCTTTTTGGCAATTTAACTAAAAAATCTCTCAAAACTCCAATGAAAACCCTAAAAGCCTCTTGAAATTAAAAATAATTTTATTGGTAAATAAAATTAAAAATTTAATTTTATTACAAATTAAAATCAGACACCTTTTTTTAACAGAAAAAAAATTTTATTCAGCTTATTTTCCGACAATGGACAATTAAGGATTATTATTTACGAATCAGCAAAAGTGTTTTATTATGCTAATTAAAATTAAATTTTTTTAAACTAAAAATTTCTTTCTTTTAAGGCAATTAACACAAGCACTGTAGCTGGGGTAGCTTACCGATAATTATTAGAGATTTAAAAATTTTTTCTCTTCCAATATCCTTTTTTACTTCTTTTAGTTGCTGCAGTACAATTCACAAATATTATTGAAAAGAATATACCAAAACCTAGACGAATCATACAGTTTAAAATAGTAGAGAAATACTATGTAAGTTTGCCAAGTAGAGCAAATAGCAAAAATATTACTCTTTCTTACTGATCCCACATGTAGTAATCATTTTCAGGCAACAGCGAGAGGAAAAAAAATATTGAACTGTGGTTATTTCTACACAGAACTGAAAGAAAATATGTGTGGCAGAGATACGATTAAGATGGGAGAATATTACTTGTTATTTGGCACCAGCTCTCATATAAATCGATGCATTTATTGTCAACGATTTACAAGTCTTCTCCGTAGTGGGTTTCAATATATGAAAAAAATGCGTGAAGCGAGTTGCAGCTGTATGGTGAGCAGAATTGTCTGGCTGTTGTCAAAAATTAAAAAAAAATATATATATATTTGAATTACTGTTATTAAGTTTGATAAAATCAAAACAACTTTTAAAACGTTTATTTCAGGACCAGATATGCCCAAAGACTAAATGCAACAGTAATGCAGAGTTTTGTTACGAGTGTAAGACTTCCAAGAGTGAAATGCATGTATGTTACGATTCCGTTGATCCTGTGGAACCATAATTCTGGCAAAACAAAAAAAAATCCATATGTGCAAATGTATATTAGTATGCACACACATAAATATTTAAAGAATAATCAAAAATATTAAATAAAGTATTTTATAACCCAGCAATAAATAATTAAGCTTTTGGAAGCAGTAGAATATCATTATGTTTTCTAAATACTCAGTTTTGATGCGCTCCTGACGATGAGACGGCGTAAGGCAGAGATATGTTTGTACAAAATAAAGGAAAATCTCTCGCTTACGAGGATGTAGTTAATGGAAAGCAGAGATTTTAGATAACATTTATTTCGTCCATAAAACAGACATAAACTATGCGCATATTTTAAGCCTTGAAAAAGATTCCCACTAAACGCTGCCAAGTAAGACATTGCAAACAAAAATCATGCCTTCCGTAGGCAGGTTGGTACGTGAGAGAAATAAACTCTCCCTTACAAACCTGCTCGGATGGAATCAGTACTTTTTGCTGGGAACACCTTTCGCCATATAAACATAAACTTCATTCGTCAAATGATTTTCTTATATTAATTCTGTCAATTCAATTTAAGAAAATATGGGTTGTTGGATATTCTAGAACAAGTATATTTTTGGCAGTCTTAAGCTTTTGTTTTATAAGCCTTGACTTTATACTTGGCCCTTTCTAAGCAGTCCTCATCCAAACAATCTAATATTAAAAAGTTTAAATTCCCACATATTCTCTCTTACTTGCCTTGACCTTGCGCAATGTCCATTAGTAAAGAGTGGCCACCATAAGCCCCTGGAATAACTTCCTGATCCATTGATTGGTCTTACTCTTTACACCAAGGCTCCCAGAAAGGTAAACTGAAATGTTTTTTACGGTTTCATAACGAATAAAGGAGAGCAGGTTTTTACTTGTGTTGTGGTTTGCAATTTTTTAATTTGGTGTTGAAATTTGCGTGTTTAGTAAAGATATTAGATGACCGTGCTTGGCTGCAAAAATTTTCTAAATTTAATTTTAATTTCTTGACGTAAATTTATATACAAGTTGAAACAAATTTGACTAAATGTTTTTTCAGTTCGTAAAATGCAGTATTTATTTTAAATTTGTTTTTAAATAAAAAAATTCCCAATAAGCTTCGATATGTTCTTTAAACCATAGGACTTAAACTACTCCTTTTTTATAAAAAAATATTTTTTTTTTTAATTTCTAAAATTTCTTTTTTGTTTTTTGGTTTTTAAAGAAGTAAACAAGACCAAGATGTACCTGTAGTGCTATGTGGTGTAATATAACTCTTAAGAATAGATGCCGGTAGACATCTACTTAAGGTGTATTGGTGTGCTTTTAAATATGTAAGCGTTTACACTAGCAAACAAATACAAGGTATATTAAACAAGGTAGGAATAACTGATCAGCTGACTTCTATTTCCGCCATATGATTTCTAACTTAGCTTGGACACTTGTTTATGTTACACAATGGTTGTGTATAATGTGTGTATGTGTGTTCGCTACATATTCGACAACCAAGCTGAAAATAGCAACAACAAAATACATGATGAAATTTTACAGGAAGTTGTTATTTTAGGGACGTTCCCACCATCTTATTCCACCATGGCTAAATAGTTGTTCTTTTGTCTCTATGAACGAATATAGACTGGACAAACAGAAAATTTATCAATATTTTACAGACAAGTTCAAATAATATCTTACATACATTTAACGAATTATTTGAAGAAGGTTTATTTATTTTATAAAAATTCCGTTTCATTTGCAAGAAATATATGATGCCATAATATCATATTATTAAAATGTCATTCACAGTTATATTGATTCAGGACTTAAAAATCTTTTTCCTGACATCCCTCATTATATTTGTCAAATAATTTAATGCAATTTAATTGAGCCTTTAAAAAATAACACGAAAATAATATTGAAGATTATCTGTTCTAGACATTTGCTCTGCAAATACATATTATAGAGAAATATATATTAAGTAATTTAGAAATTTTTGACAGTTTATTATCTTTATTTTCAAGGATCCTGCTGTTTTTTTTTGTTTGGCAGTCTTGTCATCTGTATTTCATCTAATTTGTTAATGGTTTGCTTCAAGGTTATTATAACATTTGCTTTGCTTCCCCCGTAGGAATAAATAATCATATAATGTTTTGTAATAGTTATGATTCTAAAGGTACCTTTACACGGTAATACAAAGTAATTCGATTTTGTAGAATCAAAATATTATGAAATTCTCTCCGTGTTTAAAAAAAGAGAATAAAAATCTGTTCTAACTATTTTTCATGTTTACACGGATGAGGTTGGTAAAATCAAAATCGGTTGTTACATGCCACTTCCTTTTGGGGTAACGCCATATGGTTAAGGTTAAACAATATTAACAAAAACAACATGAAAAAAGTCTGCTTTTATTTTGATTGTTTGTGTATTGTTTCATTAAGTGTAGCCACCTTCATTAGATGCTGTAAGTGCTGCCAATCTTTCACGCCTCTGATGTGATGAGAATACACAAGTTTCTAAAATGGTTTAGAAAATAAACATTTACCGAACACTTGTCAAATTTTGCATCCGTATTCTCTCCTACCCAATACATTATGCTTTTACATGATGAGATTTTGTATTATCCCACAACATTTTTTGACATATCGTAATATATGTATTACCGTGTAAAGGTACCTTAACAAATATACATACTTAAGTATGTTTGTGTGTAGTATTTACAAATACTAGAAACCAATTAAGAAAATTAAACGTGTTCTGGTTTTTAAGGGTCATTGTCACCAACTGTTAAATGCAACGAAGCATTTAATATTTTTCAAAACATGTCATTTAACACAACAATTAACAAATTAAATAACAAATAACAATAAGAAAACAAAAGCATTTAAAGCAATAGATACAATACTTTTTTATACACTTAAAAAATAATTACAGTAACTGAACGTAGGTTATTTAGGAAGTATTCCGCTAAATTGTTTGTAAATTAAAAAAAAAAACAGTTAAATTCTTTCCTAAATTTTTTTAACTGGTTTCAAGAGTTATTCAAGGCATTATATTCTCAAAAATACTGATTTTCAGTTGAAGTTTATTTTTCCAGTTGTTTTGCAGTAATTTTGAATTTTGTTAATATCCCAGCAAAAAAAAAAAATTTAGATTTTGTAAGCAGTAAATAATTTTTCTAGTACACTAATGCGCTTCGCAGCAAGCACTTATCTATTCCCTTAATAAATGCAATAGTGTATGACAGTAACTGTAAAACTTTTACTGTTTTACACACTCGCTTACTCAAGTGCATACTAAGAAGCACTACTGTAGGGCAGTGAGTAAAAAAACATTAGTTTTTCGTCAAGTAGCGAACATAATAACACGAAAACATATTTTTTACGATGACGCAATAAATTTGAACAACTAAAGAAACACCAAAATTCCATGAATTAACTGGATATTCATATCGCCGAAAAAAGTACTTAACATGAAATGCAACTAAGTGGGACATCGCGAATAAATATCATGCCATACGTAAGCAGGTTTGTAAACTTTGCTGTCTTAATATTCCCTTACAAACCTACCTAAGGCGAAGCAGCTGTTTTTGCTTGGATGTTTCCAGATACGTTGGGTTTTGCTGTAAATGACAGGATATGTAGTTCATTTTTAAAGTTAATGGAAGTTAATTTTTAAATATCTGAATTGAAATGAAATATTGTGTTAATTTTAATAAATACCTTGCTGTAGCATTTTTAAATGAATATTACGTTATTTTAAGTAGAATTTCCGGTTGATTTTACTTAAATAATTTTTTGAGTGTAGTTTTATAAATTATACTTACATAATAAATATTGTAAAATTTGTTGAAAAATATTTTTATTAGTGAAATAAAAAGTTTTTGCCATTCTAGTTAATTAAAATAAGTTTTTGTTGAAATAAAAAGTTTCTCTTTTAACTCTTGGTGGATGAAAAGATAAAATTTTTTTTGACAAATTCATATTTTTTGGTTGAAGGTATATTTATTAGAGGGTAATGTTTAGCGTTAATGATGCAGCATTATAATCAATTAATTCATAAGCTGTTGTATATGATGTAAGCCGTCGGATGTCACAACAGTTGCGCAGCTTCTGTTAATATTTTGTATAGAAAGAAGTATGTAGTTGCTACAAAAAGTTAAATATTTTTCATATGGTTTTTTGATGTCTTTTAGCGTTTCAGTTCCAAGCGATATTTTAGATAAGGAGAAACCCTTTCATGTGACCTTTTTAACATTCTCTTAGAAAATTTTATATGAGACGCAAATTTTAATAGGACTGGCAGGCTATTCACAAAACAGCACATGTTAACAGCTTACGACAACGATATCGACATCAAGGGGCAAACCTTGCGAGCAGTAATTTCCACTTTTCAAAAAGTCGAAAAATAATCAGCCAAAGTAAGTAAATGCAGATAAAACCAGTTTGATGGTATCAACGCAAAGATATAAAAAAAAAATATATATTAGCCGCTACTGCTCAGAAAACCTACGGTAATAGCTTCAAAAGTCATCTATAATTGTATTATTGATTGAAATAGCTTTTATTTGAAAAAGAAGACCCCAAAAAGAATCGAAATAGAAAAGATTGCCCCAACATAAAACTAAACTGAAAAAATGTTCACACCTACCTCGAAATTTGTAGAGACACATAGAACAGTATCCTTTAAGCAGCACTCGAAGTGTCTAGATTTGACTCCACAGATAAATTATTCTCTCTTTTTTCTGCCAAAGATCCAAGACAACCTTGTTTTGCCAAATTGCGACTGCGTAATATAAAAGAATGTCGGGCAAGAAATGACACTAAAACATGCTTTCTTTTCGCAAGTCACTTAAGGATCATGTGTCGGTTCCAACACATGCGCTGCCATAAGTGAATTACCGCTTGTGGTTGCCAGATGTTCTATATAAATACGATTTCAATTTCGAGACGTCAAAGTACAGAAAAAGTTCTAGGATTTATTATAAAATAAATATTTATACCCACACCACATACGTGGAAAGGCGTACCTTCCGTAAAAGGCGTTTGCTCGAAACAAAAGACACCTTAGCGTGCGTATACCTTGTGCATACAGTGGTTTTATATTATATTCTGGTGTAGGATATACTTTGGTCAGACTGAACCGACTATGACTTTCTTAATTGTTTTTTTTGATTACATTTTATTTGATTCTTATAATATTAATATATTATTTTCATATTACATAGCCCAACACAAAATCAAAACAAAAAAAAAAAATATTTTTTTTAACAAAATTTTGTAAAAATTCTAATAATAATAACAGATAAACAGTTTTTGAAATTTTTCGCAGATCTTTTCTGCTTCCTCACACAAAAGACTATTTTCAACTGTATTTAGCTGCCAATTTAAATTAAACAAATGAGTCTTAGTTTTGCTGGTTCATGCTATCTGGCAAAGGGATACGGACACACTATTAGAGCCTGCCAGCTCTTTAATATATCCTTTCAATCAAATGTCCTTAAATTTTCTCATAAAACTTATGCAAAGGGAAAGATTAGATAAGGGCCCGGACAAATTTTAATTGATTTATAATTTAAATTTTAATATTTAGTTTTGATTTAAAAAAATAAAAATTCAATAATAAATAAATACAAATGAAGGAAAAATATATTTTTTCCTTTAAAGTTTAAGGTTTCAGTGTGCTTAAATACTAATTGTTAAATGAACAAAGTTTCAAATGACCCTTGAAAAATTGGTTAAAAAAAATCTACAAATAAATTCAACAATCAAATCTGCCAAGCATTTAGAGTACAAAAGGAAAATCATTTACTTTTCATTGACTTACTCAAAATCTTTTTAGTAGTTAAGGGTCCTTGTACAAAAAGGCAATCTCTTAATTTAAATTAGTCTATACATAGGAAGAAAACATATTTTTCCGGAAATATATTCTCAGTCCACGTACCTACAGACATAATTTAAAAAAATTTAACAAAAAATACGCTGCAATCTTTTTTTAATTTCATATTTCCTAAGTTATTAAAAAGGATAAATAAACATGTAAAAAAGGGCACTTACACACGACTAACCTTTTAAAAAAATAGTGCCTTAAAAGGAAATTAACTTAAGTCAGGACAAATGTTATTATTGCTTATCCTTTTATTTCAGATATATCAATGTTAGTATAAGGTCATTTTAAACTAAGTTGAACTACATATGTAAATGTGGGGAGTAGTTTTGATTGTAAAGAAAGGAAACAAAATTTTAAGCACGATTGGTTTTAAATTCTCTACGAATGATGTAGGACATATAAAATTAGATTTGCTTAACATAAATTTGTGGTTGTTGGTTGTATTGCTTTTTTTATTATTTAATTGAAATGTCATAACAAAATTATTGCTTAAATGAAGCATTCTTAAATGGGGAGTTTTGCTATTGAAAGCACTCCAAATAATAATAATAATAAATTATGGTAAAACATCCAACGAAGCTGGTTTGCTGTATATAAGCTTGTGGCTGCTTAGATGTATATTATCGAGATAACATTAAATATATTATAAAAGGGTATATAAGATTCGGCACAGCCGAATATAGCGCTCCGTTAGTCAAGCGTTGTCGAATAGACTTTTAATACAAAAAATCATATTGTATATGGAAAAGTAGACTTCGTCCTAACTTACAAAATAAAACAGAAGGAAAATACTGATACCCTAAGCAACACAATTTTATTACAAAATGACATTTTTTGTTTCTATTTTAAAGAAAAAACATTTTATAATAAATAGTTATCAAAAAAGCTTCTTCTAGCATTAACCTAATAAATACTTAAATCTTATGACACTTATGTCTGCGGGGATGGTTCATATTTACCTTTTTGAACTTTTAGCACGTGTATTTCGAAGTACAATGGCCGCACGACTAATTTGAATTTAAAAACATTCAGAGAGATTCAATATCGCCAGCTACTGAAAACAGCGTAAAAGAGACAAGCACAGTTTTGGCATCACAAGCAATTAAAAAAGTAGCTGGTAATTTTGACCCATTCCTCCCGACCTCGGGTTAAAAATTACTCTGAGCGATGGTCTTTAGGTAGAACAGGTAAGGTCGAACAGGCGGCTGCGGAAGTGATGAAGTGATAATTGTGCAGCCCACTTGGGTCCGTTTCCTCGGTCCCTTTGTGATAGGACCATGGTCTTACTTCCGCCCCTTGGCCATCCGTGTGACAACATGTTCCTAAAGTTATCTTATGTAATTACAAGAAGTTGAAAGAACCTGAATCCCAAATTATTATTTTTTTTTAAAAGAAATTAAGGTATCCATGCATTTACTATTTTTAATGTTACATGTTCCTTTTTTAAACAAGGGTGACGATACTTATTTACTTTTTGCTATATATGATGTAAACTCTTAGGAATGTAAAGAATGTCAAGTTGTGCGTGTTAAAGAGAAACTAAAAAGTGACCATGAAAAATTAACATTAATTTGTGGAGACGTTTGTCTTTTATTAAAAATAAAATATATATTAACTTCAATGTTTTTAGTGTTTTAGAAAAAGTTTTTTATGTATATACATATATATTTTTTTATACGGAAAGAAATATGCGAGATCTCAAAATATACATACATATGTTTGTACATATATCAATATTTGGTTTTTAAATTCTTTGAATTCCATCAGCTAAATAAATATGTAATACCATATTTTGTTTTTTTTTCCTTAGTCAGTACCCTTGAAATATTTGGTTACTTTAGAATATTTATTTAACTTAACAACAATAACAACATTAACATTACAACTTTATAAAAGCGAGTTACAAAAACAGGTATTTTCAGTTGGGAGGTTTTTGTTAGACGTTAAAGTTTAATTTAAATTTTTTCATTTTGTGTAAGTTTGTTGCTTGTGTCAATACTTTGTGTTGCAAATGAAGTAAAAATTAAGTCATTTAATAAGTCCTTTATGTTAAAGTACAGTGGTTTTGGCTCCTGACAACTTCTTTGTGAGAAACTCTTAAACGAATTTTATTTAAAGACAATTTTTAATAATAAAAAAAAATAAAAATTTTTTTTTAAATTGAAAAGTGCTTTAAAAGAAAAAAAAAAATTTAAATATATATCCTTTACTTAAATGTACGTTTTGTTAAAAAAAATTTTGGTCGTTTTTTTCTTTTTTATTTTTTATATAAGAATGTATGTTATTCTGAAAACATATAGCCTGAATAATAAAATTTTTATGAGAAAAATCTGATCGGCAGTCTTTGTTTCTTTTATACAGTTGATAAAAATTTCCGCGATGCAAACAAAAGCCTTAATATTATGTATTGTTCCGGCTTCCTTGATATTATTAGACCTTTTTATTACAACAACAATGGCGGGCTTCTGTAGCAATGCAAAGCAAGAACGTGACATGTGCGGTGCAGATTATAGTAAGTTTTATATATTTATAACAATTTTTTTATCTTTTCTGGCTTAAGTTATTTTATAATTATTTTTTTGCTATTAAAAAAATATAAGAAACTGGAATTAAAGACACAGCAGGTCCAGGCTGACCTCAATATACCCCACTTCAAAAACTATTTTATAGAAAAAACTAACAAAGGCAAAATATATATACTGCTAATTGTGACATTAGTGAGTTGGATATTTATTCAAAAAGAAAGTGATTGTTACAAAATTTTTTAGAACAATCCCTTTATAAAAGTGACATTTGTTATTATGTCTAGAGAGTATTTGTTTCTTGCAGCATATGCGATTAGCATGGTTTTCGAAAGATTGGCTTTAATACGGCTTATTGATTTTAACAGATTAATCACTATAAGACTCTTTTCAAACTTAGTGTCTTAAGGTTATAGACTTATGCAAAATGTTTTTAAAATGAAAAAAAAAATTATTATTTCTTTCTTTTTAGTAATTTACACAAGGTAGCTTACCGATAATCATTAATAATTTAAAAAGTTTTTCTCTTTCTAATATTCTTTTTTTGTTCTTTTAGTGGCTGCAGTAAAATTTAAAAGAATTATTGAAAAGAATTTTACAAAACCTAAACGAATCATATATTTTAAAACATTAAAGGAATATTATGTAAGTTTGCCAAGTAGAGCAAATATCAAAAACAATATTGTTTCTTACGGATTTCTCATAAAGATCTTCTTTTCAGACAACAGCGAGAGGTAAAAAAATTTTGAACTGTGGCCATTTTTACACAGAACTAAATGAAAATATGTGTGGTAGAACTAAGATTCAGAAGGGAGCAAAATACCTGTTATTTGGTGTCAGCACTCATATCAATCGTTGTAACTTTTGTAAACGATTGGATAGAACTAACCGTAAACATTTTAAACGTTTTCAAACAATGCGTATTGATAGTTGCAGCTGTACGGTGAGCAGAACTGTCTATTAGCTGGCAAAAATTAATAATATTTATATTTATTTGAATTATTGTTATTAAGATTCATAAAATCAAAGAAACTTTATAAACAATATTTAATTTATTTTAGGATCAGATATGTTCAGAGACTAAATGCCACAGAAATACTGAATTATGCCACGAGTGTAAGACTTCTAATTATAGTATGAGTTTTTGTTACAAATCAGTTAATCCTGTGGAACCATAATTCTGGCCAGGGCCGGCGCTATCATATGCACAGTTGGCACAGTAAAACCGGGCGCCGAAATTATAGGGCAGAAAATGAATTTTTGATGATCTTTACAAATTTAAATTTTCAAAAAAGAAAAATATAAACACAAAATGTTATCATTTAGCATAGGTATTAACAAAATATTTTTAATGTTAACAATAAAAACAAATAACTAAAACACAAAATACGCACAACTTCACATGCGTCGTACAAACAGTTGATATAATTAACAAGTCGCAGTCATTAATTTTAAAATATTTTTGAAATTACTTATTTTTCTGTCTTCTCCAGCAGCTTATTCAAATTTAAAATATCACACTTAATTATGAGCGGGTGCTCACAACAGTAGTATTTTTTCGTTTTATTTTTTTAAGACATGTGACTTTATGACTACCTTGTGAACACCTAAATGTCCTTTAAACACAAGGTCTTAATTTTTTTTATTTAAAAACAAAATTTATTTTTTTTTCAGTTTTTTACATTTGTTTTTTTTTTTTTGTTTTTAAAAAAGCAAACAAAACCAAGATGAACTCTTCAAAATAGATGCCGGTAGAAATCGACTTAAGGCTTATTAGTGTGCTTTTTAAATGTTGGTGTTTACACTAGCAAACAAATAAATTAAAAAAAGATGTTCTGTTGTTTCTATGACCGAATATAGAGTGGACAAACAGAAAATTTATCAATATTTTACAGACAAGTTCAAATAATATCTTACATACGTTAAACGAATTATTTGAAGAATGTTTATTTATCTTATTAAAATTCCGTTTCATTTGCAAAAAATATATGCCATAATATCATATTATTAAAATGTCATTTACAGTTATATTGATACAGGACTTAGAAAATCTTTTTCATGACATCTCTTAGTATATTTGTCAAATAATTTAATGCAATTTAATTAAGCCTTTAATAAGTGACACGAAAATAATATTGAAGATTATCTGTTCTGGACATTTGCTCTGCAAATACTATTATACAGAAATAAATATAAATTAATTTAGAAATTTTTTTAAAGTTTATGTTCCTTATTTTTAAGGATCCTGCTGTGTTTTTTTTCTTGTTTTTTAGTCTTATCATCTGTATTTCATCTAATTTGTTAATGGTTTGCTTCAAGGTTGTTATAACATTTGCTTCGCTTCCCCCGTAGGAATAAACAATCATATAATGTTTTGTAATAGTTATGATATTTACAAACATACATAGTTAAGAATGTTTGTGTGTAATATTAACTAATACTAGAAATCAATTAAGAAAATTAAACGTGTTCTGGTTTTTAAGGGTCATTGTCACCAACTGTTAAATGCAACGAAGCATTTAATATTTTTCAAAACTTGTCATTTAACACAACAATTAACAAATTAAATAACAAACAAGAAAATAAAAGTATTTAAGGCAATAGATACAATATATTTTTATACACTTAAAAAATTATTAGAGTAAGTGACTGTAGGTTATTTAGGAAGTATGAACTGGACAAAACTAAATGAAATTTCACCAATTTATATAAATCTAAATTTACAGGACGTTTGACTTAAAACTCTTTGGGCGAAGCCAAAAAAAATTGGACTCATTTACATCAAAGTAAATGTGCTTTCTTAGAAGAAATTGTCTTATCTTCGAGTCAAAAGATGCTTTCTTAATTTATGTAATTTTTAAATAATCCATAATAGTTTTAAATTTAGCTAACTTTTACATATGATATTCCTATTTAAACCAATTTTTTTATTTTAAGACCATTTTAATATATAATTGTTACATTACATTATATAATTGTTAATATTTGGTGTTTTAGTTGCATTCTTAGTAACACAAAAAATCAAATAAAACTATAAAAACAAGCAAAAACAAAAGTTTATTTAATTTTTTGGTAGGAAGATTACATGCAGTTATTATAAATGACAAAACAGTAAAAACTAATGTTTTGGTAGGTAAATTTTTGTATGTTAAAAAAAATATTGAAAAACAGTAGTTTTTATACATTTAGCAGTAAAAAAGCTTCAGTCAAAACAAACAATTAAACGTTAACTTCAACGGGTGTGTAGTTTATTTTTTGTGCCTTAAAGCAAAAGAAAATTTTTTTAATTTTACAAAACTTTGTAGTTCTTAAAATAGCATTTATAATTAACTGAAAAATTTCTATAAATCAAATGAAATGTAAGCGGTCTGGTTTTTAACTGAAAATATTTTTGTTAAAAATGTAATTTCTTTTGATTTTACCTACAAAATATTTTGAGTGTACAAATAAAAATTCAATATCAAATAAATACAAATAAAAGAAGTACATATAAATTTTTTCCCTTTAAAGTTTAAGGGTTTAGTGTGCTTTAATACTAATTGTTAAATTAACAAAATTTCAAATGACCTTTGAAAAATTGTTTAATCAAAAATCTACAAATAAATTCAACAATCAAATCTGCCCAGCATTTAAAGTACAAAAGGAAAATCATTTACTTTCCATTGACTTTCTCAAAATCTTCTTAGTACTTAAGGGTCCTTGTACAAAAAGTCAATCTATTAATTTAGTCAGTGCACAGGAAGAAAACATATGTTTTCGAAAATATGTTTTCAACCCACATAATCTAAAAAAAATTTAACAAAAAATATTTTGGAACCTTTTTTTAATTTCATATTTCCTAAGTTCTTAAAAAGGATAAAAAAACATGTAAAAAAGGACACTTACACACGACTAACCTTTTGAAAAAATAGAGCCTTAATAGAAAATTAGTTTAAGTCAGGACAAATGTTATTATTGCTTATCCTTTTATTTCAGATATATCGATGTTAGTATAAGTTCATTTTAAACTAATTTGAACTACAAATGTACATGTGTGAAGTAGTTTTGTTGTAAAAAGAAAGGAAACAAAATTTTAAGCACGATTGGTTTTAAATTGTCTACAAATGATTAAGAAGAAATGAAATTAGATTTGCGTAACATAAATTTGTGGTTGTTTTATTGCTTTTTTTTATTATTTAATTGAAATGTCATAACAAAATTATTGCTTAAATGAAGCATACTTAAATATGATATTCTGAGGATTTTTTAATATAGATTTTTCTATTGAAAACAATCCAAGATAATAAAAATGATAAATTATTGTAAAAAATCCAATGAAGCTAGTTTGCTGTATATAAGTTTGTGGCTGCTTAGATGTATATTTTTGAGATGCCATTAAAAATATTATAAAATTTTATTAAGTATTTAAGAGAAAAATATCACCACTCTAAGGCACTTGAAACTTTAGTGGAACCTTGAAGATTTTATCCTTTGTTTGTATTAGAGTTAATACTTTTTACTTATCTATATGACCGGAAGCTAAGGATAGCAAGATATGACCTAATTAGTCACTCGTCTTAAATTACACAGACTACCAAAGCAATTAAAAGTAAAAAACACAAATTAGCCCCATATAAAGATGACCGCCATAGGCAATGAATTAAGGATTTTGCTTGGAGCCTTGTTATGTCCCTGTGTAGAATTTAAGGCACATGATCTTACACTTTTTAGATTCGCTAAAACAAGAAAAAAAAAACGATTTAGAGAAGCTAAACAGCAAAAGATTTTAGTCTGCTCTAGTCTAGTAAAGTAAACAGTGAACCAAGGTCCGTCCAGTGACATGGGATATCTACTGCAAAGATCGAAAATGGACAAAAGCTCTCGTCAGCTGAGAGCTGTACTCTAGCATGATTCAAATTGCACGTGCAGTCACTAGAGCCCAAAACTTGACGTGTATACAGAAGTACAGAAATATCTTCCATTAATAGTTTTGACAGAGTTTTGAAACCAATGCCTCTTGAGGTATTGTGTTAATGATGGGAGCTTTGAATACCAACCTGGTGCAGATAACACGATTGTAAAACGAAGAAGTGTGCAAGCACGGATCGAGGCATCGCACCGAAAAAACGAACATTTTCTGGATTCGTGTATGACAAATATTTTCGCAGCTCGCGGTTCGTTATTCGTGCATCTTTTAATATACAAGGTGATGTATATAACTCCTTTAAAGCAAGCCAATATACTAAGACATCGCCAACGTTTGAACACAGGAGTAAAGAGGAGTTCACGAGAAGCATAATCGGTACAATGCCAATAGGGTTGTTCAATTACGAGTCCCACGTAAAAGGCGCAGAAACAGAATGTTTGGTGGAACATATAATTTTGAAATACGATTATTTCAAAGAGTAATAAACGTTGCGGAGGAAAGGTGTCACCGTCGGAGCTATCGATTGTGCGGATATGTCCTTAAAATATTGGTTGTATTTGGTGAAAACGGGATAGGCCGAGTGTAAGTTGAATTCAATTGTGGGTTCAGAGTTCCACTCAACTGCTTCGACTTTGGATGTCCCGCAGCAAAGGCCCAGTCGATCTTTAAGGCCCCCAAAAACATTGATCGGTTGGAGGAAATTTACGTCAAAATCCGCGACTTTCAATACGGAAAAGAACATCTTAACTAGAACTTCCAAGACTGATTATTCGTGAAGTTTTAAAAAAGGATTTTAAGTTCCTTCCTTTTGGAATTCAAATCGTTCAAGAACTGAAAGAAAGTGACTTTGATTTTCGCAAACATTTTTGTTTAACGATGTTGGAGCGTTTTTGAACTGTAAATTCCATTTTTTTGAGTGACAAGGCTTATTTTGATTTGAACGCCAGCAGGGTAAACTGCTGTTGGTCTCCAAGACTACGCAACTCTCGATTGCAACATCTAAGGCCATTATATTACCCCAGGGTACTGTTTGGTGTTCCTTATTATCGCATGACATAATTGAACCCTTTTTTTTTTATTTGGAAGTTCTAGAGGCCAGGCGACGAATTTCAATGGTGGAAATCATAGATGCCTGATTACAGAATTCTTTTTGCAAAACCTGCGAGCTCCTTAATCGTTTCAACTAGATGGAGCGACTTCGCACATAGCCAAAACCTCAATGGATTTCCTTTGGCAAAATTTTAACCTTAAACTGATCAGCTGCTTTGGGGATACCCCATGGCAAACGAAGTCACCCGATCTCTCTCCCATTGACTTTCTTTCTTGGGCTACCTCAAAGCAATCCCTAATCTTTTGTGGCTTTAACCCTACGGTCAATAACCGGGTACCCGGGTAACTTTTTCAACTTTAAAGTGCTCGCAATTCTTTCACAATAAAAATATGGCGATCAAACTTTAAATCGCCATTATATAAGTCTTAAAAAGCATTATGAAAGAAAAAAAAATATATATACATAGCCAGATCTTTGTTTAAAATCGTTTGACATTCGACACCTACGCGAGTCAATGACTGGGTACCCCGGTACCCCTAAAAGTTTTTATTTGTTTTTCGTTACAACTTAACACATTTATATTGTTTTTGATTAAAACTCCATTAAATTATTTTTCAACAAACTTTTTAATTTAATAAACTTACTTAACTAAATATATACATATATATTATATAATAATCATACATATGTAAAGGCACTTATGTACACTCAAAACATTTTGAAATAGTATTGGTGTGCTGGTCACATATAGGCTTATGACAGAAGTTGCACGATTTCCTGGTTTTTCTTCGTCTTTTTTCTGGTAGCGCAAGGCACAAAAAACAAGAACCCACAATAGGCTTTCTTCCAGGAGTTCGGCCAGAGGTCGATGCTTGTTCACATGCTATACTTGTGGCTATCGGCTTACCTAAATAGCATTCAATAGCAGATCGTGATGAAAAGTGTCGAGTAATTTGGCTATTTGCAGCTCGTTCTTTAATGAGAGGCATGCAAAGCTCTTCGCTGAGTCCCTGCAAAAAGCCTTTCCTTTGCGTATTTTTCAATGGTATTGTTCCATTGTTTTCAAAATAAATAATATACGCAGATAACGCACTGATATCTATCACGTTATAAAAGAGTGACAACGGCCACCTTTTTGTTTGCCGCTGTGTAGTATATTGGCCTAGCATTTGATCCATGACATCCACTCCACCTTTTGTTTTATTATAAAACGTGATAATATCTGGTTTTCCATTACTACCAACACTGTCGTTATCATGCATTGTAGATAACGCAATAACAGAATTTGATTTTCTCTGCGCATATGAACACATAGTGACGTTTCCTCGAAAGGCAAATATGGAGGATCCAATAGGTTGTTTTTTATTTCTCATTATGTCAGGAATGTAAGGCTTATTTTTACGCAGCGTTCCCACCATTGTTAATTTGTTCGAAAGTAAATGTTCTGCTAAATCAAGAGTGGTAAAAAAATTATCCATTGTAATGTTACGCCCACTTCCATGGAAAGGACCTGTTAGATCCTTAACCACTCTTTCTCCTTGTCGTATCTCACGACCTGTTGGCGATTTTCCGGTATATAGTTGCCCTTCGAGTGGATATGAGTTTTTTGCGTCACAAATCCACCAAACTTTAATTCCATATTTTGCTGGCTTCGAAGGTATATATTGTGTAAACTTCGTTCTACCGCGGTACGGGAAGAGCTGTTCGTCGATTGTTAGATTTTCACTGGGTTTATAATGTGCCGAAAGATTTGCGTTAAGCATTATCCATATATCATGGATTGGGGCGGCTTTATCCGTAAGTATTCTTTCAGCTCGGGTGTTTGCATCATCAAATCGTATAAAACGCAGTATTGACCAAAATCTGTTAATGCCCATTGTTGCTCGGTATAGAGGATAAGATGTTATGGCCCATAAATCTTTTGTATTATCATTACATGAATGATTTGCACCTGTCATTATTAAAATACCAATAAATGCATACATTTCATTTACTGTTACATCTTTCCAAATAAGCGGTGGTTTTGTTGGGTTAGTTTCATTATAGGCTGCATAAGTGCCATATGCCTTTTTGTTTGTATGACGAACCATTATGTCCACCATTTCTATGCTCAAGTAGCATTTAAAAGTTTGAGTTTTTGATAGCATTTCTGTTGATCGCGCAGGCCCACAGCGTTGGCGTAGAATATTAAAACTTCTCGTTTGATGGGATGGCAAATTGTGATTTTGCCACTCAGTTCCATCACGAGAACCATACCTTTCATTCGCGTCACTGGCATTAACTGTATTGTCTTCGTCGTCACCTTCATCTGAAGACTCATCGGAACTACAAGCATTAGGTAGATTATTAATCGCATTATCTCCTGGATCATCTTCAACATCTGACATTTCTACATTTCCATTATATGGTGTTTCTTCGTCTTCTCTGTCAGATAACTGTTCATCCTCAACGATATCGTCAAAAATAGATGAGATATATTTGGCTTTATCTTCATCTGATAAATGTCTGTATTGTCTTTTTGAAAGCAACTCAACTTTACGCAACATTCTTACTTGATTTAAAATTTTAATTTCAGAAGTGCTATAAAATATTTAGCTTTACCTTTTCACTTATGTATTTATTTACTATTCTTTCAAAGGCTGTACTGCTACTTCTGCATGAATATGTAAGAGCAACAACCAAATGCTTTTAGCATTACAATACGAAAAAAAAATAAGAAAAGTACCGTTATCAAAGAAGACTAAAATATGTGTATACTCTAGCGATTTTGTTTTAATAGCTTCAAGTGGCCTAGCGACAGAAGACAAAGTAAAACGCAGCGATTTAATATATGTGTTTTTTAGAATAGTAAACACAAGAATTTCCTAAATTTCAATTACATATATCTAATATAATTGTTGTTTGTCGTTGATTGACACTAAGATATAAATAAATATGAAAAATCTTAGAAAAAATACGTTGAGGTACCCGGGTACCCGGTTATTGACCTACGTATATTTCTTTGGTTATTGACCGTAGGGTTAAAGGAACATTTTTTTTCGAGAAGTTAGCTCAATTGAAACAAGTTAACTGCAGTGTGTGGCACAGAATACAATGCTCCGATTTGAAGAGTGAGCTCAAGTCGACAAAAGGTAGCTGGTTGACATACTCTTTAAAAAACAAAATCCATATTTCTATTCTATCGTTCAAGGCTCATAATAAAATTTTGTGTCAAGTATTACGCTTTTAATTTAAGTTTAGAAATATAAATCTGTTTCTTCGAGCTTGGGCTGTTTCCAGTTTCATTTGTGTTTATTAATTTTTATTCTCCATTTTATTCTCTATTCCTATTCTTCTACAAGGACAACATGCCGTGTTCTTGTCTGGTAACAAGAAGTTGATTTCGGCTCTTGGTCTTAAAAAAAGACTCTGAGCCTTAGGTCTAATTCCGCCCCTTTGCCAGCCGTGCGACAGGAACCTGAATCCCAAATCATTATTTTTCTAAAAGAAGTTAAGGTATCCATGCATTTACTTTTTTCAATGTTACATGTTCTTTTTTAAACAAGGTTGACGATACTTATGTACCTTTTGCTGTATATGATGTAAACTCTTAGGAATGTGAAGAATGTTAAGTTGTGCGTGTTAAAAAGAAACTAAAAAGTGGGCATGAAAAATTTACATAACCTTGTGAAGACGTTTGTCTTTTATTAAAAATAAAAAAATATATGAACTTCAATGTTTTAGTAATGTACTGGAAACCAAATAAAATAACAAATAAAGCTTCAGTTAAGAAGCTTGATATTTTAAATTTTTTATTTTATCAAATTTTCTTAATCATTGAAAGAAGATTTTTTTTTGTATTTTTTTAAATTGAAGGAAATATTCAAATATACATATGTATGTTCATATAAAAATATTTAGTTTTTAAATTCTTTGAATTCCATCAGCTAAATAAATAATACCATATTTTGTTTTCTTTTTTACATTAGTCTGTACCCTTGAAATATTTGGTTTCTTAAGAATATTTATTTAACTTAACAACAATAACAACATTAACATTACAACTTTATAAAAGCGAGTTACAAAAACAGGTATTTTCAGTTGGGAGGTTTTTGTTAGACGTTAAAGTTTAATTTAAATTTTTTCATTTTGTGTTTAATTTAAGTAAGTTTGTTGCTTGTGTCATACCTTGTGTTACAAATCAACTAAAATTTAAGCCTTTCGCGAAGTCTTTTATATTAAGGTACAGTGATTTTGGCTCCTGCCAACTTCTTTATAAGAAACCCTTAGGCGAATTTTAATAATAAAAAAATATTAAAGAATTTTTTTTTTAATTTGAAAAGTGCTTTTAAAGAAGAAATAATTGAAAAATATATTTTGCAAAAATGTACGTTTTGTTAAAAAAATTTCGGTAGTTATTTTCTTTTTTGTTTTTCATATGAGTTTGTATGTTATTCTGAAAACATATAGCCTGAATAATAAAATTTTTATGAGAAAAATCTGATCGGTAGTCTTTGTTTCTTTTATACAGTTGATAAAAATTTCTGCCATGCAAACGAAAGCCTTAATATTATGTGTTGTTCCGGCTTCCTTGATATTATTAGACCTTTTTATTGCAACAACAATGGCGGGCTTCTGTAGCAATGCAAAGCAAGAACGTGACATATGCCGTGCAGATTATAGTAAGTTTTATATTTTGAAAACAATTTTTTTTATCTTTCTGGCTTAAGTTATTTTATAATTATTTTTTTGCTATTAAAAAATTATAAGAAACTGGAATTAAAGACACAGCAGGTCCAGGCTGAGCTCAATATACCCCACGTCACCAACTATTTTATAGAAAAAACTAACAAAGGCAAAATATATATACTGCTAATTGTGACATTACTGAGTTAGATATTTGATCAAAAAGAAAGTGATTGTTATAAAATTTTTTACAACAATCCCTTTATAAAAGTGACATTCTTTATTATGTCTAGAGAAAATTTGTTTCTTGCAACATATGCGATTAACATGGTTTTCATTGGATTTAATAGGGCTTCTTGATTTTAACAGATTAATCACTTTTTCAAACTTAGTGCCTTAAGGTCACAAAATTATGCTAAATGTTTTAAAAACGAAAAAAGTATTATTTCTGGAGGGCATTCGAACAGGGGTTATGTAATAAATCAACCTATAAAGTTCTAATTTAGCATAGCAGTTGGTAAAAAACAAATTGATCCTTATACCCACAAATATCATCAACATATCTTTAAAAATATGACTTGTTCTTTGATCACAAGAATGCATGACTACATAAACACCCAGCCAGATAGACTTGCGGATGGAAGTAAGGGCGTAATTTAATCGACCTAAGAAGTGAATCTGAGTCGATAGCTTTAATTGAACCAACATCCGAACAAAAACATTCATACTCCATGTTTTTTCTCCTCCTAAAACTACTATATAATCTCTGGTAACCACTTAACCGTTACTTAACCATTAACATAAGTGATAAGGGCATGTATAGGTTTGTCATTCCGTTTGTCATTTCTTTAATATCCAGCTGCGCCCTTCACAAAGTGTATATTTTCTTGGTCCATATAGACAAAGAGGTCGAGTTTGCGATGTCCGTCTGCCTGTGTGTCCTTGTTATGGTTTTTGAAGCCCCCAATGTTGAATAAGTCTACGAGTGGTATTAAAGTATTAGGAATATTTGTGGGAAAATTTAATTGAAATTCAGCAAAATCGCTTAAAAATCTACCGAGATATAAGCCAAAACCCAAGACTAATTCTGTTAATTTCTCTAAAATTTGTACATAAAAACCTTAACAGCTTCCCCGGAGTCGCCCTGAGAGAAGTAAAATGTATCACAGATCCCCATTAGTTTCCTTTCCAAACAAATTCCTAAAGCATAATTATCCTCATCACCATCACCTAAGGGGATTGTCGGTAATAAATACCCCCCCTTCAGTATCCAGGGTGCCCGCGAAAAGGTACAAATGTAGGATTGACCCAACTCATTCTCCCTTGCAAACATTTTCTTAAAACTTACTTATGCCTTACCTCCACCACTGACGGGGGTTGCCATACAAAATTTGAGAAAATAGGGTAAAAACACCTATACTTTCTCCAGTCACCCTATGAGGTTTAAGAAATTATATGTCCAATTTGCCGAAAACCCTACTTCATGTCCTACTATCAGAAATAATCTCGATTAATTAATTTGTGGCAATTTGACTTAAAAGATCCTTTTGTTGCTCCTTAAAAAGTCAAACGAAAATCTTAAGTGTTTCTTTAATAAAAAATAATTTTATTAGTGGATAAAATTAAAAATTTAATTATATTAAAAAATAAAACCAGACACCTATTTTAACAAAAAAAAAATTAAATTCAGCTTATTTTCCGACAATGGAAGCTTAGGTTTATTTACGACTCAGCAAATATGTTGTATTATACTAAGTATAATTAAATTTTTTAAACTAAAAGTTTCTTTCTTTTAAGGCAATTAACACAAGCACTGTAGCTGGGAAAGTTTACCGATAATGATTAAAGATTTAAACATTTTTTTCTCTTCCAATATTATTTTTCACTTCTTTTAGTTGCTGCAGTACAATTCACAAATATTATTGAAAAGAATTTACCAAAACCTAAACGAATCATACAGTTTAAAATCTTAGACGAATACTATGTAAGTTTGCCAAGTAGAGCAACAGCAACAACATTACTCTTTCTTACTGATTCCACATGAAGATCTCTTTTTCAGACAACAGCTAGAGGTAAAAAAATTTTAAACTGTGGCCATTTCTACACAGAACTGAAAGGAAATATGTGTGGCAGAGCTAAGATTGAGAAGGGAGCAAATTACTCGTTATTTGGTGTCAGCACTCATATAAATCGATGTAACGCTTGTAAACGGTTTGATAGTCGTGACCGTGAATCTTATGAATATATTCAAAAAATGCGAAAAGCGAGTTGCAGCTGTACGGTGAGCAGAACTGTCTAGCTGTTGAAAAAAAATAAATATTTATTTGAATTATTATTATTAAGGTTCATAAAATCAAAACAACTTTTTAAACGTTATTTAATTAATTTTAGGATCAGATATGTTCAAAGATTGGATGCCACAATAATTCAGAGTTATGTTACGAGTGTAAGGCTTCTAATGGAAATTTGCATTTATGTTACAGTCCAGTTGATCCTATGGAACCATAACTCTGGCAAAGCTGTAAATAAATCAAAAATGCAAATAAATATTAGTGTGTGTGCTTAAGTGTTTAATATTTAGAG
Organism: Melanophora roralis; assembly: GCA_963583895.1. NCBI lineage: Eukaryota > Metazoa > Arthropoda > Insecta > Diptera > Rhinophoridae > Melanophora > Melanophora roralis. The sequence goes on from OY757191.1 coordinate 6,071,443, forward strand.
AATAAGGAAAAATAATAAATAAAGTATTTCATAACATCTTTTGCCATATGGACGGACACAAACTACATTCGTCAAATGATTTTCTCATATTAATTTTGTCAGTTTAATTTTAGAAAATATGGGTTGTTGGATATTCTAAAACAAACATATTTTTGGCAGTTTTAAACTTTTTTTTATAAGCCTTGACTTTATACACGGCCCTTTCTAAGCAATCCTTATCCACACAATCTAATATCAGTAAATGTTCATTACTAAAGAGTGGCCACCACAACCCCTGAAACGTGTTCAATTACGCCAGAGGGCGAATAACTTCCTCATCTATTGAATGCTCTTACTCTTTACACCCATTAAAAACTTGTATCATATCCAACAACATTCTGTGACTAAAGAGTTTGATATTGTTTTCCCGACTTGAAGGGATATCTTCGATACTTCTTTCTCATTACACCGCCACCAAATTAGTTTCTTTTTGTGTAATGACCAAAATTAATAGTACATCGTTTCAATTATATCGAGTAACTCAAAATTTTAATTCGTCTCACAATGTGGTGATGGAAGCCAAAATTAAAAAAAATAAATGTTAGATTTTTAAAACGTTATTGAGACAGCTTTCTTACATAGATTTTATTCTTTAATAAAAAGAAATACTTATAAAACTATTTCAAAAGTTTGTTTTTAGAAAAGCTATGGCTTATTAATGTGGAAATTTTTGGTGAAGTTAGAAAATAATATATTAAATAATATTTTAAAAATTAAAAATGGGTAATTTAGCAGAGGATTTACAAGGTATTCCATTCAAAAGTTGACCGAGATATAAGCCAAGCTCGAAGATTACCTCTGTTTATTTCTCTTTAATTTGTACATAAAAACCTTTACATCTGCCCTGGAGTAAGCTCTACACGAGCGCAATGTAAGAACGACTCCCATTGCTCTTTTTTCATGAAAATGTCTTTGGAATATACTAACATCCTATCTCCTGCCACTAACAGGGTTGCCATTTTAAGTTTAGTTTAGCTTGCAAGGTGCTCCTGCAAAAGTAAAATTTAGGACCAACCCCAATTAATTTCTCCTGCAAAAATTTTTGTTGAACATACTTCCCTCTTAAGCCAGCCCTTGCCATACAAAATAAAAAAAAATTATGGTAAAAAGCCCAACAATTTCCCCGGAGTCTCCTTAAGTGGAGTAACTATTTCACAGAAAATAAGGAATAATTGAACGCCTTGTTTTTTCCTTATTTTTGTAAATTTTGTATGTCAACCCCCTTGGTGATGGATATAAGAGGTAAAAATTTTCGTGGTGTATGCTTTGAAGGGAAAACCCTGATTAGTAAAAACAAGGTGTTCCATTATTCCTTATTGCCTTAGTGATATAAAATTTAACATTATTTTAAGAACTTTCATCAACTTTTGGACACTCAGCGCAGGTGTATTTGGAGTTGTTATAACAATTCAATATACATAATTTATGACGTAGTAATTTTTTAGAAGGTTTTTTTTCTTGTATTGTAATTTGCAATTTTCTAATTTGGTGTTCAACTTTGCGTGTTTAATTTCTAGACTTAGAATTAAAGTACAAATTGAAACAAATTTGACTTAATGTTTTTGCAGTTCGTAAAGTGCAGAGCTCATTTTAAATTTTATTTTAAATAAAAAGTTCCCAATTCGCTTCCATAATTGGGGTATTCAAACGGTATGCTATCAAGTCATATTGTCTTAAAGTTTTAATATTTTACAAAAGTTTGAAAAAATTGTTGTTGTGCTTAAAAGAAAAAGTTCTAAAATAATAAGACTTTTTGAACTGTGTTTATTGTTTTGTCATAAACAGTAGAAACCTGAGCCGAGCGGCCGTTGATATAATTAACAAGTCGCAGTCATTAATTTTAAAATATTTTTGAAATTACTTATTTTTCTGTCTTCTCCAGCAGCTGATTCAAATTTAAAATAGCACACTTAATTTTGAGCGGGTGCTCACAACAGTAGTATTTTTTCGTTTTATTTTTTAAGACATATGACTTTATGACTACCCTTTGTGAATACCCTAAATGTCCTTTAAAATGAAGGTCTTAATTTTTTTTATTTGAAAAAAAATTTATTTTTTTTTAGTTTTTTACATTTGTTTTTTTTTTTTTTGTTTTTAAAAAAGCAAACAAGACCAAGATGCACTCTTCAAAATAGATGCCGGTAGAAATCGACTTAAGACTTCTTAGTGTGCTTTCTAAATGTTGGCGTTTACACTAGCAAACAAATAAAGAAAAAAAAGATGTTCTGTTGTTTCTATGACCGAATATAGAGTGGACAAACAGAAAATTTATCAATATTTTAAAGACAAGTTCAAATAAAAACTTACAAACAATTATTGAATTATTTGAAGGAGGTTTATTTATTTTATTAAAATTCCGTTTCATTTAAAAAAAATATATTGCCATAATATCATATTATTAATGTCATTTACAGTTATATTAGTATGTTTGTCAAATCATTTACAATTTAATTGAGCCTTTAATAAATGACACGAAAATAATACTGAAGATTATCTGTTCTAGACATTTGCTATGCAAATACTAAATTAGAGAAATAAATATCAACTAATTTAAACATTTTTTGTCAGTTTATTATCCTTATTTTTAAGGATCCTGCTGTTTTTTTTTGTTTTACAGTCTTTTAATCTGTATTTCATCTAATTTGTTAATGGTTTGCTTTAAGGTTATTATAACATTTGCTTCGCTTCCCCCGTAGGAATAAACAATCATATAATGTTTTGTAATAGTTATGATATTTACAAACATACATACTTTAGTATGTTTGTGTGTAATATTAACAAATACTAGAAACCAATTAAGAAAATTAAACGTGTTCTGGTTTTTAAGGGTCATTGTCACCAACTGTTAAATGCAACGAAGCATTTAATATTTTTCAAAACTTGTCATTTAACACAACAATTAACAAATTAAATAACAAACAAGTAAATACAAATATTTAAAGCAATAGATACAATATTTTTTTGTACACTTAAAGAATTATAAAAGTAAGTAACTTTAGGTTATTTAGGAAGTATTCTGTAAAATTGTTTTTAAATGAAAAAACGGTTAAATTTTAATACAGTATTTTTTTAACTGGTTTGAAGAGTTATTCAAAACTTCATTTGCTTGAAAATAATGATCTTCAGTTAAAGTTTATTTTGTCAGTTGTATTGTAGTTGTATTTAATTTTGTTATAATGTGTCCTCATACTTTGTGTTTTGCTGTAAATACCTTGTTGTTAGATTATTAAATTATTTTAAGTACCATTTCTAGCTGATTTGACATAAATAATTTTTTTGAGTGTAGTTTTATTAATTCTACTTACATAATAAAAATTGTTTAATTTGTTGAAAAATATTTTATTAGTGAAATAAAAAGTTTTTGCCTTTCTAGTTAATTAAAATAAGTTTTTGTTGAAATAAAAAGTTTCTGCTTTAAGTCTTGGTGGATGAAAAGATAAAATTTTTTTTGACAAATATGTACATATTTTTTGTTTGAAAGTATATTTATTAGAGGGTAATTTTTTGCGTTGATGATGCAGCATTACAATCGGTTAATTTACAAGCTGTTGTATATGATGTAAGCCGTCGGATACTACAACAGTTGCGCAACTTCTGTTTGTATTTTGTTTACAATAAAGTAGTTGTTAAAAAACGTTAAATGAATTTCTTATGGCCTTTTAATGCCATCTTTTAGCCTTTCAGTGCCCAAACGAGATTTCAGACAAGGAGATAGCCTTTCGTGTAACACTTTTAATATCCTTTAAGATAGGTTTATACGAGAAGCAAATGGAAATAGGACTGTCACGCCATTTACAAAGCAGCACATGTTACCCGCCTACGCCGGAGATATTTACATCAAGCGGCGCACATTGCGAGCAGTAACTTTCAAAAGGCGGGGAAAAATCAGTCAAAGTGATTCTGGCAGTAAATGCAGATAAAACCAAGTTGATAGTATTAACGCCAAAGATGTCCAGTAGACTTGGGCCGACATTGAAAGTTAAAAATCACAACTTTGAAATAGTCAATACTTTTTTTTACCTCGACCACGCCATCAATAAAACAAAGAACATCAGGGGATAATTACGGCATTTGATTCGAATCGGAATTCTACTCGATTGATCCAGTTGTCAATGCTTTTAATATAGGAATTCTAATAATAATTTTAGAATTTCTATATTAAAAGCATTGACAATTCGATCATTTAGGTGGAATTTTGATTCGAACCGAATGCCGTGATTTGCCCCCAGGTTAAAAAAATGATCGACCATATTGCACACAGTGTCAAAAAGAGTTACAACTCAAAATTCATCAAAATCATTTTTCTTTTCAAATTAATTATTTAACGAATATAAAAACTTCTTTTGAGTTTCAGTATGTCTTATTCTGAGATGATTTTTAAGCTGCTGCAGTTAATCACTTGTACAATTGAAATAATGTTTTTGAAGGCAAAAAATAACTCTTATGAAGAATAATAATTTTGTGTTGTGACTTATTAATTAAGTGTGCGAATATATCCTCTAAAAAGTTCTTAACAGCATAAATTTAAACAAACTTCCAAGACATTTGTGAAGATAGAATAATATTTGCCGATGTTAAAGCCTAAAATGGATTTTCCGGATGGACATTCTAAGGGGGGCTATATGAAGAAATAGACAGATCTACACCAAGCAAGACAGAATTGGTTTCAAACCCAAAAACTGCTACCTGTACTTTGATGACAAGAATGTATAGACACCCAGCCATACGTACATTCTCAATTCGACCCAGAAAGTGATTCTGAGTCGATCGGTATGCTTGAAGGTCTTTCTCAGACTTTTAATTTTTTGCGTTACGAAAAACTGCACAAACGCATAATACCCCTTTCACGCATGTTGCTCTGCCGCTATTTTGACGTCATCACAAATCGACTGTGACTCTTTTAAAGCAAAACAAAACGACAAAACTACTTCAAGCCTAAGTGCTTAGGTTTTTGTTTATTAATTTTAAATATTTTCTTATGTGGTGCATAAGGGTTTTTTGGCCACGTGTCGAAGACAATGATTTCTGTCATATGTTTCTTAATTAATTCATTACGCTGAACAAAAAATTAAAATTTTAATAAGAACTAATAAATTATTTGCCTAGTAAAACTTGGGTATTTTTTATTAATAACGTAACAACATAACTAATGCCTTCAACAAAACTATATAAACTCTGTCACTACAAGGAGCAATGTCCTTTGTCAAGTAACCACCCATAACATTTGGCGAACAATGGGATACCACTTAACATAACAACATAATTACTTTGCACAAATAAAATAAGCTACTAAAATAATGTAAATAAATGCATGATATATTTAATAAATAGTTCCCCTAATAAATTAAAAGGAATAGTCTTAAAAAAGGACCGCAAACATTTAGTATTTATATAAAAAAAATTAATAAAAAATAAGGGACAATTTCAGGCAATATCTCTACACCATAAAAGGTAAAAAATATTAAATAAAAAAAAGCGTAATAAAAAAGGTGCTTTACAGTTAATGAACATTATAATGAAGCCCATTAGTTACAGGATATTAACAAAACGGCAATTACTACCTTTACAATATTTAAAAAAAATAATTTGGTGTTATGTTCTAATAATACAAAGAAGAGATTATTTGACTTAATACCTTGAAGAAAACAATGAAAATGATGACAGTAAGTAATCATCATAGAAGTTAATCTAAACAATAATTCAGGAGGGGTACTATTGCCTTGATAAGCCTAATAAATGACAACAAATTAGAAAAGCCAAAATAGTCTAGTAAGAAAAAATTTAACATTATTAAGAGCTGTATTTTTCAAATTAATATAAATAATATATCTAAAGTTACAAAAGGTTTTTAAAAATACTTACTTGGTTGGTTTTGGAATTTTTTTAGGAAAATGTCACTAAGGCGTAAGGACATTAAAGGCTTGCTAACACAAAACGTAAAAATATATGGAAGCTGAAAGAAACCTAAAAAAATCACAATTCCTTGTTCATCTTATTAACAATTTTAAATAAAATATAATTATTATTATATTTTTTAATTATAAAGCCCACTATCTAAGAGCTAATTAATTATTTTGAATTAATTAATTTATTAGATCTACATAGCTGGTGACAATTTCTTAACCCGAAATATTTTTGTTATTTTCTTTTTATTTTATTTCTTTTATTTCTTTTTATTTTATTTTACTTTTGAGTTATTTTATTATTTTTTAAATAATAACTAACAAAAATTTCTTATTTCCATTTAATAAAATATTATTGCATTCATTTAAAAAAATATAGATCTTCATGATAAAATCTTAGGGAGAACACGCGTATCACCCATACGAGAGAATAAACAAAACCGCAGGAGATAACTGCTTTAATTACTCTAAATTAATTACCTTGGCTGACACAACGCTATCATACACAAAACTTCTTTTTAATTAAGCACTTACTTAGTGTGACTGTCACATGCACACGTGGGTCAAAATTATTTATTTAGTTTATGTGTTTCATTGTTGCTTCCCGTTGTTAATGTGTAATTTCTCTACAAATTTGTGTGCTGCAACAAACACAGTTGAGACTTTTTTTAACATGATCTAAAATTTGTATAAAAAATTAAATATAACAAATGTTTTTAAAAACCCGCTCATCAGTACTTTATTTTGTCTAATTTCTAGCTCTTGAATTTTATCATCATCAGTTGGGGTGTTTTTATACCCTTCACATTGTAATATGGGTATATATCAGTTTGTCCTTCCGTTTGTAATTTCTGTATTATCCATTTGCTTCTGGATTCTTATAGATGTGAATAATTGTGTATTTAGCAATATACACAAATACTTTAAATAATCTGCTTTAGGCTACTCAGAACTGTTGGGTGATCAGCTAAAGCAGATTATAATTATATTTACTCACCGAGCATTTATAATTGGATAAATTGGGGAAAAGAAACAAGCGTTTTATTATTTCTTTTCTTAAAACTTAATTTATTGGTAAATGATTACCTTTAAAGCGTAGGGGTACAATTAATATAAAAAAAATAGGAAGCAGCTAAGTTGTCCTCACTGTTGCTATGCCAAAAAACCAAGTCTCTATACCAAAGTTGTAACAAACTTCGGCTTTGATAAATCCGAAAAGTGACATTTAGAAATTTTCTTACAGATTTAGATTTAAAGTGTGGACAACTTTAGCGATTATAGCAAAATTGGTATAAGAATTCATAGTTTACATATATAGTTAAAAATTCATGTAAATTAAAGCTAAATGTAATATCAATAATTTACTACATAAAAATCAATAATAACAAAAATTAATATAAGTTCAAATGTATGTTTGAACATGCCGCCGGCCTTGCCCTCAAGCAAAAGGTGACGTATTGGCGGTAGAAAAAAGCGCTGGGCGAAAGCAGGTTGCTGACAGTGTTGTAGCTCGTGGCGGTAGCTTTAATCTTTGATTGCTTCTGGAAAGAAGAAGAAGGTTCAGAGAGATGGTTAAAAGCAAGTGCGTTAGCTTGGCGAGTTAAATCATCTTTGATGCTGGTTGTTGAACTGAAAGAAAGCTACAAGAAGGAAAAAGTTTTAAGTATAATTACAATTTCCAAATGGATCCAGGTTTGTAGTATTTAAAAATGCACATTGCAAGTTGGTCCTGTATGTTAGGATGGGGATTGTCGAATTACATGAATTTAAATCCCGACATTACCTACTAAACAAGGTTTCTCCTTCCATTTGTGCTTTTTGAATAATTCAAGTAGAGGCCTATACCGGGCTGGTTCGTCGACCCGGGCTTGCGATTTTATACCCGCATTTATTAATTGTGCTGGTCTAAAAACGTTTCCAGAAAGATCAAAGCCTGTTTGAAGTTTTAACCAAATCTTCTTATTTATTTTAGTTCCTTTTGCGGAAAAATTTTTATTAATGTTTCGTGACGATTTTTGTCCACTAATAATTATTCTTGCATGATTTGTAGAGTGCAAGAGACTCCCCCTCGGAGTAGTATGCGCTAGTGTTTTATTAGCTTGGCATACTTTTACACTTTGGGCAAGTGGTTTTACGCTACAACTTGTATCTAAATTTGTAAAGAGAGGGAGAGGTATTTTCTCCACTGTTATTTTAAGAGTATTTCTGGCTTGTATACTGTTCTTGTTTTCCTCATCGGGGATGCTTTTTTGAGAAATGAGTATTGTGGAATATTTGGGAGCATCAACAGTATTACAGGGATTGATATTTTGGGGCTGTCTGATTAACTCAGCAATTTTGCTTTGGCATGAGTAAAACCAACTGAAACATTCGTTGAATTGCTGTGTTATTTTACTTGTTGATTGACCAGAAAATTTGATATTTTCGTAAAAGGTAGCTAAGTTGCTCCATCTTTTATTTAAATCTCTTAACACAACTTCAAGGTATGAGCTTGAATGATATATTTTCGTGTCATCGGAAAATTTAGAGCATATTGCGTTTAAGTGATCACAAAGAAAATCAAATCGATGTTCCGAAAGCGATTTTAAATTTTGTGGGTTAAACGTCATATTAGCATATATTTTGGGAAACAGTTTTTATTATTTAACACGTTTAAATTGTTCGCATCAAACCATATAATAAACCTTTTATAGAGATACACGTTTTGAAAATGTTTGAGTGATTTAAGTGACCGATTCTTATATTGATATAAGAATTTGTATATGGGAAGCAATTTAAATTGATTTTTGTACTTGAGTATCGTTTCGTTTTATAGTGTCTAAATACGTAGAAATTTTAATTCATATTTACTACCAAATATTGTTGTGTATTGTTGTCAATGGGTTATGACAATATGGGATGCGGGTACATTTGTGTATATGAGAAATACACATGTGTGCATTTGTATATATGGGCATATACAAATGATGCAAATTATCTCTAAAGTGTATATGGGGAATACACAGTAATTGTAAATAACCTCTTTTGTGTATATGGGAGATACACAAATGTTGTAAGTACTCTCTTTGTAGATATTTAAGGAAGGGCTACAGGGTTTGTAGAGATAAGATTTTCCACAGGGAGATACTACAATCGCGAAGAGTGTTTTTACAATTGTCCTAAAGAGAAGATAAAAAAATAAATACGAATACGCATTTCTTTCCAATATACTTCGGGTAACTAATGTTGGGTAAAATAAACGCAGTATAGTGATAACTTGTTGTATTGAGATGATGAGGGTGCTATTTATCCATATAGCATTGTAAGTGGTTGAAGTAAGAGGTATATATTATCCCGAATGTTTGTTTTATATCTGCTTACTGTAAGGGGCTAGGAGAATAGCGCTAGATGTAATCTAATTGAATAAGCGAGAATATACGAGCCGAAACATTTGAGACAAAGAGATAACTTTTTTGGGTTGAGGTTATAAAATTCAATAATTGCTAGTAAAACTCGGGCCAATAACATAAAATGATATTGAGCTAATCATATTAAAAAAATTCTAATTTGTTGTAATTTGTGGAAAATAGTACCTTTTGTTTTTCAAATTTAAAAAGTAACAATGGTAACAATAACTGCAACAAATCAACAAAAAAACTCACTGGCAACACTTAAGGGGTTTTATTGACTCAGGTATGGAACAGCGGTGCCTTTAAATTAAGCCAACTATATATGAACTTTAAAGATGTATTATATTTTTCAGAGTTACTTTTGTTAAATATGGTTTAAGAATAATGTGTCAATTAGTATTTAAAGGTTTAATAAAACTTAAAAGGAGTTTTAAGAAAAAGAATTTATAATTTTTACACGAATTTTATTAAGGCGGGCTCACATGTTTTTCCTTTCCCGTTTTATTTGTTGCAATTGGGTCATAAATTATCTTTGCCTTTTTTCCTTTACACATTTAAAAAAGAAATTAACTAGGGTTGATTATTTCTGAGATTGTCTGTTTTTTGGGCAAGCTATTTTACTTAAACTTTCCGCCTCTGGGTCAGGACAACTGAACTTACATTTCCAAAAATAAGTTCGTACAAACTTATGGATATGTATAAATTTCTCACTCAGAGGAATGTGCAATATTAGGTAAAAAATTTGTATTTATGTACTTATTTTTTTTTTATTGACCAGTTGCATCTTTACAGATGGGAGACAATTAAAGAGATATGTATGTATGTACTACGAGTATTGATTAAGATAATGATTAAATGTAGACATAATTTTGGTGGATTAAGTAACTACGAGAGCAAAAAATTTCCAGTAAATAATTTTATGAAGTTTAAAATAAATTGTATGTAATATTACTTATACATATATTTTTTATTGGGTGCGAACAGAACTGTTTATGGGTAAATGTGTATGTGAATTAAATTTTCCTATTCTACAACGAATTACACCACCAACTGAAGATTATTTTTCCTTGACTTTTTTATATATGCATATTAGTAAAACATGAAACCAAATTAAATATGACTGGTGGAAATATACTTTTTACTATAGCCAATATTCTTTGTAGTTATATGTACATACATATGTACATAGCTAGGTAAAAAGGTTACTATGCAAATATTCTGTGTACATACCAACATATATATAAAATATTTTAGTTAATTATTTTCTGGGCTTTTTCCCCACAAATTGTTATTTTAACGAAACAATTTTGTTTATGCACATATAGTATGTATGTACATACATATGTATGTATAAGACCAGCAATACTGATTTTTTTTACTTTAAAATTTTTTAAAATTTTATTTTTAAATTATTTAGTTATTTGAAATGTTTGCTTGTTTTCGTTTGTTGCTTATGAGAGACCGATAAATTGCTTGATTTTTTTTTCCAATCTACTGACACTTGAGTTTTTTAATGCAAGTTACGTACCTCATTGTTTGTTGTTTGTGTTGAAACAAAAAAGATCATACTTTACTTGATTTTTGTACCATAATGAGCCATGTAGTTTTTGTGATGCTTTTTATTATTTATCTGACAATACCTTCGGGTGGGCTTGCGGGAATAGGTGTTTTAGGGCAGGTTTAACCATCGAAGGACCATGAATAATTGTGTATTTAGCAATATACACAAATACTTTAAATAATCTGCTTTAGGCTACTCAGAACTGTTGGGTGATCAGCTAAAGCAGATTATAATTATATTTACTCACCGAGCATTTATAATTGGATAAATTGGGGAAAAGAAACAAGCGTTTTATTATTTCTTTTCTTAAAACTTAATTTATTGGTAAATGATTACCTTTAAAGCGTAGGGGTACAATTAATATAAAAAAAATAGGAAGCAGCTAAGTTGTCCTCACTGTTGCTATGCCAAAAAACCAAGTCTCTATACCAAAGTTGTAACAAACTTCGGCTTTGATAAATCCGAAAAGTGACATTTAGAAATTTTCTTACAGATTTAGATTTAAAGTGTGGACAACTTTAGCGATTATAGCAAAATTGGTATAAGAATTCATAGTTTACATATATAGTTAAAAATTCATGTAAATTAAAGCTAAATGTAATATCAATAATTTACTACATAAAAATCAATAATAACAAAAATTAATATAAGTTCAAATGTATGTTTGAACAAGATGGGAAAGTCGATTTAGTGATGTCCGTCTGTCTATCTGACCGTCTGGCCATCTGTCCGTCCGACCGACTTTCCTGAATTTCGTGTTATAGTGATATCAAACTTAGGGAAATATACGTGACAAAGTCGTAACTGAAATCCAGCAAAATCTCCTGATAACTGATGGAAATATAAACCCAAATCCAAGACTACCTCTGTTTATTTTTCGGAAAATTGTACATAAAAACCTCTTCAACTGCCCTGGAGTTTCCGCTAAACAGCTGCAAAGAAACACCGACCGCAATTAATTTTTACCCTTAGCATTTTTGTGCAAAACACTTACCCCTTATCACCAGCCCCTAACAGCGTTGCCAGAAAAAAATTACATTAAAAACCCCTACGAATTCCCCGGGCCCTCCCTAAAAGGGATAAAATTTATCAAAGACCCCTATTAGTTTTCCCTCTTCAACATATTCGTAGCAAATTCTTACCCCCTATTTTCATGAACTAACCCCCTTAGGGGTAACATACAAGACATACAAAAATTTTTTAAAAACATCCACAGCTTCACCAGAGTCGGTCTAGAGATTTAAAAAGTAAGACCGAAAAACATCCGTCGCCTAAGGGTGCTCCCATACAAAGTTTGGGAAATTGTTATTAATTTCCCCTCACAGCTTTTTGGGTGCGCGTGGATAGGTCGAATTTAAGACTGACCCCAACTCACTATCTCTCAAACATTTGTGTGAAACATACTAACTTGCTATCCCTAGTCACTTAGAGGGCTGCCATACAAAATATAAAGAAATCAGGTTCTTAACCCTCATAAGTTTTTCCTCTTTAACATTTTTCTAGGAAATAATAATTTCGTATCTCTCTTGCCTTAAGGGGCTCTTATACAATGTTTGGGAATTTGTAATATTCCGCCCACAGTTCTCTGGGTGCCTGAACAAACATTTTTGTAGAACATAATTACCCCCTATCCCCAACCCCTAACTTTTCCAAGGTCGCCTTAAGGAATAAAATGTATTACAGACAAATTTACCCCCAACCTGCAGCACCGTAGGGGGTTGCCATACAAAATTTACAAAGATGATGTCAAAGCTCCTATAACTTCCCCACAGTCGGCCTTAGAGACATTAATTGTATGACTTACCCCCATTAGTTTCCTCTTTTAAACATATTCCCAGAACATATTTAACCACTATCTCCTTCATCTAAGGGGGCTCCCGCACAAAGTTTCAAAAATTGTAATAAGTTCCACCCTACAGCTTCCAGGGTGCTCCCACAAAGTTCAAATGCCCCCAGTTAATTTTCCTTTCAAAAGTTTTGGTGGAATATACTCCCCCCTATCACTAGCCTCTTACAGGGTGACCATACAAAATATAAAAAATAAAGGTAAAAACCCATACATCTTACCCGGAGTCACCATTAGGGTATATAAGATTCAGCAGAGCCGAATATAGCGCTCTTACTGGGTTTTTGCTTGCTGTGTGCAATTTGTACATTTTGGATTTACGTTTTTTAAAACAGACACCACACACGGAGCAGGGTGTTATGCGCTTATGCAAAAGGTTGTAACGCCCAAAAAGAATGATTTGAGGCCCACAATCAAGTAAACCGATTGTTCTTATCTATTCGGTACTAAAGTGAGCTTATTATTTTTAATATTTTTTGGAGCACAAATGATTCAAGTGCCTATATAACCCTTCCGCCAAAAACAAAACAGGTATTTTAGATCGCCAAGTTTTGCTGCCGGAAAAAATCCCACATGTACCCTTAACAGCTATTGGCTTCCCCCGCTGTTCCATAAGTTAACTCAATTTTTAAGAAAAGCAACACATGAACGCCTTAAGGCTCATAAATGCTAGAGGACAATACCTTTCCTGTACGCAGAGCTCAAAAATTTATTGATCTTTAGAAAAAAAGGTTGTCAGGCGTTATCTTTTCTTAATAAAAATTGCAATTAAATAACAATTAAATTTATATTTTTATTTCTTTACCATTAAATAATAATTTGTAATAGTTTTTTATACTTAACATACTTTTGCTGTGCTCAAACCATCTCATAGCTTTTTATAGCTTTTCTATAATAAAAATAAAAATTAAAAAACCATTTTAAACATGCTTTAACTTTGCGATTTCCTTTTTATTTGCTCTACTTAAAAAATAGCTAAAACCAATTTAGTTTCATGAATATGAATTTTTTTTTCCTAAAAACGATTTTTAATAAAAATGTCATCATAAAAATTCCATTTTAACTATCATATTTTGTTCACTTTGCATTTATTTGAACAAAAGAAAATTGGCAAGAAAATGAAATCGACGCACATCTTTAAGTAAAGCCCCTTAGAGAGATGGCTTCTTATATAAAGAATAAAAATCTTCTTCTTAACTTTAAAGTAATTGAGAAAAAAGCAATTTTGACACGCTTACACACACACATACATTTAAGAGGAAAGGGGCCATAAAGTTGTTTATTCCAAAAAAATTCCTTCTATTCTCTAATCACCCACATGGTTGTTTATCACAAATATTTTATTGAATGTTTTTTTTTTGTGTGTGATAAAGAACTCTCTGTAAACTTTATTATAAGATTTTTAATATAAATATATATAATATGCAAAAATACCAAACATTTTATGTGCTTTTTTATACTTTTTATTTTTACGAACTCCAAAGGACGAAGAGGCAAAAAGGAAATAATTTATTATAAGTTCAACCTCATCCTTCCTTATTGAAGTGGTTTGTAAAGTCTTAAAAAAATAAATGTTAATAATTGTATTTGGTGGTTCCTAACATGACTCAATTTTGTTTTTGAGATAAAAAAGAAAAAAATATTGAATAAGAATCAGGCGAAGTTGAGTTCTATATACGAATCCTTTAACATTATGAACATTATATGTAATTTAAATTTTTTTGCCATTCTTAAGAAAAATTTTTACCCTATATTGTAAAATATTTTTAAAATTTATTTTGAAATATTTTCAAATATTTAGAAATAAAAATTACCATTTTTTTTGTTAACATAAAAACAAAGGCGAAAGTTGCAGTCGGCCAAATCCGACCATATACCCTGCTGGACTAATAGTATTTGTATTCCGTTTTAGTTTGTGGCAATAAGATAGACAGATACACGTTTAAAATCTTTTAAAAATAGGGTAATATTTGAGTTGGTTATAGCAAAAAATTCTCATTCTGGAAGGACATTAGTATGGGGGCTATTTTTAAAAAATGCTCAGATAATATTTTTATCAGGGCAGATGCTTTATCGCTTGGTGGGGGCTTTTTGGGATTTGACATAAAACCAAATAACGTTGTATAACCAAATCGCAAAAATCAGCGTTTATATCTACATTAAACTAAATGCAGTGCTTATTTAATATTTATTTCCTATTTTTAATTTTTTTTTTCAGATTTAATAATGCGAAGGTCGAATTAATTAAGCTCGCCTTGATACTTTTAGTGCATCGTAGTCTTAGTGTACCCTAAAAAATGTAGATGGTTTTATGCTTCGGTTTTTATTTGTTTTAAGCATGAAATACATTATGCTACCCCAAAAACTACTTACAGTTCGATTATGCTATTTCGACCGTCAATAATGATTTGTTATCGTTGCTTAAACCATAAAAGTTTTTGAACTCAAACTTTACAAAGAAAATAAAAAATGTGAGCAGCTACATAGTCCTTTATGCTTTAGAACGAAAAAGAAAACAATTTTATAAAAAAGAAACAAAACTAAGTGCAGAAATTTCAATAATTTTTTTGGTCTTAATTTTCGCCAACACTGTCAATAGATTTTCATATTTTATGTTTATTAAAGCCTACCTTTTTAACATTTTTTTACAAGTGTGTACATACATACAAATATAGATAACCTTTAGTGAGAACCAGAACTTTTTTTGGCAGCAAAACTAGAAAGAAATACAAAAAAGGCAACACGTTATCGTAAAATAACAAAATTGTTAATAAATATCTATAAAAATGTCAATGATTTTTTCCGTTTTTATTATTATATTCTTGGAATATTTTGTGTTTTCTTATTCATACTTTAATAAGATTGCCATCGATATTGTAATAACATTATGATATTTATTGAAGTTTTTTGTTGGTGTGTTGGTCCATAAATGACCGTAATATCATAATAAATATAAGTTGTTATTGTGATAAAGGTTACAAAAAATACATTCAAATACAAAATGTTATAATAGAATAGTGGCCTAAAAGTAGGCAATGATTTCGACTTGCCAGCCTAACAGGAAGAAGGAAGATATTTATATTTATTTTAAGTTTTTCGCATACTTAAAAAAAATTCGAGCAAAAGTTTACAAAATGTTTTTAAAATTATATTTTTACATAAACAAAAATAATGAGAAAAGATTTAAATTGCTATTATTGGCTGTGCCGTATCGAATATAATTTTATCAGCGCGTGAACAGTCAAAAATAAGCTGATTTCCTATTAAAAGTTTTAATAAATATTATGATGTTTTCCTACATTGTACAAAATTAATAAATTAGCCATTTTTTTTAGAACTACTTGGTTTTTCAAGATGACCCATTTCATCCCAAAATTCCATTTTCCAAATCGTCACCTAAAAAGCAAAACTCCCTAATTAGCACTTTATTTATTTTACAGGAAACAGACAAACATCCTGAAATAAAAACTAATGAGATTTTCGATGCAAATTTTTCCCTTATGATAAGAAAACCCAATGATGAGCTAATTTCTCTATTGCTTGTGTTTATTTACTCAATAATTCAAATGTTATTATTTTTCTAAAACCAAAAGCCCTTTTTTTATTGGAAGTTTATTAAATTTAATGTCCTCAGAGTATACATATAAGACATCAGATTTTTTGTTTATCATTTCTTGATTGCAAACTTGAGAAAAATTTATTTTTTAATCAAAAATTTACCTTCAAAATCAAATCCCAGAGTTAAAAAAAATACTATAACGGACAAGATAAGTGTCTCGATAACGTATGACAACCCAACATCAGATTGGTTGCCAGTTGCAGAAAAAATATTACAGAAGACAACTGGCGACTTACAGTTGCCAGCTTTTGTTAACAAATTGTTACAATTTTGGCAATCGAGTAGTTTTGGTTTCCGTTTAGCAACGCAACTGAAGTTGTGTTGCAATACATAAACGACACAAAGGACTACATTTACACCATGAAATTTTCAATAGCAAGCACGCTATACTCACTCGACTACAGCGACATCGTGACCGACAAACCTACACAATCGGTAATTTCAACATCGCCCCCCTCCCTCCGCACCTTTTAACACTTTTTGAAATGATCGCATTTAAAAATAAAAATTTGCCTCCAGATACACTGTGTTTCTTATCTTGATCACAATTTAATACTTTAAAAAAAATTATAAAAATTTTTTTAGCTGTCTAAAATTATACCCCCACTATTTATTTAGTCGTAAATGTTTAAATGTTTTTCTTTTTTTTGTTCATTTTTTTACATTTTATTTTACAATCTTTTTTCGAACAAATCTACTTAATTTTACTGCTTTTTGCGCACTAAAGATAACAATTTGTTGGTAATTAAAACATTCCAATTAATTTTAAAATGGCAATTTCTAGAGAAAACCACACTAAAATACGAGCTTTTATAACAATTTTAATTAATAAGAATTAGCTTAAATTCATTAAGAGTGTCGGGTTATTTTGCTCACATAAACAAATTATAATGAAAAATACTTAATTCCGACATTTACAATCTTATGATTCAAACACCTGTCTAAAATAATTTTTAAAACAAACACAATAATTTAACTAATTATGCAGTTGTGTGAGTTTTTCTAATTTCAACTTTATTTCTTTGATGTCATAAAGCTTATCTTTTGGCTGGCACTTGGTTGAGCGTGTGCAGAAAACGATGTCATACAAGTGAGTGAGTGAGTTACTGAGTGGTTTAGAAAATAAATAAAACTTTGTAAAATTGCTTTCATTACTGCAGCAGTTGGCATGGAGTTGTGCTGTAATATAAAACCGAATATGATAAGGTTTCTAATAAAATACCTTTTATAGCCTACTTTTAGGCTATTTAGCTTTTTAGATAAACCAGCTTGAAAGCTTTAAGCCATATAATTTAATTGGATATTGTAATGCAAATGTTAAGGTTGAAATGCTGTTACTGGCCAGTCATAAATTACAAACAAAAAGCACTTAAGTTAGTTTTTGTTTTTGGAAAAAAAAATTAAAAGGCTTATTCATACAAACATGAATTTTTATAGAAATTTTAAATAGCAAAAATTTCTCCGTAAATATTCAAACAAAAATATATGAAATCATTTAGAGCATTCAAACGGTATGCTGTAAAGCCATATTGTTCTAAAGTTTTAATATTTTACAATAGTGTAAAAATATTGTTGTTTTGCTTAAAAGAAAAAAGTTCTATAATAATAAGACTTTTTGTTTTGTCATAAACAGTAGAAACCTGAGCCGGGCGGTCGAAACTCTTTAGTGAAGCCGTTAATATAATTAACAAGTCGCAGTCATTAATTTTAAAATAAATTTGAAATTACTTATTTGTCTGTTTTCTCCAGCAGCTGATAATTTAAAATAGCACACTTAATTAGTACCGGTTGCTTATAACAGTAATATTTTTTCGTTTTATTTTTTTAAGACATATAACTTTATGACTACCTTGTGAATACCCTAATTATTTATGCAAGTCTATTGACCAATTTAAAACAAAAAAATTTTAATAATTTTTTAAGGCGAAAACCAATGTATTGGAATTTTATACGATACCCATCAAGGGTACCTGCCTTCATATAAAAAAATTAAACAATTTATAAAAAACAAATAAAATTGATTACTTTAAATATCTTGACTTCTAATGGATTATTATTTATCTATTTTAAAGACTAAAAACATAGCTCTAGACTGAAGCTATGAAATACGATTTGTACCATAAGAATAGAGCTGATTTGAATGCCCATATTACGATGAAACATGAATTTAGAAAAAAATTTTCCTAAGATCTAAGGTACGTGATATATATTTTTTTCAGAAGAGCACAACCATTTGTAATTAACTAGCTCCTGGATTGTACCAAACGTTAAAGGGAAAATTAGTTCTTTAGCCGCTCAGTTCGTACGCTGAGCAAACTCTTCTTAAATAATGTTTTGCCACTGTTAATATCGTCATAGTTATAAAAATAAATGTTCGTCAAAGCAAGCCTTCTTCCTATGAGCTATTATCATAACGCCAGGAAAATGCATTTTATGTGTAGGAAATATTCGTTAATCAGTACATGGTTAACGAGATTAGTGTCGAATGGGTCCCCTTGCCAAAAACCTTATATGTGACAAACTTTACAAAAAAAATTGTGTTTTTAAAACAAAAATACATAGACCCCCAACCGGACGGCATAATTAACTATATTTTTTGGGGGTTTCAAAATCTAACCAAACTCAAAATACCGCCACCACCTATATGGTGTAGGTATTATAAATAAATTAAAAAAATGCTTGTAAACACAATGTAATTCCTTGCTGCATACAGGGTCAATCTCATTACTAAAGCCTCTTCTACAATATAAAATATAATTTTTTCTTTTCAATTTAAATTATACTTTTTAATTTATTTTAATTGAATTTAAAATTTTGTTTGTTTTTTATATCAACCTTCCTTAAAGGACTTCTTGACTTATGCCAAACACATTTTGAATATTTTTTTTTTTGAAAAGACAAATATCTTCCAACTCTTCTTCTTTCGTTGTTATCCCTTTTGTATAGAATACTTCACTTTGTTAATGTAAAACGTTTTCAGAAAGTGCCAAACTTTCTATGAACACCGGAAATCCTTTTAGCACTTTCGAAAATGCCATAAACACTCACACATATAAAATTCACAGCACGGCCTTGTCTCCCAGTCCAACTTGCATTACTGTAAATACTGACTCATGCACTTGTCTTCAATTTATACTGAACTGTTATGTGGGTGCTGTTGTTGTTTTTCCTTGTTTTTGATGTTGTTTTTGTTTAAGAGTTTTGTTGCTCTTATTTTTCAAAAAACTATTATTGTCTGTGCATTGACTTTATTCATATATAAACTGCAAAATAATTTTATTATTATCATAATTTTACAATATTTATGTTGTTGTTTTTGTTTCCTACAATAATGTTTTTTTGTTTTTATAAACATTAGTTGTTACTTCTAAAATTGTTTTCTGTGGAAAAATGAAAAAGGTTTATGTCATGACAAAACTTTATTTTCTTTTTTAACTTTAATATGAAAACTTGTGCAACTACTGACTGCTTTAGTTATATTAATACACAAGAACACAAACATACATTTATTCATATAAATATAAAAGTTTGTAGGTGAGCGAATGTGTATTTTGGTTTATGGCCAAATTCATTGAATATAAACCGGCATGAGTTTATAGTTTGTTTTTCTATTTTTTTTTTCTTCTTAAACATTTTTGTAATTTTTATAAAGCTGGGCGGAGGCAATAAGTTCAAGTTGACATTTTGTTAAGAAAAAATTGCAAACAAACTATGATACTGTTGGTGGAATTTTGTTGTTGTTGTTAAAAAATATTACGACAGCCTGTTTGTACTTTGCCATATGATTTATAAAGGGTTAAAGTATTATGGAGTTTTAATGTAATTTTTATTATAAAATTATTATTTTTTTTACTGAAATCAAATACACTGAAAGAAAATCATGAAAATTAAAAGATCTGTATTTAGGGCAAAACTTACGTAGTCGGTTGAAGCTCGTCCATAGTTTTCAGCTTTTGGTGGTTATACGAATCAACGGAAAGTGCATCTTAATTTAATCCCTCAAATCTTAAAACCTTACTTAGTTAAAAACTTGAGAGGCATAATTGAAAATTGTTGAAAAATACTCGTGCTACACCGACTAAGTATAACTTTCTTACTTCTTACACGAACGTGGTGTTCAATGGCAAACTAAGCATTTGCATTTGAACTTTTCTCAGTGTTTTATCTACGTGTCAACGAACGTACAACTCTTTTAAACTTTTTGCAGGAAAAAATTAACAAATCTAAAAGGAAACTTGAACGTAAAAACAATTATTAATTTAAAAGAAAAAATAAAATAAAAATTGAAAAAACATCGGGGGAAAAATTATAACTAACACGCATATTTTTTAAAATCTACCTAGACTTTAAATTTAACGAAAAACCAGCAATTTTTCTACAAGGAAAACAGAAGAAAAAACATATCCAAACCAAAACAGAAATGCAACACAAAAAGTGTTTTGTAATGTACTAATACAAACACAGTTGGAGTTCTGTGAACCACGCTTGCCATATTATAAACAAAAAAGAATATATTTTACTACCCGGAGCCTTTCAAACTTTGCCAACTTAAAGCCATTGCCATTTTCTTTTTAAAGTTTTGTTATATTTAGAGTTGTAAAGAAGTTTTTTTTGTTTGCAAAACGAAACCGTTTTTACAATAATTAAATACAGTCACAAATTTTTAAAGTATGACTTTGTATAATGGGCCAGTAGAAACAGTTTTTTTTATTAAAACAGGCAACATTAGTATACGGCGTTAAAAGTAGGCAAACTTTGGTTCAAAATTTAACAAAACAATAAATTTTTTTAGTTAAGTTGTTTTAAAAACATTAATATCATAATAATTTCTTTTATGGCGAGTACAAAATCGATAGCTATTGTTGTATTTGAAATAGAAAACTTACTCACAGTGCTTTTTAATTGTAATGAAACTACCTTACAGCAGGTTCAAAGTCAGTAGCCATAATAGGTTCCCAGATATGTATGTGAAATACAAAATTTTATTAATTTGATAAACTTGTATAAATAATCACTAACCATGCTCCCAACTTACAAATTTTTTTTTCGAAACATACCAATTATATCAGAACCACTCCTTAGCAGGTTTTAAATGGACAGTTGGTTAGGCTGACCGTTATTTCCTGGTTTGAAATTAGTACACTTTTTGTATTTTTGCAAGGGAAGAAAACCGTTGTTATTAAGTTTAGACCCACCTTAAATTATTTCTATCCACTTAAAGTTGATTAAAGTATGACCATCCGTATGTCTGTGTGTCAATCTATTTTTTTTAAAAACTTTTGTCAAAAACAAATCTGCATTTACAACAAATAAATAGAGACTTAAATTTTCTTTTCAAAAAGATAACTCCAAGTGTTATTGTGTTTTTTGACCTATTTAAAATGGCGTAACATTAACTAATTTTTGGAATTTTTTTTTAATATCACAATACCCATTCTGCTGCTGAGGAAATATTCAACCTTTTAGTTTTATATTCATTTTTTTTAAATCAGTATACTGAAAGAAAACTCGCTTTCTAAAATCAAGAATTTTATTCTTGAATTTATCCAAAATCTTTTTAAGTACGATCCTCACTTACATTTTCTTAAATCAAGCCTATTCGGATTGCTTCAACAAATCAAGCAGAAAAAAGCTTGTTGTTTTAATATATTATTTTACATTTGAAAACAAAGTGTCTCGGTGGCCTAGAGGCAACGCGCTTGTGCTGCAACACAGAAATCCCTGGTTCGAATCTCAGCTTCGGTAAATACAAAAATTAAATTTTTAAACTAAATTATAAATTTTAAGTATCTATAAAATAAAAATAAACTATAAAATTATTCTTCTTTAATAAAGCTCCATAAGTCAAAAAAATGACATTTCATTTTCGAATTAATCCCGTTTATGGCTTAAATCAATCTTTTTCACGCTTACATCAAGTACGGTTCCGAACTTAAATCAATCCTTTTTTGGCTTAATTGTGGCTAAAAGTAAGAAATTCGTACTTGGAGTAAGAAATTTCGTACTTGATTTAAGAAAAACCGTACTCACCGTACTTTTGACACCGCTATGGCTTGATTTAAGTAAAGTTCACTTAGATAATTTTTTGTGTGTACTTCTTTTCAAAAATCAGTACATACTTTTCAATCAGTAGGCCAATTGAAAAATATGTACATGTACTGATGAAATCAGTACGAATGGTCACCCTACAGTTGATGCACTTTGCAAGATATTGCTCGTCAAAAACTTCATGGAAATAGTTCATTCTGGGGTTTTTCCAGAGTAGATACTGTCGCACAACTCTCTAGGTAATAGGTTTAAAGTTGAGAGAAGTTACAATTTTGAGACCATACGTTTGGAAGAACTGTACTATATGATCGTTATTCGTGAAGCGAACACTTTCAGTTTTTCTTCTATCAGGCTTAGAATTCGTTATGGGTTCTTCTTATATTTCGCCCGAAACAAGGCGGTTATACTGATAAAATTTTTGATAACTTGAAAACGATTTATCCAGTTATATTTACAGCATCAAAAAATTATTTTAAAAAATTTTTCTTTAACCTTTATCTTTGCATCTTTGGTAAGAAAAGTGATTTGTTTGATTAAAAGGCCCCTCTCTGCAATATTTTTATTTAAAATTTTTTTAACCCCCAGCACTCTAACTTTTTTGTAAATATTAACACATTTTGCCTTATACTTACACTCATATACCTCAAATTGCAATGCAAGACCTTAAAGCAACAACTGTTACAACAACAACAACAAATTAATATAGAAACTAGCAGTAGTAGCAGTAAAAATAGCAAAAACAATCGCAGAAAGTTTGTTGGAATAACGGAAGTGGGATAAAACCCTTTTTCAGGTAATAACATTATTTTGAACGTGCATGACATTTGTGTTTTTAATGAAAATTTGCTTCTGTGTTAATATTTAAAGCGAATATATCCTGGGTGTGCGTATGTTTGCAAGTTCATGTGTGTGATTTAATGTGTCTCTTAATAAACTCTATTGCATAAAGTGGGGCTAAGTAAAACAAGGAAAACAAAAAACAAAGTAAATTTAGAATTATTATGATTTCTGTTGCCATATGAGGGTTATACAACTTCAAACTTCCTATGACAAGCACAAATAGATTTTATTTCTTATTAACTAACTATAGCAGCTTACGCGCCTTATATGTATATGTATGTGCATGTAATTATATTTTTTTTTATTTTTTAATTTAATATTTTTATTTATGCTGTCGGTTATACCACCCATGAAGTTTGCTTAATAATTTAAGTGGTATTTTTGCCCAAGCCATTTTATTAATGTTTCTTGCAGGTAATTGTTGTTATCCGTTTCCATTTCCATGCCATTCAGAAGTAATTTTTATTGCTTCAATTTTACATAAATCCACTTGTACATACGAAAATGCATTTAATGTTGCAAAAAGAAAATCTTAAGTACAAGGAAAGCCAATAGTTAATAAAAAGTAGTGTAAATATATTTAATGGAGAAATAAGTAAAAAAATTTGTTGTTGACTTAGACGCTGCTTTTTGAAATAAGTGTTTAAGCTTTAGTGAGTGAAACATCAGAAGGCTTAGACTAATTTTCTAGGTATGCTTTGAAGTTTTAATACATTAAAAATCAACTAAATGCAGCGATCTTTGGTTTATAAAAAACTTACTACTAAACAAGTAAAAGGGCTAGATTATAAAAATTAAATCCTGGTGGAAACGAAGGTAGATTTTTTATTGTCTCGACGCCATCCGCTTTCTTTTATAAACGACAATACTCAAAGCGTCTTTCCAAATATGTCCTGATATTGTAGTGAGCAGTAAGAATATACGTGATTAGATAAATTTCATCTCGTTCTATTCCAAAGTTTTCCTCAATAAATTTTAAATCATTAGAAAGAACTATGGCATCTGCACGAGATCCCATTTGTGTTTTTCTGTTAGCTGCCTTATTTTCGAATATTCCAGAGTACCTCCGAATCAAGCTCATTTTTTACCCATAAGCTACTCTCCTTAAGCATAGATTTATGTGTGCGAAATAGGAAAAGGCAAAAATAAAGAGAGGCTTTAGGAGACACTAACTAAGGAAAAGACCCTCGCCTGTAGACGCTTGTTGCCAACGAGCTTTTTATAGACCTTGAGAATGGAGCCGCTGCAATGAACGTGTACGCGCTGTGCTGGAGAATATACTCTGGGCCGCAAAAATCAGAGCCATGAAAGTTTAAGTGGCTACCATTTAGTGTAGAGTCTCTAGGACGATGAGACTTCGTTTGCCTTTACGAAGGAGCTATAGCAGTTTCTTAATGGGTGTGATTAAAGGCCATTATTGAAAAGAGGTTTATGCCAAAAGAGCAGGCCCTATAGGGCCTATGTTACACCCTTGGATCCAGCCAGTTTAACTTGAAATATACCCATAAGTACCTGAAAATTTGGTCTGGGTTCCTGACCGCTCTCGACTACACAAATTCTCAATAAATTGGAGTTAATTCGAAAAAATATGCTACCAGCACTCAGCACCGAATAAAAAGTGCTGACAAACATCCGTATCAAGCTAAACAAATTAATTTTACTCAACTAGTATAGGGAAAATCCTATTTTTTATAAATATTTGTAAAAAATTATAAAAATGAACTTTTTTAACAAATAAAAATATTACAAGGAAAATAAGCATAGAAGTACGACACCAACTGAAGTCTTTTTCTTCTTGCAAACACTAACCGTATTTTATTTCATTCCTTCAAACTAAAGTTCTTTATAACCAGGCAATATGCAAATCACTTAAAAAGCACTCAACTCTTAAATTAAGGATAATCCTTAAGTGTAAGCTCCAAATTACCGTAAATGAAAAAGTAAAAAAAAAAAACAAAACAAACAATAAAAACGGAAATCTATTTAAAGTTGTGAAGAAATAAAAAAACTAGCTCAAAAATAATTATAACCGCAAAACGTGGACAACACGTTAACGTATTTAAATCAACAATGCCATAAATCTTAAGGCTAACAATGACATACATATATGTGTGTAGAAACGATAACTAAAAAAGAGAAAAGAAGGCGCTAACGACATTTAAGAACGTTAACACTAAATTTGAATATTGTTTAGAAAATCCTTCTTTTCCGCAGCAAAATTAACAAAGAAATAAACAACTACATACGTATATCCTATTCGAAGTTAAAAGCCTAAAAGTAGGCTTAAAAAGAAACGTGTGTTTCCTTATTGGTATACCCTCCACATAGTATTAAGGGAATATTTCCGTTTGTCATTTCGTTTGTAATTTCTTAAATATCCATTTTCGACTCCATGAAATATATTTATTGTCTGGATTTATTTAGTCGATTTAGCCATGTCCGTCTGTTCACAGTGATATCTGTTCATCTGTCCGTCTATAAAATTAAAGTTTTCGGAGCGAGATAAATTAAAAGGGAAAACGTTTAAGTGTCAAACCACAAGAAATATATGTATGATAAGAAATAGATATATAATTTATGGATTTGTAAAATTATCAAAAATTTTTCATATCAATGTAAGACCTGTCGAACGCAATTTAAAAATTTTTTTTATCTTTGCTGGCTTAAAAATAGCAAATATAATTTTTAACCTTTTTTCTTCTCCTGATGGTCTGAAATTTAAAAAGAGTACCAAAAATATAAATATAAATTATTGTAAATTTTATAAGTAATTTGAGCGCTAGCTCAAGCCTTAGGGCTTAAATAAAGAAAAAAAAAATGTTCATACATTTTTGAGAACTGTCGAATGCAATGTGCATTATATTTGTATTTTTTTTGGTTAAGAGATTAAAAAAAGTTAAGAGATTAAAAAAAGTACGTAGGAAGTACCAAAACTAAAAATTGTTATATATAATGTAAGTATATGTAAATGATTAAATTACAGATGAGATCTTTATCAGTGTCACATCCTTGCTCAAAAAGTTTCGATACTTTAAAAAGTGCTTTCCTGTCGACTCGTTCGTGATTAAAAGTGCGTCTTTTTTCTACACAAATTTTTTCAAAATTGTCCTTCCATTTTCTGCTTTACTGGACACACCTTAAGCATTTTTGCTTCCCTTTTTCCCTTTATTCCTATTGCTAAGTGTTAGAGCATGCAAACATTTTTTTCCTTTGGCCGAAAACAAGCATAGAAAAGAATTTTTTCGCGTGAATTTTAAACATTTTTACACACTAAAACTTATTTTTATTTTCCATATTATTTAATCGCTTTTTTATTTGCATATAAACCTACAAAATTCTTTTTCGAAATTTGCCTAATCTCACCTTGTCATATATACTATAGCACATATTTATTTAAGCGAATTGGCTTAATTTATACTGGATATCACTCAGTTTCCAATAGAAATGAATGGCCTAAAAATTTACGTTTATCAAAAATAACGATATTTATGAATAAAAAATATAAAAATAACACAAATTTTCTAACAGCACGCAATTTTTTTTATTTTATTTATTTATTGGTTTCGTAAGTATTTAAAATATTGAGAAAAGTTGATATATGTATTATAAAACGTTTAAAAAATTATTTATGCATATTGGCATGAAAAATTAGAAATGTGCTATTAATTGTTTAAATAATAAAAAATTAATAAATTTAAAATAATACGAATTTCTCGAAGCAAGGAGAAAGCAATGATAGTACTAATTGTACACTATAAACGAGGCAAGCTAGAATATGCTTTAAATAATATATTCGTTAAAAAAAGCCAACATTGATTCCCAATTCTGCAGCTGCAAAGAATTGACAGCTTAAAGTGGAGCAGAGTCGATATTTTTTGGAAACAATTCAAGCGTTTCTAAACGGGTTACCCGAACACCATTAATTTTTCTTAGTCATAGCAGAAGAGCACTAAAGCTTAAGCTATGAGTGAAATACCAACCTTTAGCTAAGGGGCGGTGATATAAAATCGTAGAGAAGTTACCTAGAATATAACGATTTTTTAAGTGCTTACCCTTTTTGGTTTGGTCTTTTGGTTATAAGTGAGCTATTATACCCTTTTTAAATTTATTCCTCTTAATTTTGTTGAGTTATTGGTCCAAATGCAAATCTATTTTTTCAGACATTTTTTTTTAAAATTAAAGAGACAAAAAATTTTTTAAAACTAAACTGAAAAAAATCATGACAATCTCTATTTTCAAATTTATAGTTTTAAAATTTTTAAAATTTAATATATTGTTATTTTGCCCAGAAAAAACTTTGTATGAAAATTTATAATAAATTTTTATTTTTCTAAAATCTATTTTATTATTAATTTTTATATTTATTTTGATTTTCCTAAAATCTAGTTTATTATACGGTTTTAAAAAAAAAGTCAGCGATTGGAAATCAAAATCTGATTTCAAAAATATTTGTTAAAGTGTTATATAAGCCCTAGACCAAAAAAAAAAAAAAAAAATGGCGGGCATTGAAATTTTTTTTTATATCCGAGTCGCCCTGATTTGCGAACTTACAACTCCACTTTTGAGCTAAGGGTAGTCGTTTGACTCAAAGTTTTTAATTAAAAATTCTTTTTTATTTTTTTATTAATAATAACCAGCACTCAGGGAATGGCCCCTACACATGCATTGCATTATGTTGGTATCAGGAAAATAGGTTATGGGAAGGAGGATAAAGGGAGTAGTGTTTAAGGACATTTGATTTAAATTTCTCGATATTTACTGTGGCAGGAAATACATCGGTAGGAAGTTTATTCCACATACGAACTGAACGACCAAAAAAGGAATTCTTCCTGTAATGAGTGGTGCGATTCACTGGCCAGTCGACTACGTATGGGTGTGCTTTTCTAAAAAAACGTGTATCACGCAAAAAGTT
Source organism: Melanophora roralis (assembly GCA_963583895.1). Classification (NCBI taxonomy): domain Eukaryota; kingdom Metazoa; phylum Arthropoda; class Insecta; order Diptera; family Rhinophoridae; genus Melanophora; species Melanophora roralis. The sequence goes on from OY757191.1 coordinate 6,099,600, forward strand.
CCGGGTTTCGGGAACAAGTTCCCTGATTTCCTCAGAGCACATTCCATTATAGTATCGATAGAACAGCGAAACACACCCCACATCAAGACGGTGTTCGAGTGAATCAAGACGGTTAGATACCACAACGTCACCGATGAGTATCTTCGCTCGTTCCTGTACGCGGTCAAGTAGCCCCAAAACAGACTTTGGGGCACCAGCCCATACATGAGAGTTGTATTCTATTTTTGGTCAGTTATAGGTGGTGTAAATATTAAGAAGATCAGATGGTGTAAAGTAATTCGTACACCGTTTAAAAAAAAAAAAAACAAGACATTTCGATGCTTCTTTCGACACAAGAAAAATGTGTTCCGTCAAGAGAACATCGCACTGGATTCTCATGCCCAGAACATCAGGAGTCTCTGTCTTCTCAATACTTACATCATCCATTAATACAGACGAAGCAGCATCGTCCATTGTGCGTTTATGTGTCAAAAGTCAACATTGGGTCTTACGGGCATTAAAATTGACCCTATTCGCAAAGCCCCAATTGGACATTACCATCAGATCGCGGTTAATCGAAAGTTTCATACTCTGTCTCCTAGCTCCAATCTCCAAAGAGCTAGGCCTATGGTCAAACGAATATGAATGGCATATGCTGCTGTTGTCTGCAAAAGAATAAATAGGATTCGAAGTTTGACATAGAAGGTCATCAGAAAGATAAGAAATAAAGTAGGAAAGAACCACAACTGCAAAAAATCTGCTAATAACCTCCTCGACTTTTGACAAAAATCAATTAACCAGTTTTTAATATACATACGTGTACATAATATATTATATTACAAGGCTTTTATTTTTGAAAGTACACTTTTAATTAAAATTCGTTTATTTATGTATAGTTGAATTATTTGTTTTTAAGACAATTTTTAATTTTAATTTTTAATTAAAATGTTTATACTAAAAATTGTTTGCTTAAAAAAATGAGTAGTTGTTTATATGAATTAAATTAAGGAGTATAATAAAGATACTTTAAAGAATCCCCTACAATTTGTATAGCTGTAGTACACTGTAGCCTTTAGCACCCTATATTAATAATAGAACTAATCTAAAATACTCTTTTTGAAGCAGAGCTCTAGTAAATGAATAAAATATATTACAGCACATGCAAGGGTATTGACAGCATCAGCTTCCATAACAATTGCAGTTTTATTACACCAAAAACTCTACCTACCAATGTGAAGTTGTTCTGTACATAAGTATGTACGATATATCCCCTCTTCTGCTTTGCAAACATTATTACAAAATTTCTTTTAAGACAGCTAAGCGTATGTTGTATATACATTTAAGCTCATAGATCTTTAGCACTCATACGCATACATGTAAAACACATTTAAAGTTTTATACATTTTGCACAGCTAAAAAAGTTTAAAACTACTTACAAGCTGTCAAACAGTACCCCATAATTTAGTTTTTATATTCTCTCATTTTTAACTCAACAATATTTTATACAATTTCGTTTTATTTAGTCTGATTTTTTATATGTGTTCCGGGTTAGTGTGTGCGCGTATTTCAACTTTTTAATTAAAGTTTAATTATGCTAGTTTTTTTTTGTTATTTTCTTAGCTAAGAAGATGCAAGAGCATGTGTATATAATTTTCCCTGCAGTTCAAAACGACTTAAAGGTATCATTTTATAGCTAAATTATATTAAATGGAAAAATAAATAAATATGTGAAATAAAAAAAAATTTATGAAAATAATATTTTTATAAAAAATCAGGGAAATCCACAAAAATAATTATTCTTAAAAAAGATGAAACTAGGGCTTGTTACTAAACGTGGTAAACTGCACTTACACAATAGTTGTAAGACCTTTTCTGACATATGGTTACAAAGGTGGTGACAAGCAGTAAAAATAGGCTGCTGTAGAAAGCTTCTTACCAAGTTCTGCAGATGTTCTTCCTTTAAAATCACTTATGGCAAGAGAGGTAAAACTCAAACGGCACTGGGTTAGGCTATGGAAAGGGCACCATGGAGTGTATTTGGCTGAGGAGCCAGTCTTAGGGAAGTTTTCCACACTAAAATATTATGGAAATTAATCCTGAGGATCATATAGTGAGCTGGGGATCTAGGACGGATCATATGTTCACGTAAGTCAGAATTAATGGTTGTGCAGTCTATATGATTGGTGTGCAGTTCTACTGCGGACCTAAGAAGAAAGAAGGGAAGGAAGGAAGGTACAGCAAATTGTCCGACAGAATGCCTGGTTTGTGAAATATGTTCCAGGAGAAGAAACTGGCTATTTTTTAAAGCAACAGATCTTTTGATAAAATATTTTCCAAGGGAAAGTGAAGCACTCCAGATTATTTTTGAACATGTGAGGACGAGAATCAATAAGAGACGATTAACAAGTCTTAAAATATCTAATGTCCTTATATCAAAGTCAATTGAAAGATTTTAAAATATTTTTCAGATTTTTGACTTTTTTTAATTTTTAGTGTAAGATTAATGAAGCAAAGGGTTGTTGACCCTGATTAAGTCTAGATGTTAGTTCAATGGCTAAAAGTGGGTTTTCCAATTTTCAATCTTTTTGCATGTTGTGAGATCATGAGTCTAGAAATATGAAATTAAACATTTTTATCCCAGATTTTGATTCTTTTTTTTTTGAAACAAGAAATCTAATTATATATAAAATTAACGACCTTTTACCTATATTGATATTTAATTGCCTTTTTTATTTAAAAAAGGGCGACGACGTAAACCATTTTTTTATCCTCTTTATTACTGTTTTAACATTTTCCTAGTAGGGGTCTTGTTCCTTAACCTTCAGTGATTTAGCTATAGTTATTTTGATGAACATAAGAATAAGATCTATACCGCCAAGTGTAGCGATATCGCTTATTAATTTTGCGAACCATATTCTTCCGCCGCACATCTAAATTAAAGTTTTACCCTAAACGCTGCATTTCTGGTTGCGCTTGGTTTTCGTTAAATGCATCTGACATGAATACGTTATTTTCTATATTTTTTAAACTTTTACTATAAAGACTTCAATATTAAATAAATTATTATTTTATCTATACGCGGAAGTTAAGAGAAAGGAGAAAGAAACTACAAAGACATTGTCTTCAGCAGCATACAGAAAAAGTTTAATAAATAAATGAGAGTGTTATGGGTAAGAAAATATAAAATATTTATAAAAAGGGAAGAACCGACAGCTTTTTCTTGACATAGAAAAGGATAATTAAATATTGTAAAACTTTTTTATAAACAAAACTACCATATGCGCTCATTACATGTGTCTTCAGTATGCACATGTGTAAGAATTTTTACAAAACAACCTCATTAGAGTTGCTAAACAATTTATAATTACTAGTTAGAGGTATTATTAAATAATAAAAAAGAAAATTGTAAACAATATTGAACCTTCTACTGCAAAGGTATAATTGATGTCTTAAAACAAGTTTTAATTATTGAAATTGAATAGAAGTAGTTGGTAAATTTTAAAGAAATTATTAACTATAAATTATATGGTAAGAGAAATATGTTATGGTTAACGTCATGAAGTCATTCTTAAGTTATCATTACGGAAAAAAATATTGATTATATATGTATTTGACTAACTTAAACCCAATTTTTATTTTTTTTAAATATATTATTAGAAGTATCAAAAATCAAAAGGCAAAATAATGACCGAATTGTTTTTAAAGAAATATTTCAAATTGTTTTAAAGCTGATTAAGTAAGATTTTTAAATTGATAAGCCCTTAGGGCAAAACACCTTTCATATTTTATCAGTCAAAAATCATTTTAACCGAGAGAAAAAATTTCCTTTTTGCTAGGGTGCAGTTGAATAAATCACTCTTACTACTGTTTTTCTGAATTTTCCAATTAATTTTCATAGTCAATAACGCCGCCCTTAAGGCATAACTTCACTCTTTAGCAAAGACTTTTATTTGGAAGAGTATTTTAAATTTAGAAAGACCCAAAGGTAGGTTAATTAGGTTGTTATAGAAGAAAAATTTTTGATACATCTTTGATCAGAGGCAAAGATAATGCCTGGCAGGTTAAGAAATTAAATACTTTTTCATCGCCTTGGCGTAATACGTAAAAGAACTATCTTGCATGGGGAGTGAGTAAGCAAACATTGAGCGGAATTAATATTTAATATTTTAAGACCAACAAAGGTTATATTTAAATATTTTGTACCGCGGAAAAAAACTACCTTCTTACGTGGGATTGTTGATTGGGAGGCCTTTAGAAGCGCTTACGTTTCAAAAAATTATTTACTACAGGACATTGATAGCGCAGGGCATTGAGCCTTCCGTTTAAGATGTTGGGTTTTGGTGAAAAATGGTACAGTGTTTAAAAGGATGTGGATAGTCGAGTGTTATATGGAGCGTTGTAAGGGTCATAAATAAAATTTAAGCCAAACTGGCCTTGAAAGCCCATCATAGATATTTCGTTTCATTACCTATGATAGGCAATGGAGCAAGATACTTAGAGAGTATCTAGTTTAAGTTATTTTATGTAATGAAATGTATGGTACACTGCACTCTCTTGGCAAATGCCAGTCATCTTCTTTTACTTATCTAAGATATTTTCGCCAGGTTTTGGAAATATACCTAACAGCCTCTGTATCCCTAGTATCGTGCTGAGTTTTCAAACTTTACTGGCCGCCATTTTGCTTGTTCGGCATAAACCGGTTTTCAAAAAGGACTTATCACGAAAGAAGGTTGAGATGCGTTAAATTGAATAACGTGGCTATGAAGATCCCACATAGACCCTCTGACTTAGTGTTAACAGACAAAAAGATACGATAACCTTTCAAGCTTTTAAGATGTAATTTTTTCCAGGGTGCTGAATAGTTACTTGGCAAATTCAAACATCCATTTCTTACTTACCCCAGATATTTGTCAGAGTTTGAAAAAGAAAACACCCTAGACATTTCACTATGGAGTGGTGGACATTGACACAGAATGTGCTTCTTATTCTCCGGTACACCCGAGAACTAGCACTCATCGCTTAGCAGACATTTTATATTGTCAAACGGTGATCTGTTATTCTCCCTACTAAAAGTTTGCAATCGCTCCTTCACAAAAAAAAAAAGGAACTTTGCCCCTTGGGCAAGAATACCGCCAACAAAAGTTGGTGACTCTACACGAAGCGGTATTTACATAGAATTGCATTATGCCTACTCTGCAGGGTATTCCGTTTTTTTGTAGCAAGTGAATTACTTGAGTCATCTGAATTTTAAGCACCTCATTTAAAGTAATTAATTCCTTACGATAACTGCGTTAGTGCTCTCTATAATGATTTTCTCTTCACGTAGTCATGCCGGTTATTAAAAAGGCCAACCCAGAACCATAACATCTCTGATATAAAAATCATTATTCCATAAAAGCTATTCAAAATTAATAATGAGAGCTCGATGGTCCTATAATTTTTTGGGCATGAGCAAATTCTTTATCTGACTTTGGTGGAAATACTTACCTTGGTGACTCTCAGGATACAGGCTTCTCTTCAAGCCTTCTCTTAAGATCCAAACCAGATAAGCAGCAATGAAGCCTTCGCCTTGTCCAAGCAGAGTCGAAAAGACTTTGAACGGCCTTAAGGATTTATATGGAAGACAATAACATAATCACCAATTCACACTGTATTTTGAGACAGGCTGAATTTCTAGCATGCATCATTCAGAATCTAGTGGTTACAACAGAACTCTATTTTTTCCAACAAATCCGCATACAAATCCCTAAAGCATCTTTGTATTTCCTCCATCATTTTAGTTGATCAGTGACTATATTCAACTTAAAGATTTCTCAAACAACATTTCAACTTGTCATTTAGCATTTTTGCGAATTGGGACCCGTCAGTCTTTCCGGGTTTGTAAAGACTCTATCGCCTATTCCATTTGTGTAAAATTTTATTTTTTAAAAATTCTTCAAAGTGATTTTTCGTCTGTGCTTATCTCATACTAATTTTACACAAATTTAAAAATATTTTTATGTAAAATTTTTTTTAAAGTCCTACATTTTCTTTAGCTTCTTACATACATATGGAGATTAATGCTGTAAATTTTTATGGAAAAATCTTTAAAAGTGCTGCTGATAAAAAACCTGCCTTTTAAATATTTTCTGCATATTAAAGAACAAACACAAGTCACCACGTTTGTAGTACTTTTTAAAAATATACTTTTGAAATTGTTTCAATATTTTCTGTTGTCTTTAAAAGAGATAAGTGTAAATTTATTCTAATTTTATTTGCTTAATGCTTGTTAATGTTAACAAATTTTCTGTTGTGTCTCATATATATATGTATGTATGAATACGTGCGTGTGTATGTCATATATACAAATATTTATACATAAAAGTTTAAAAGCACACTCTAAGGCGTTTACATTTATTTAGCAGCATTAAAAAATGTCAACATCAAATTAATTTTGCTTGAAAAAAAATTTTAAGAATTTAAAATTTAGTATATTAAAGTATTTGTTTCTTGTTGGTTTTTTTTAAATTCGTTTTGGTGTTTTTTGTTTGAGTTTTGTTTTTTTTTTGCTTTGTATTGGGTTTTTAAACAAAACAGCTGGATTGATAATAGCATTACAATGGAAGGGGATGTTTTTTTTAATATTAAAAAAATTATAGAAAAAGAAGATTATAGCAGAATGCGATAAATGCAAAATCAAAGGAAAAGTCGAAACAAAAATGAGAAAACTTAAATTTATTTGTACACGAAGGCCAAATCAAATAAAGCAACCCGATTTTGAATTAAAGCAACACATACTTACATACCTATACTTTTGTATTTATGAAAAAGATTCTTTTCATACATTTATACTTATCTTAACCGTAAAAAATGAAACTTTGAAATGAACCAAAAAAAAAAAATTTATAAAAAACATAAGCGAAATAAGTAGGCAAAATATGTGAAAACTCCATTTATGTCCAAAAAGTAAACGAAGAAAAGCAAACGACATGTTGAAGTGTTTTTGTTTTGTTTCGTTAAATATTATTATTGTTTCTTTGTGCACGTAACAAAGTTAAAAAAGTAAGAAGAACAAGAAACTTAGACGAGACAAAAGCATACACGAACTCAATTATAATAGGATAATAGAAATAGTACATAAGCAAGGATAAATGAGAGGAAAAATGAAGTAAAAAATAAACAAAATTAGAAAGAGAGTTAAACACACAGAAAAAGGAGAGTTTCTTGCAAAAGTTCTGAAAATGAGAGCGGAGAGGTAATATGCATTTCTCTGTTACTTAAATTTTAAAAGAGAACAATTTTGTCAAAAATCATGACTAGCGCCAAATTTTTGCAAGCGGTTAATTTTTGAAATAAATTTTTAAAGAGAAATGTTTTTATATATAATTTAAGGAAGTGTCATGTTTTTAGTTAAAAATACTCTTGAGTTTTATTTTCTTTAGTTTATTGCGGCTCTTTAAGGGCTTCTTTATTAATTCATAGACCTCTTAAGTTTATCCCTTTGTACCTATATGTCAGTTTGAAATCTGTAATCTACTGAATCAGATGGTAACTTTTATGTTGAATAAAAAATTTTCCCTCATATTAGATTAAGCGTAATATAAAAAAAAATTGGCTGTACTATAAAAACAACAAATAATTTTAAACAATGACAATAAATAGTAACTGTTTTTAAATTTTTAGTGAAAAAATAATTAATAAGAAAACATAGGAAGGCCAAGTGAAGTACTTACACCATTTTGATGGTAGTAAACAACACATTTTAAAAATTAAGTGTTTTTTAACCCTTCGTTATACACATGTTTAATTGGTCTCATAAGCAACACGTTAGGTCTGGCTAGACCCTATTTTAATATTAATAATATTTGTATTTAAGAAACAAGTCCACTTAAAATCGCCTTAATATTAACAAAATGTCCTGCATTAAACATAAGATGCATTTCTTAATTGATTTGAAACAAAAATAAAGAAGTAATTTTATTTTAAGAAGATAAAAATTATACACAATTTCAGAGTTTGTAATCAACTACCGAAGTACACAAAAATAAAAAAATTTGATATAAAAAAGTGCGGACAACTTTGGTTTTATTTTGCCACATCAAATAGACTATGACCTTTTATGTATTTTTCCTTAAAAAGTTTAACCATTAGCATAACCGAAGGTTGTAAATATTTTTACTCAAACTATTTACAAAAAAATTATTTTTTCCTTAACTCAAGTTATGTTTTTTAAATTAAATAAAAGCTAAATTATTGTGTATTTTAAATAGAATACTTTTTAATTTTTTTTTTAAATTTTTCAATGAATTTTTAAATATCTTCATAGATTTAAGAACTTTGCAATTGTTTTTTAAAAATTAAATTTTGATTGTTTTTATCTTTCGAATTACAAAAACGTTATTCAATAAAAAAATTTCCAATATTTTTTATTCAACGAAAAGCTTTTCAATATTTGATATTTAAGAAATTTTTTTAAATATTTTTATTCTTTTTGGTTTTTTTTTTAAATATTTTTATTTTGGAAGGCAAGGAAAAGCTCCAATAAAGATTTATAATTTGTTTTAATAAATACACACATAAGTACATACATGTACATATGCATTAAGATGCAAAGAGCTATCAATTTTTGAAAGGCTCCTTGTAAAGCAAATATAGCAGGTAGGATTTTTCTGAAAAAATGTTGGTAATGGTAGTCAGTCATATCTATCAACGCTCTAGGAGCACTTTTGCAGCGGTGGTAAAGACTTTTGTTTTTATCAAAAATTTTGTTTTGTATGAGAGCTCTTATTGGTAGTGAGGGTAGTTGGTAGGGTTGTTCCAAACAAATGTTGTAATTAAAAAATTAATTGTAGTCGGTCATACATTTTATTTCAATCGGAGCACTCTGTAAGCGGGAGTAAATAGTTTTTTCAAACTATTTTATTTGTTTATTTAAGTCATTTAATTGAAAATGCAAATAGTGGGTTTAAATTAAATTTAAACAAATTTTAAACATTTATTTGAGTTATATTTCGTTAACGGTTTTTTCAATTGAATAATTTTATTTTCTCTGGTTTTTTTTAAAAAAGTTTTTATAAATTTTATTTGATGTTTGATATTCAAATAAAAAGGTTTGAATATTATTTAGATCGTTTTTACATGAATTTCTATAATTTAAACGTTTTGTTTATACATATATGACAGAAAAATTCATTTCAAGTTTAAAAAAAATGTATTCATAATTTATTTCAGTTCGAAGGAAACAAAGTAAACAAATGAAGGAAAATTTGTAAATAAATTACCTTACGATTTTATTGAAGAAATAACAATTGTTCTTAATATTTATTTAAAATTAAAAAAAAAAATTTAAGTAATTTTAAAAATATTTTTTTTGGTAAAAATTTAAGTTAGAACTATGATCAGTAGTAGGTTGTAGTAGACTATATAGTTTTTCAACCAAAATTTATTTGGGTCCGGCCAGACCTACGTGTTTTTTCAGTTAATGTTAAAACTTGAGTCCTTTTTTCGTCCCGTTTTTTTTAGTAATAGAAAGGCTACTTGCCTTTAGGGAGAAACTTGAAAAACTAAGTCCCAAGCAATACTGAAAATACGTTTAAACTGCTGAAGACAATTTAGAAAGTCTGTCCTGACTCATATGTATGCCTTAACCTTATTTCAATTGATTTTTAATTTTTTTTAAGATAATTATTATGTTGTGCTTAAAATTTTTTTGACAGAAATATTTATGTTTTTTTAATTTATATTTGTTATTAGTTTAAAAAATAGGAGAATGAATATAAAGGATTTTGTTTTATATTTTTTTTTTCATTGAAGTGTATTTATTTGATATTTCAAATTTTGTGGTTGACATTAACAATTTTATTAATTTTTTTATATAAAAATTAATGTTTGCTTGTTAGTTTTATCTCTATAAAATTTTGCTTTCAATTATAATGCTGTAAAAGCCGCTGCTCTGTTGCTAAAACTAAATACTTAAGAAACTAACATGCGTTGTTATGTTGTTACCAATCTTACTAAGGCTTATTGTAGTTGGTTAAACTTATAATGAAAAGTTCTGTTACTTCGTCTTCTTTTCTAAGTTAACAATATTGATTTTTGGGTGTTTTGAAATACTTTTTCTATCACTCCTTTTTTTTCTAAGTTGGGTAATATCCTGTTGTGAGACAGAGTGTATTAGTGTTTGCATTTTTGTGTTATTTTCTATGTTACATCGTTTAGTAAACACTGTCACTTGTCAGTTATTAAATGTTTCTTTTTTTCATGCTGTTCTTTAATGTTGATATTCCTTTATGTGCGTGTGTTTGGAAAGTTGAGCAGCCTTTTGTTAAACTTTTCTTATTAGAAGCAAGTTGACTTGTTTAATTTTCAACTTTGTTCCACTTAATTTTTTTTTTAGTAAAAGGGGGGGGGGGGGGGGGGGGGAAATTATATGCAAATTGTTGTTTGTTTTTCTACACTTTCAATTAAATTTATATTTTTTTTATTCCAAAATGTTTAACTAAAAGTTGTTTGTAGTTTTGTTTTTTTTTGGGTTTTTGTTATGTTAATATTTTCGTTCTTTGTTATTTACCAAAATGCGTGCCCTTTTTTCATTTTCATTTATTTATATTGATATTGAAAAAGTTAATCTTCTTAGTTTTTGTGTCAATAGACAAATTTCTGTCAATTGTTTATTTATGCTTATTATTATGACCTACTTTTTACATAATTAGTTGCAGTTTTATATTTGGGTCATTGCACGCAAGCAGTTAGGGATCTGCTGTAGGTTTAAGCAAGTAAGACTTTATAACTAAATTTTTTAGTCACGAGTTTTTTTTGGCGAGAAGAACATTTTATCCGTTTGTAAAATAAAAAATTGTAAACTAAAAATGCTTAATATTTGTAAAAAAAATTAAACTCAAATCTTAAGTTTCAAGCTCGCTTTATATCCTGCCATAAAAACAAAAAAAGTAAATTCAGTTTTTTCATTTATCGCTTTTAGTTCTTAGGGTATTTAAGATAACATAAACTTGATACAATTGCAAAAATTATTATAACTTAGTTCAGAACTAACATTACCCATAAAAATATCTGCAAATAATTGCTCATGAAATCCTCAAGGATCATTGGTTTAATTTAATAAATAAATAACAGCATAAACGTAAAATACCGATTTCGTGTAAATATTAATGATTGTTGTTAATATGAGAAGAGTAAAATATTACATTTACAAAGTAACAATTATTTAACAATTTGCTTACTTGTATGAATGTAACGATTTTTTCCCTACCTTCCTTCAGCTTCTGCTACACAAATTTTCTTTAATTATACATATAAATACATTTTCATATGAATACAAACATACACATATACAATTGTAAATTGTGGCAAAAATAAGTGCCATAAATGACACAATTAATAACACATTATTGGAGAAAAAATAATTTTATAGACCTTTGCATTGGTGTTTTTGAACATTTATATATTTTTAATTTCAAATGTTCATTTATATTCTATTACACACACATACGTCCACACATATAAACATAAGTTTCGGAAGATCTTGTTTTGTTAAAATTTTTTCAACAAAAGCTTCTTTTAAAAAATAAATTATGTTGATGCCATTAAAAATCAAGTGCGAAAAATTATACCATTGAAACCAGCCTTTAAAATGCAAAAAATTAAATACTTAAAACCAATAATGAACATTAAAAAGCAATTTTTTCAATATTATTTATTTATCTTTAAAATAAGCTTGATTTATTTATTATTTTTTGAAAATATTAACATTGGTATATTGGGCCATAAATAAAATCGCAAAAGGCAAAGTAAGATATATGAATTTTTGTGCCTTAATTTGTTATATCAAATACATATAACTTGTTAATATATGATATAATTGCAGAATAAAAACTTCTTAATATTTATAATATTTAAAAACAAATTTTAAATTTAAGTTCATACAATTTCCTCTTATTAGAAGATATTAGTATTTTTCCGTTAATGTTGAAAGAAAATTTTATGTGAAAAAAACAGGTTCTTCTACCGATACTAGCCGAGTAGAATGCATTTTCGAAAGCAGCTACGTAATTTCATCATCAGTACTTTTGAACGGTAGTAGTGTCTTTTGGCTGTAAACATCCCCTTTTTAACTAACATGCAACAGAGAAAGGAAAACGGAATATCCCTTTCCTTCTCTTCTATCCTGTAAGTTAGGACAAAGATTTCTATTCCATATACACAACGCTTTTTTGTATTAAAAGTCAGACAGCCTACAGAAGTATCCTAGATATTAAAAAGGATGTTGATGATTAAGCTATTGAAATTAAATTATTTTAATAACTAACAAATTAGTTTTTTGAGCTTTTGGTGAGTGTTGTTATATTATATATTTTATTTTATTTCTTCAATATTTCGTTACCCATCGAGTAACATCTTCAGGGCTAATATATATGTTTACTTTTTGTTAAAAACAAAAACAAAATAATTATACTAAGAGCGGTTTTTTGTTTACCACTATTGTCCAGTAGTCAAGTTATATTACAATAATAACTAATAACTTTACTTAAAAAAAATCCTATATATCATGTTGATATGTATTTACAGTATGGCTTGCACGCTAAGTCTTAAAAGGATATTTTATAGGTGAATATGCTAACTACTGTTGATGGCAACTAGCATATTCTAGTCGAGAGCTACAAAAGTAATTTCCAAATTATTGACTGGACTTAACCCGTCAACGTACTACCATCAAAAAAACCCACAGATAAACTTCCATGGTAAGCTATGATCCGCCTTTAGCTGAAATCAAGTTTACCATACTAACGAAAGTAAAATTAACTTGCACAATTTGTTTACCCGGTAGTTCCAAAGGTAAAATATTTGTAGTGCCTAATAAGGTTAAGTTGAACCAACTTAAAATTTTTTACTTCTTTTTTTTTTGAAATCCTAGTTTTTTTGTGAAAAAAATTGATTAGTTTTAAAGAGTAAAATTTCAATATTAAAATTTTTTATTTAGTTGGGAGCTACCTTTTGCTACCTACTGCTCTTTAAGAACTGTTTATTTTGATTTAATGATATTAACTATCACACAAATTAAACATAACTAATGAATAATCACTTTGAAAGAGTTTTTTTTTGTTAATTAACTTTAAATATTTCTCATTTTTTAGCTACACATAAGAAAGGTAAAAAGAAGAAAAAACACAATAAAATATTAACTTAATTGCACACAAATGAAGTGCCCTATATTATCCTTTTTTATATTACTCTTGCTAAGTAACTAAGGCAAACTCCTAAGTAACTCATGAATACTTGCGAAACACAACATAAAATATGTTTCTTATATTTTGGTGCTTTACAATGTGAAATATTCCACCGAAAATACTTACTTCCCTTAAACTAGTCTAGACACCATTTCTCATGTTCATGCAACTTGTTTGTTTAGCCAGAACCTTTATAAACATACATGCATACGCACACAAAAATACATTGTTAAGCCACATACACACTCCTAAATAAACTAAGATTTGCTTCAAAAATTAATATTTCCTCTCTTTCATGCTCTTCCCTGTCTATGTTTTTATTTGTTTGTGTTAGTAGATGATTTCTGTTGAATAATATTTTTAAGATATTAATAATGTTAGTTGTGTTAAGAATTGTTTTCTTGTTATTGTTGTTTTAACTAACAAGTATTTTAACTTATAAGTACATGTGTATACGTTCATAAACATACATTATCTAGTTAAAAATCTCTTAAGAATCTTTATCATTTTTACAACTATGTTATATCTCATCTTAACTTGAATGATGACTACATCAACGTACATATATAATAAAATTTTTTTGTTCAAACACGTAAAGGGTGCTGCACAAAATATGTGACTGACAGATATGTTTTAGTATTTTAGTTGTTGTTAAATTTTTAATTCCTGTAATTTAATTCTAGGAACAAACCGATAAGACTATAATGCTCTGTTGCCTTTAAGTAAAGTAAAAACAGAATATCTAGGGCTCCATTTTTGAATTTCTGTTATTCTTTTGAGTTAATAATTAAAAAAAAAAGTTCAAACGTTCTCATCGGCCAAGACGATATACCCTATACTCTTTGCTATAATTTATTTTGTACCAGGTATTGCTAAAACCCAAAAAAGGGAATCCATGCGATTTTGGAAGAGTAGTTTACATCATTTTCCCGTAAACGTCTACTCTGGCAAGTAAGGGCCGATCTCCGTTAGATTGGCAAGCTTTCTTTTCAAAGCATCTTTTGTTTAATACTTATGCGGTAAGCTATGTACCGATTACCGATTTAAAAACTGGAGGCAAAAAATTCAGAAATAATACAAACTTTTTTGAAAATCGAGACATATTTGGGGCAGCTGTAATCCTAAAGGGTTATTCGCGACCATATTTGTGTATTGGAGAGCTATCAAAGTAGTCATTACAAAAAGTTGATAAGCACTGAAATCTAAACTTGCATATGAAATAAAAACGTTAATAGCCGATTGAGTGATCGACCGTCTGACGGATGCATTACAGTACATTCCAAACTAGTTATGGTAGTGACTTAAAATTTAGATTGCGGCAACCTCTTTTGAAGTAAAGATCCACTAAGATGGGATTCTAAAAAATTCGTTACCTATAAGAATAAAATAGGCAAAATGGAGAAAACTGCGCAAGGTGCTATCGTTAAGACAATCGGAGACAAAAATTTAATTTAAAGAGTGCTTAAAGTGAGATATGCAGCTGCTAGTGAGCTTTTAAATCTTCTTTGCTTCGTATTAGAAATACTGGGTAAAAGCTTGAAATTTTTTGCTATCAACAAAGAGCTTTGTTGATAAGTAAACGTTTCGGTTTACGACCTTTCTAGCATGTCCTAACAAAACCTTCTGGCTCCACAAACCTCATCGTACTTTTGCTTCTTTTTCGCCACGTTCTCCAAACAATTTTAATTTTTTCAGATTTTTGTTTTAAATTTTTTAAAATTAATTTCTAATTTGTCAACTCTTATATACCTTGTGATATTTAAAATATAATTACATCTCCATTTCATCATCTTTTTGTTTTTCGTCAGTTACAACAAAATATCTTTACAGGTTTCGTTCTTTTTGTGGCAAGTTTAACATCGGGTAAGTAGGATTTTTTAATTTAATGGCATTAAGAGGTACTTAATTATACAAAAGGAAAATACTAAGATAGCTTTTTCTATTAAATTTTATAAAAGCACTGATATAACTACCATGATACTATCACTTTTACTATTTAAATGGTATAACGTTGCTTTCTGGTTTTGAGACTGGTTGTTGTTAGTGGCAAAAATAGTGGTTGAATCCAAACAAAGTTTTCGTACTTTTGAAGTGGTAAGAGATTGCTAAGTAAAACTTTTTAAAGCGTTAAGGATTTAATGTAATATATTGATGTTGACTTTTTTAGATAAAAAAACAGAGCGCAGCTTATTTCCTAACAAATGTTAAAAAAGCAAAATTAAGATGATTTTTATTTAACCAAAATAATAGTAAAATAATTTGCTTAAAAATGCATTACACTCGGCTAGTATCGGAATTACTTAATTTTTAACAAAAATTTCCATTCTTAGCTATCACATTTTTAATAATGAACTTAAGCCGAATAAATAGACATAATTATAAGATAATTTGCTTAAAGTTAAAATATAAAATTGTTAAGGTTAGGTGTGCTTTTAATTAGTAGTGAATAAAATAATACTAATTGTGATTTAGTTTAGTACATAAAGAGTCACATGGTCGTATGATTAATATTATTTGATATTAATTATACGTTTAGGGAAACTTTGTTAAATGAAAGTTTTAAAATAATAGAAATTTATTATTGGATAATTCAAAAGGTGTCTCATTATGTTTTATTGTCGCATAATCTTATCAGTTTAAGATAGTTTTAAAATACTGCCATTGTTTTTTTAAACAAAAACGTTTTAAAATTAGTAGACGGTTATCTAAAGGCAACAGCCTCTGTTTTGGGTTAAAAAAATTTGAAAACCTTTTCAGGGTTAAAATCAAAACAATGAACCCTTATTAGGAAAAATCATTGATGGAACTTTTGATTTCAGATAAGCCATAAGTTTGAGTTGAGTAAAAGATTTTTTCCTCCAACCATCCATAACCAAAAAAAGTTTACGGACAAAAACTACAGATTTCAAAACTACATTCCATTCAGCTATCGCTAATCGGAAAACTACTATTTTCAGTGTTATTCTTAAATAAAAATTTTATTGTGTTAATTCTTTTATACTCTTTAAAACAAAGACTGTTTTGGTTACAGGTATTGGCCAAGATATGAAAATCAAGCTCAAAGGTTAGATTTTCTACAAAGAAATACATTATTAAGTTTACCATGCCAATCAATTGGCAAAGACATATGCCATAAACAGGCAAAACAGGCCCGCAAGTACTTTTAGGGCATTTTTTTTACATAAATTACAGTTTGTTAATATCCGAAAAGGCCCTTTATCCTACAAGCTTAGGAATTATGTTATTTGTAAAGAGTATCTTGCTAAAAATAAAACATAATTAAAAAAAGTTGATAATTTTTTTTTTATTTAACTTATTTTCATTTGTGAATCTACATAATTGTATAGTGAGTGATATTACATCCTTTTGGTATTAAGGATTGACCATGAAATATTGATTCTATTTTTTTTTTGTACTCTTTATTTTAAATGCAACTTTTCATGACTTGACTTGTTACTTTTTATATTTGTTTTTCATTTTATTTGCATAAAAGTTTGTTAAATAAACTTTTTGCATTTGCTTTTTACAAGAAAAGTCATTCCGTATCACACATTATTTACTTAAGTTCCACAAATCAAAGAAATGACAATAAAGAATGACTTATAGAAAAATTTTAAAATTTTGAATTGCCAAATTGAAAAAGTATTTTAATTATAAAATCAATAGCATCTGTCTAGACTTCTTTTCTTTAATTCTATGAAAAAATTTGTTTAATAAAGTTGACAGGATGTAGTTTTGCTCTTGAACTATTTGAATATTTTTCTAAAGAAAATGTTACAAATGAAAATGGTTGCCTTAGTGATATGAAAAAAAAAACTATTTAAAAAAAAGTAAAAAAAAAAAGTTTAAGAAAACTTTTTAAAAAATATTTCATTCAAACTAATATAATGTTAAAAAAGTTTATGTATTGAAAGTTTCGTAAATTTGTAAAAAATATTTGGCCCCTTATTAAAAAACCTACGAGCAAGATTATCCTAAAAATTTAATTTACTTATTAAAATTAAATTTTGTTTTATTCTCTTTTAATTTTCTTTTTTGGCCTTTTTAAGATTTTTCAAACTTTCCACTTACTATCGCATTGAATGGAAGATTTCTACTTTCTACAAAAAATGATATTTTACATCTCCAGCATGAACCAAATTAAACTTGAGCAAGCAAATACGTATGAATGACTACTATTTTCGGGAAACTAATAAATAAAATACATAGCATGTGAAACTCCAAATTAGTTTAGTAACGAGTATCCTACAATTAAAATAAGATTTTAAGTTTTTCACAACCTTAGTACAGTTAATTAAAAGAAACTTAAAGCAAATTATTAAGATTTCAAAATCTTAACCTTAAACGGAACATTATTGAAAGACTGTTGCATTTTAAATTAAAAAAAACGTTTTTTGATATTATTTAGGATAATGTTCCTTATGTTTTTAATTAGCTACAAGTAAAAAAATATTTCATGTAAAAATAAATATAAGCCCAGCCAATGTGAGATTAAAAAAAGATTAATTAAAGAAAACAGAAAACCGATGTTTCCATCTGAGGGCAACAGTAAACAGGTTATATTCATGATAAAATAGTAAAATAGTATCCTTCCTTTGTATATAAAAATATGTATTTCTGTTTTTAAGCTTGCACTTTAGCCTTTTCAGATATCTAAAGATAATCCTCAGTTTTGATTAACATATTTATTACCTTTGGAACAACATTTGTATTTAGTTGGCTCCAGAATGTCTATTAATTATATCAAAGCAAATTTTTGGAGATATATGCAGCTTATAACTGAAGAACTGAATTTGCAAATAATTTTAGTATAAAAAAAATCCTGCAACTCCTAAAAAATCTAACAAAAACCCCAAAACTGGGATATTTTGAAGTATATACCATCTAGGGGTAGTTAAATTATTTAACAATTAATCACAATCAAGGCTTCCAACACTACTCTCTAAATGTTAATGGTAAAAAGTGGACAATGTTTTTGTTAAGTTTCGAAATTTTACAAATTATTTAAGTTAATTAGCACATGCTAGCATGCTTTTGTATAGCTTTATGCGGACATTGGGTAAGTATACAATTTTTTAAATTTCATGCAATATTTTCAGGGTGCCGCTTTATGAGATTTTAAAACGGGCACCCCTTGCGTTTAATAACCAGATTCCAAAGCTCATGGCCCTGCAGGCCTTTCTTTTTTTTAAATCTTGCATTGTGCTTGCATTACTTATCACGAAAACATTCTTATATCTTACCGAGTTCTCGTTAAGGCCTTCCAGGAAATTATTTGCGTCAAATTTCATCGCAATTGCGACCTGCACATTGATTACAAGAATAGATGGATACTTAACCGGACGGACGAAGGTTGAATGAAAGGACAGACGCACGGACAGATTAACGGACGAACGGACGGATAAGCTTTCATCGATTCACGAAGTGATTTTGACTCGATTTTTATACTTGAGAGTGGATCTCAGACGTTACAAACATTTGCAAAAACGAATAATACCCCTACCATGTATGTGGTGTGGGTATAATAACAACTTATCACGTTTAATGGCCACCGTTATAGAGAAGGTAAAACTGTAAATGTATTTTGAGAAAAATAATTTGTAATTTAACACAACAAACATTCTTTTTATGTTGATTAGGATATAAAAAAAAACACGTTTATGAAGACACACATAGTTACATACACATCCATACAAGTAGAAGCAAAGATAAGATGACGCTTAAAACTATAGCTAAGAGGGACCATAATAAAATAAACCCCATTTAGTGTAAATGTTTAAAAAATTTCATCAATATTAAATGATATTTTTATTATCGCGGCTGTTTTTTTTATAAAAGTGATGCGCAAAAACAAACCTTTTGTTGAATTTGTTGTTTTTGTTTTTGTTATTCTTCTTTTTATTACTTTTCATGAAGTGAGAACGCGTAAAAATTTACATACAAACATATCGCTGGCTCAATATTACAAGGTTGTTTGTAACAATTTTTTCATCAGGTTTGTATTTGAAATTGTGTAATATTTAGTATTAATCCGGAGGGTGCAGAGTTTCCCTAACCCCTGGTGCTTATGCAGTATCAAACGTAAAAAATAAACTTATTATAGTTTGCTAATTCCCCCCCAAAAGTTTAACTTAACTTTGTTGAAAAAATTTATTTCGAAAAGGAAGAAACAAAATTAAAAATGACGAATTGGATTTTTTCGATGTCTACCTTTTTGTCACTACACAACCTTGTTATATTGATCAAGCGATAGGTATATAACGAGTTTTTGGCTCTATACCGATATTAAGGAAGCTCTAAACCTAATCGTATGTTACAAGTACGTACTTAAGTATCAATTATTTAAATTGAAATATCATTGTTTATCACACTTCTGTTTACAAAATAAATATTATTATTTTCATGTTTTGGTTATTGAAAGACTCCAATATTTTATTGGGAGGAATCGGGAAACAGAAGCAAAACAAAGGCTTAAATTCGTTATTATTTTCGTTAAATTTATGTACGAATGTCAGAGTTTTTTTGTGAACACTTTTTGAAGATTTTGTATGATTCACTGATAAGTATTAAAATATTTTCTATATTTAGTTTTTTTCTTCTTATAAAATTTCGTCTGCCTTTTGCATGCTTTTATTGTATTACAAAGTGCAACACGAAAAAAAATAACCATATTCGGACATCACTACGTGAAAGAAGACCAAAAAAGAAAAGACCCGTGTCTCCCAGTTTTGCCCAAAGTCATGCACTTTTTTTGTTATGGGCCCCCAAAGATTTGGGGCCTTTTTGCCATTTTTGCAAAAAGTGATAATTTTCTCAGGCTTATATCTTGCAAACCGTTCGAAATTTTAATTTACTCTTTGATTAACTTTTGCGTCTACCTAGGCGCTACCTAAACGGTGTTAAGAATCATTCCTAGGAAGTTTATATGTTCTAAAAAGTTGTTTATTGGGATGTTAGGTAAATTTTTGTAGTTGACTGTTTCCTTGAATTTTGAACGGTTTGCTACCTATGGACCTGAACAGGGGGAAAAAGGTAAAAAAAATTTGAATTTTTTAAAGTTTTTTGCGATTTTGATTTAAAATTATTATTTTTTAAATTTTTTATGTTCATAATTTTTGTTTCTTGTAAAAATGGCTAAAACTTTGCCTGAGAAAATTATCACTTTTTGTAAAAATGGTACCAAGGCCCCAAATCTTTGGGGGCCCATAACAAAAAAAGTGCATGACTTTGGAAAAAACTGGGAGACACGGGTCTTTTCTTTTTTGGTCTTCTTTCACGTAGTGATGCCCATATATGGTTATTTTTCCATGACTTAAAAAATTACACACAGTGTTATTATACAGTTTTTTTAACTTAAGTGAACTGGAAATAAGTTAATCCGCATTGTTTTCTGATCAGTTGTTAAAAATTTAAATATTTTAATGTTAAGTTCCTGTACTCTTGAGAGTAAAATATTTCAATATTTTACGATTTGCTAAAAATTAAAACTTGGTTTCACAAATAGCAAGAAAAAAATGTAAGCAAACCTTAAACTTATGAAGCAAAAATATTTTGTGTTTAACTACTAAAAACGTCAAAATTTCTATACACAAAGCCCCAAATATAATAATGTCACACCATCAATAAAGCCTGCCTATTCAGAACTACTTCCTTGCTTGATTAAAGAATTTATGTCCATCTGCCCAGCTGGGAATCTATGTATATTATGAGAAAAGAACAGTTCGCATTTTTGTAAATATTTAACCGCGAAAATTATGCTCCATTGTAAACAAGATATTTGACATTACCTCCGTCTCCTAAATAGAAAAAAATAAATGTAGTCAAGATAAAATTTTACTGATTACAATATTCCTTCTTTTGACCCCCCCACAATATACCAAGCCATATTTGGCACTACTCAGCTGCGTCCCAGCAAATCTTCTGGGGAAGCAACTGGCGATAAAACTGCGATATGACTACATGCTGTGGGTGAATAGAAAAAAAGGGAATGTGACAACGCAGATATTATCGGGATTGCCAAATTTGTTTCCGAACTAATTTACTACTAGACACCGGAAGCTTTTCGTGACAAAAAGTTCTTCCTTGTTGCTTTAGAGGGAGGCGGAGGGCTAAGGGGGTATGTAAAATCATCAGCTTAGAACCTGTTGATCCCGAGATAAATACGGATGAGTCTAGGGGACAAGCCGGTTTTGGTAAGTGAATGCTCTTTTCAAAAACAGGAGACCGAATGTCATTTAGGCTTTCAGATGAATGCAGTAGTGAGCTGCAGGCTGAATTGTCGGCAGAGCGTCAGGTAAATTATTGTTTACCCAATATTACAATTATATCGCACTGGACATATTCAGATCAGGCATTTTAATACCAACTGACTGGATAGCTTTTCGGGTGTGGCCAATATTTCGCCTACCAAGCTCATCATTTTTTATATGGAATAGCGGCTGGTGCAAGGATACGAAACATTATGGGGCGAATATCGCCAACCATTTACAGTTACATCTACTTTCTTTAAAATTTTCTAACCTAAGGTTATATAATTTAATATGTTTTTCTTTTTTTTATCTTCCTAAAACCCAAACAGTCGAATTCATTACTTTCTCTGCAGTTCCTTTTAAACGTATATTTAAAAATCTTTTGTTTATATACAAATTTTTGTAGCCCTTAAACTATTATGCTTGCTTAATATTGACAAAAACTTTTAAAACTAAAAATCGAATAATAGAAAATAACTAAATTTCGATTAAGCCATGTTTTCGTCCACAAACTTCTTAATTTTATAGCCGTTAAAAATTGCCTTATTTTTCCGCTTTTCAACACACCATTAATATTAATAACATGGTTACAAGAACAATATGTAATACCCTAGCTCACGTCGTTTGCTAAGTACCTTTGCTGACGACGACGGAAGCAACAACAATAGTAAAAAAAAGCTACAAAGATTTATTTTATGTGGCGACGCGAATGAGCAACATTATTTGTTGAAAATTAAAAAAAAACTAAAAGCATAAGATGAAGGCCCAAAAAGCAACAAAGTATATGTAAGTGTATCTGTGTATGTGTACACAAAAATATAAGTTTACATTAAGGTTTTGCTCTTTCTTTGCTGATTTTGTCTTTGACAATTGTATGCCTTTCAGTGTTTAATTTTTTTTTTCTTTTTTTTGTGACGTGTGTCGTTGTTTCCCATTTATTTAATATATTTTTACGGTCTAAAGCCATTTTCCGGTCGTGCATTTGTCATTGGTTTTTACAAATCTTGTGTGTGTCAGTTTTTTTTTGTCTCCATATACCTAAAATAAAGTATTTATTTTAAAGTTGCTTTACCAATATTGACCCCCTAAAAGTATGCTTGCTTTTTATGTGTTTGAAAAAAAAAATACTTTAATGGATTGCAAATATACAGCCTGGGGCCTTAGAGTCTGTAAAGGCGGGTGTACACTTTTAAATGCAAATAAATTGAATTCTTGCTCCCAACAGCCAGAGGAGTATAGAGAAAAGTGTGAGATAAAGAAAAAACTTTAAAGTTCCTTAAACTTTTGTTTTTTAGAAACATTTATTTTATATACAAAACATACCAATGTATGTCAGGGGCGGAAAAGCATTGTTTCTCTTTTTCTTTAAACTTTCTTTGAGTTATTATAAGGTTAGATTAACATAAAGTTATTGGGACAAAAAGCTTCCAAGCTGCTATCCTTAAGTTTAAAATCCTTTGCCTGCAAATACTTTTCTCAATTGTCAACTACCAGTAGTTATTTTACGACAAGAAAAACTACAACAGTACTTTAAATTGGTAACACGTAGCTGCAAAAATATAAGTTTGTTTAGTCTTAAGATGAATGCTTTACAAAAAAAGTCAATGGGATGGAATATTAAATCCGCCATAAAACAAGACGTGATTTTAACTGTGGATTCGCCGTTCACCAGAGGCTTAAACACTTTATCTAAAGATCTACTCCGGTGGATGAGCGGTTAGTCACAATTTGTATAAACGCCAAATTTTTTAGCACTAGTTTTATGTGTACCCATATCACAACCGAACACAAGGACCAACAGACTAATGACATATTTTACGAGCGACCGTATAGAACATACTTCGCCCATAACAATGAAATAATTCTATGAGGTTTTTATGGAAAAATTTGAAGGGAATCCAACAGTCATGGAATTTAGCCTTGGAAAAAAATATCCGATAGCCGAGTGAAGCAAATTGAATTTATCGCGGAAAAAATATTAAAATTCGATACTTCGCCATACATAAGGCTACGTGGCTATCACCAGATTTAAATGAAGTTAATGAAATTTCGTCGCTCTAGCATGACGCGTTTAGGCTGTACGATGATAGGAGGATTAGTCAGTCAGTTGTTAACGATATCCCTTTTTATACACAAAAAGATTGAAAAGATTTTTAATGTTTGTATTCTTTCAAATCCCTTCTTTCTTATATCTATGTGGTGTCTTCTCTACCTTTATTTTACTACAAAACTTCGATAGATTGGTAATATAGCATTACACTAGTATATGAGTAACTACTACTTACGTCGTGAACAGCCATCAAATGCCTAAAACAATGTCAGACGTCTGTTTGAGAATGTGTTTATAAGTAAATAAATGTATAAAACAAATAGTGGTAGTATTTAGTTGCAATAAATCGCGTCCTGCGGCGTTTTATCCTTATTCATTTCTAAGTATGTGTGTGTTAAACATTTCTTTTGATATTGGATTATTTTTCAATAACGAGGTTGCTGTCAGTTTTTACATTTTTTTTATTTTTTCTTGCAAAATACACCATGAATTTATTGTTTGATTTAAAATATTTTTTACATGTTGCCATATCCTGTTTAATACGACTGTGTATGAGTGTATTATTACATATACACATGGAAGTTTTCCTTATAAATGTACGTATGTACGTTAGTACGAAATTTGCATATTGGATTGGGTTTCTTTTAGTTCCAAAGATATGTCATTGCATTCTTTATTGTTTAGTTGAAGTATTATAAATTCCTAAAATATCTTGTCAGACATCAGCAGGAGTAAATGTATTTTAAATTTCTTTATTATAAATTTATAAAATTAGATTTCAATCTAAAATATATGTGCATGCATATATGTATGCTTTGTATGTGCAAATGTATGTATATCCTTCCTTTTGATTTGCTACTATATTATGGTCACCACTTGATTTTCTTTGGCTAGAAAGGACTATAATGAAATTTGTTGGCGCCGAGATACATATAATGCAAATATATTTTTTAGTAAAAGCCCATAAAGAATGATTATAAATATTTTCGTATGTAAACACGGATAAGAAAATAACACATTTAAGTTTATATGTGAAACAAAAATTGTCAATAAAAATTCTCTTTTCTGAAATTAAGCTGAAAAAAGTTTTTACTTAAAATATTTTCGCAATATACTTATTTCGAGTGACATAGTTATTAATAAAGTACTAAATATTAATCATTTTTATTTTGGCTTTTCGTACATATAAAAATATCTCTGTATTGGTGAAATAAGCCACAGCCCAGTCAGCAAAATTAGACAACGTTTGCATCAAACAAGTCTGAATAAATTCGCTGGAATGTTTTTCAGATTGATTTTCATGTATTTAAGACTTCTGAACAGTTTCTTGCAAACATGTCTCTGTGGTTTTTTAATTTCCTTGTTATTGGTCTCTGCCTTGGTTTGTGTCTTCGCTATTTAATATGCAACAAGGCATTTTGTTTAATTTTTGTTTGAGTTTCTTTTCTTACATTTACAAAATTATTCATAGTAGTGGTGTGATAGTACCGCGTTACACTAGCAAACAGAATGTGTCGGCTCTATTCAAAGTGGAGGCTTAAAACTCCGCAAGGCACAGAAGATTGCCTTAGCAGCCAAAATTAACCCATTTAAAAGCCGCTGAACATGCCAAAGTGAAACTGCTTTTATATGAAAAACAGCTCGACTAAAGTTAAAAAAACATAGATCGCCCCATCGTAAAATAAGGCTGAAAAAATTTCAAAACCAAATTTACAAAAAAACTTAATGAAGTCATTTCGTCACTTAAGAAAAAGCTGAATAGTCTAGACTCAAATGCTCAAATAAATTGTTCTCTATTGCCATCAGCCAAACGTCTTCGAAGGCCTGTTATCTCAATACCACAATTTCAGTTTTTTGAGATGATCCTGGACAAGAAATGACGAAAAAATGCGATCCGCCCGAAAGTCATTTAAAGAAAGTGTTTACTTCCAATGCATGTACTGAAATGAGTCAATTACAGTATTTTGTTGCTAGACGTGCTATAGAAATACATTTCTAGGTATCGTAGAGGAAATCGAGAACTTAAATGCTTCTAGCTTTGAGATAACAAGCAACAAAATGTTTTAAGAACTAGCTTGTGTGGCTTTAAATATTTTTTTTATTTTTACCGCAAAACAATTGCTTTGAAGATTTCCCGCCAACATGAAAATTTTCCTTAGTCAAGACAATTTCGCGTACTTGAAAAAGATCCTTCGGAGGTGGAGTCTTACGTGCCTATTAATTTGTCACCGACTAACAAACAAATGCCTAAAAAAAAGCTATCCTTAGTTTTGAATGATGCCCACTGCATTTCAAACCACCGGTTGGCTATAGGAGTTAACATGACACCGTCAGAAAGACCCGCAGATTGATACAGGTTGTCGAAAAAGCCTTTAAGGTAATTAGTACTTCAATGCACTTTTAATCGGTGTCTCTCAAGTTTTCGATAAAGTACGGCATCAAGGTCTGTAAAAATAAATAAGGCTGAACTTGCCATTAAATTTTAAAATTTATGATGACAAAAGAAAACTACTTAAGTTACCTCAATCGTGTTCTCCAACCTTTATTAACAACCAAATGCTTCCTCAACGATTTGGAATTAAATATCTTGGCATTCACCTGGATTTAATTCACACAAATTTGACCAAACTGGGATTTGGTAGAATCTCTATGTTTTTTATTGATTGTAAACTTTTGGTCTACAAATCCAGTTCAAAACTAATTTGGAGTAATGGTATACAATTACGGGGCACTGCCTGCACATTCAACAAAAAGAAAATTAAACGACTTTAAGACGAAATCTTTAGAATGATAACTGGTGTTCCCTGGCATATTAGAAGCAGCTACATTGACAAGAATCTACAAGTTATACTAGATAAATCTGAAATCTTAAACTATGTGGACAAATATTTAAATAAGCAGTAAACAAACCCAAAACAATTTAACAGCGGGGGGCACAATCGCTTGAAGAGAGGGTATACTGTTGCCCTCAAAAAACCATTGGAGTTGTTTTGTACTTTGATTTGAGAACCCTTTTTTAGTCTGGCACAGGCTGGACTAATTTTTTTTAAGATTTCATCAATAAAAAACATGAAGAAAAATCTTGTCAGATTTTTTTTAAATTTCTATAAAAAATCTTATACCCAGGTCGATCGCAAATTTCCCATGACATGTCTTACAGCTTTCCTGTTAACCACTTCATAAGTTTTGTGGTCAGAAATCTTGGCTTAGAATTGAGAATTTTGTCAAACATTTCTGTAAAATATCTTACAGATGCCGGACAATTATTTTGACTGGGTACAGCTCTAGTACGCTCTACATCGAAGGTGTATTAAATCTATTGTGTACGACATGAAAAGATTTATGATTAAAAAAACGAAGTTTTCTTAAAGCGTTCGTGAATTACATATGAATAATGCTTATATTTCTTTGCTTTTAAAAATTGTATATAAATGTGTCGCAAATTAAAACAACTTTACAATACAACTGTCTAAACATGCCTGACAACATCTGATGACTGTGAACAGGGGGGCTACAGGTTTTTAATGGAAAAGCAGTACAACAATTAACATCATTAATCTTAATAAAAATAACTTTACCTTTATAACGAATTCTAAGAAAAAGACGAAATAAAAGACAAAAAAACATATAGAGGTGTGTTAATTTAGTAAAATGGAATTGTTGTAAGCTGTTTCAAAGTAAACTTTACAAAAAAGAAACTCAAACTTTTTAACAGAATGTCTGAGGGTCTAAATCCAATTCTTTCTTGTGAGTTTTATAACTTCTTTTAATCTTGTACTTTGACAATATGAGGTAAATCAAGCTTAATAACATGGCATTTTGTTCAAGTTAATGAAACATATTTTTCAGTGATTTTGTTTTGTATGCACGAGGGTAGTCTAAAAAATTCCTCCTATAACTACAATCACCTTTAATAGATTGTTGCCTTTATTGTATATTGTTCTCTATATTTGATTTTGAAAGAACATTTTGCTTTTTTCCTCGTTATTTTAAATAATTTTTTGGCATACATTCAGTCAGGCATTGTAAAAAGTAGTCAATTCTTGTTTGTCATTATGCAACATACACAACTCCAACGTCTGTCTATACTCTAGGGTATTTTCATTATTGTACAAAAAGTGTTTTGATTTTCATGGACATTTAATTTTGCTCCGTTTGTATATGGATTGTTTTTTTTTCTAGTTCCATTTATTTACTCATTCATAATGTTGCATTAATGTTTTTCAAATATTCAAAAAACAAACGACATTAACAGAAGAATGTAAAGTCCTTAGGGAAAGCCAAATAAAAACAAAAGCAAACAATTGTTAAACAGTATAGGGGGTTCCAATTGGAAATAAGTTAAAATTAATTTAAATTGCATTAAAATTTTAAACATAAATAGCAAGAGAGAGGGAGAGAAAGAGGGAAAGAGATTGACATGGCAATAAGAAGGACTTGTTTGTTTTAATGTTTTTTTTTGTTTTTGCCTGACTGCAGGCCTGTCTATGTGTGGTTACTTTTTTTTATATGTTAATATTGCTATCAGATTGTTTTGCAATTACATATATACAAACACAAGTAATGAGTTTTTGTTTTTAGTTATTCTTGCCACTTGCATATTTAAGTCCTTACAAATGTGTCCAAATTGAAATATATTTCACATTGTTTCATTAGCATGTTTTAATTCTTTTTTGTTGTTTTGGCTGTTAATACCAAGTGTCATGTACCGGATATTTGTGGTTATTTACGGCCTAAAGATGTTGTCACTTAACAGCTGAAAAAAATTCCCAAAACGAACCCATACTTAAAACTTTAAAACTTTTTTCCCTCCTCCTTTTCACAGCAATCTTTAACATATAAACATTTTTCTCCAACCTGTCCTTTGTTTTGTCTCCTTTTTCCACAACTATTTCATTAACAATTTATTACAAAGTAAGATTAAAGTAAATAAAACCTAATAAAAGTTTAAGTTCAAAGAGAAATTTCTTAAAACCTTACATGTATGGCCACCACTAGATAGTCAGCATTTTGATTTGTGAGAAAAGATAAAAACGAATTCCCTGCAACAAAGTCAAAGAAGCATTTTTCAATAAAATTGTTGGTGTTTTTTTATTTATTTATATTTTTACTGGAAGGATAAGATTGAGTAGTTGTAGCCAACTTAATTGAATTAAATATTTATGTTAAGACTTAGATTTTGGAGATTGTGAATTTTTTTAACCTCAAAAAGATTTTTTCAATTGATAACTCTCCGGATAGGGAATTAAAAAATTTTAACGGTTTTGTTTCGTTTTTAACAATTTTCTATTTAAACAGAATTAATAAAAAATTATTTTAAAAATAAAAAAACCATTTTCCACATAAAAGTCAAAACATTTACTGTAAAAAATTTTTATAAAAATCCATTGCAACTTCCGATAATACTTCAATTAACATAAAAAAACTAAGGACTGCCGCGTACACGCATTAATAAAATGTTTAAGAACGATATTATAGAGCCATCAGTTACCCCCTGCAATGCTTCACTTTTGCTGATATTGAAGAAGAATTCGAAAGACAAAATAAATCGGAGCTTGGTAGTGGTTTTTAAAAAATTTTATGACCAAATAGTCAACAACAACTTCTCCCTAACTAGATTATAGGAAGGGTTGAATAAATTAGGCAGAACAAATGGTTCCAGGCATGACTTTTTCATTTCATCAAATAAACTTGAAAAGGAGCTCAGGACTACTGACCGAATTTTCGAGATACCCAGGGCATTACCATTTCAAAAGACTGGAAATTTAATCAAACAGTTTTAAATGAAAGCATTTTTTCAAAAAACTTTATTCTTTAATACCTGAAGTAGTATATTTGGAAAACCTGAAAATAAAGGACGGTGTATAAACAGATGCAGCCATAGATAATATTAGACATTTTATCAAATTTTGCAACTACTACAGGAATTTTATATCAAATTTTGTTGTCATTGAAAAGGATTTGAATTCTTTCTTTAAAAAATTAAAATTAAAATTTATACGAGCGTCAGCAAATCAGTACCGAAGCACGACATGAATAAGCAAGTAATTGAGAAGTAATTACTCGAAATTCATTGAATAAGTTCTGTCGTCGTTACAGATGCTTTTCTCGCACAAAAATCCTTAAACGAAAATTATCATAGTTAGATTGGATCTAAGCGATTGTAAGTTTTCGAAAAGTAAAAGTGAATACAAATAAAAATGCAATCTCCACAGTTAAGATAGACTCTGATATACTTGAACAGATGGCACCCCTGAAAGTGATAAGAAAACTTTTAGTTACAACAAGGGCGATGAAAAATAAAATTAGTTGGGAAACTAATGTAAGAAAAATGTCATTTTATGAAGGATCATAGTTAGGGGGTCACAATCAGTACGCTCTTAATTTTTTATAATATAACAACCATCTTAATAGCTTTCTGAGTCAATTAGGCGTTTGGGTGTGAGTTTATGTACACCTGTAATTAAAGAGAGTTGCATTTTATTTATGAGACCGAAATCAATAAAATATTTAAAATAATCAATATTGATTTTGTTTTAACATTAAAGTATACATAATTCAAAATTATCTGATGTTGCTTTTGATTACAAATTTTCCATTTTTATAAAAAAGAAAAACCGAATAACATGTTACTTTGGATAATTTGGCTGTAATAGCACTATATTATGTATCTAAACCACTTTAAGAAAAAAATTATTTTTTTAAGTTGTTGTTATTAAAATAACACTAAAAATTTTTGCAAAAATTTAATTTACGTTATATTTTGGGAAATCAACCAAAGTTGCTTATCTAAATGTCAAACTTTACAATATATTTTTTGCCCCCAATTAAAATAAATAAAACAGTTCATTTCAATTAAATCAAAGTAAAACAACTTTTTTAAGTCCTTGTAGAAACGTATTTTAGTGCAAACAAAATTTACATACGCTTAACTTAGTTTTTAATTTCCTTTCTTTTACGACATACAAATTTGCATACATTAAAACAGACAAACATACACACACAGAGCTCGTATAGTTAAAACATTTCCGATACAATATATATTTTACATTAAAAAAAGAAAGATGTAGAGTTTATGTTGTTATGCAACCAAAAAAAAAAATAAAAGAAAACTTTAAATGGCAGACAGTGTAACGATTGTTATATAATAATGTGTAACAAAAACAGCAACATATATATAAATAACCATTTGAGATTAGCTTGACATTGCTGACATAGGATCCCTTATGTAAATCCAGACGAACTGCAGTGTAACGTATGCATGATGTTAGATGTACCGTATGTTAAGAAAAAAGACATTTATACAAAGACATTTGTTTGTATGGGTGTGATCTCCATGTATGTATATGATTAAAGTACACAAAAACAATATGAGGAAGTACATACCCCTGAGTTTGGTATAAGAATACAAAATGTACAGAAAAATTTAAAAAAAAAAAACAAAAAATGCACATCAAAATTCTTAAAAACTTAACCAAAACTGTTACACTTTTTATAAACAGTTGACTTATGAGAAATTTTTTTAAGGAGTGTGACAGTCAAATATAATTATCTGCAGCGTTAAATAGCGCTTTTAAAAATTCATCTATACCTTAAGATTTTTGCTTTACTTTTATTTCTTTCTCTATATGTATTTATTTTTATTTTTTAATATCATGCAATTATGTCCTTTACCATGGCACCATATGTTAATATCACTAAAGTAGCTTTAAAAAATTGTTGCTGAAAACGTGCTGCTTCTACTTTTGCATCGTTTTATTTTGCACATTAAGAAAGCGCTAGTGACAACAATGAAACCAGTTAAGGGAAAGCACAATTCAGACAAAAACATCCAAAGTAGCAGCGGCAAAAAAATTGGATTCTTAAACAAATTTAGCATATTGTTGCATTATTCCTATATGTCTAATATGCAAGGATGCTTAAAATAGAAAAAAAAAGAAAAAGCTGCTATGCGATATTGCAACTGAAGTTGGTGTTGAGAAAAAGAGAAAAAAAAATAATAACAGAAAGTGTTTTTACAATGGAGAAAAAAAAAAAACAAACGACTGCTTAAATATCCTTTTACATTATATAACATTGAATGAACGTTTTTGGTTGGCATTACTTTTGCTCGCCTGTTGTTAAGTTTTAAATATGCAACAGTTTTCTTTCTGGGTACTTTGATTATTTTCCCCTGTTTGTTT
Source organism: Melanophora roralis (assembly GCA_963583895.1). Classification (NCBI taxonomy): domain Eukaryota; kingdom Metazoa; phylum Arthropoda; class Insecta; order Diptera; family Rhinophoridae; genus Melanophora; species Melanophora roralis. The sequence goes on from OY757191.1 coordinate 6,131,284, forward strand.
ATAGATTGTTTTTTTTTCTAGAAAAATCTCAGCTTGAATATACATTGTATAGAGCCTTAGGCAACTTTTTTAATGCCACACACTAGTACAACACATCTTTAGCCCACCATGAGTCTCAATAACAAAAAAGTGAAAATTCTTTCCTCATTTTTAGTAGGGCTGCTGTTAAGTAACGCTGGAGTGGTTGTGTAGTGGTATTAAACATAAATGGATTTTTTTGTTTAGTACAAGCTTTTGGACGTTGTTCTTCTTTTTTTTATTTTTAAACGTATTAAAACATACACGGCATTTGCGTTTACATATAAGTACATACATACTTACAATTGTACATTTGAATGTTTGTTCATAGTTTTAACCTTAAGTCTATAGAAATGGCAAAGTTGTAAAGAGATGCTGTTAAAAAAAGTGTCCTTTTAAAATATTCTTTTTTTAATTTTTGCTTTGCATCATTTCTCAACTTCATTTTAAGGCTGATAAATTTTTAGCTTCTTTTTTTTGCCCTTGTCATCTTCAACATACATATGTATGTATGTGTGCGTTTATGGTTTTTGTGTAATTTGTGCTTGCATGCGGAAAACTTAATCATTTTCTTTGTATTAGTTAGTTAAAAAAATTCCTTAAAAATTCATGCCCAACACTATTGTGTAAATATAAGTAGGAACAAGTGAAAATGTACTTCGCTAAGGCTAATGGTCATATTAGGCCAAATACAGAGGTTCAGTTTAAGCTGAAGCAGCTGAAGCGTGTAACCAGTTTACGCTAAAATTAGAAACTAGTAAAATAATTAAAAAATTTATATTATTTAATGAAAAAATAAGCTTTTTTGTTAAAAAGTATTTGACGAACAGTCACTTTTAGTTATATATATTGACTTAAAACCACTTTCTGATTCGATTTTACCATGTCCCTTAGACCAAGATGCAGTTCAAGACGATTATGTTATACATGTATCAGCTAGTTATTTCGTCCATTTTATCTTGGTAGCAATACACAAAAGAACTATTTTTATCACATGGAGGATTTTATTTTGATAATGTCAAACTTTCTTTATGTGTAAGGCACATTTAGTACCAAGATATAGGGTGTCAGAATGGTATAATATTTTGTTTGTTTATAATTTTTTTATCAAACGAAAGAGCATGGATCTTATATTGATAAATAATTTATTTAATGATGGTAATTATATATGAAATAAAAAATTGGATAAACATCCCCCTTCGTTAGCCTCACAAATGCAAGCCCTTTTAAGCACATTTTTCATTACATTCTCACACATTTCACGCGGTCTTTCATTAATTTCATCACGAATATTTTTCTTGAGTTACACCAGCGTTTTTGGTTTGTTTGCATATACCTTTCTGATATCCCGGAGCAGTCAAGTCAGGAGGTGTCCGTGAAGGCCAATCAACCTTACCAATTCTTAAAATAACTTGCTGTGGAAAAAGGTCTCGCAGTAATTCAATTGTAATCCTGTCTGTATGTGAGGGGGCAGCATCGCCGTTTTCAGTTTCAAACAAGTAAGTTCCAATGATTCCTCCTGGCCAAATTGTACACCAGACTGTCCCTTTTAATGGATGCAAATGATGAATAATTTGAGGGTTTTCCATTGCCCATTCCATATACATTCAAATGAAATAGTGCTTTGTCACTCATCATGATTTTTTCAAGGAAATCAGGGTTGGCATGGCCGAGCTGTAATATCCTTTTCGCACATGTGCGGCGGCGTAAATAGTCTTCTGGAAGAAGCTCTTGTGTAAATTGAAACTTAAATGCAAACAATTGCAAATAATTATGCAAAAATTGTGGCCAAAGTTGTTTTTTGAACACAAAGCTCCTGAGTACGACGTAATTGAGGTAGATGGATCCTTGTGAACACTAGCTGAGCAATCGATCCTGCAGCACGTTTTGGCCCATGCTTGGGCCTGTCAGCTACAGTCCCTCTCATTCAACATTCATAGAGATTATATATATTTAGCCAGTGAAAAGGGCGTAGAGAAGAGAGGTAAAATTCTAGCCCCACAAGCAATTCAAAAAGTGACGGGTAATTTTGAAACCCCCACCCAGCCAGGTTAAGTTGTATGAGCTCAACCATAATATGGTGTCAAACTCTCGATGTGGTCAGCAGAAAAAACCTGTAACGTGGAAATTCTCTGTAATATTTTGTGTCTTAAACAGTTAAAGTAGTCTGGACTCGTACAGGTAGGAAGCTTCACATTACAATGTCCGTCCATTGTAATCAAAATTGTTTAGCTGAAATATCCCTTTGAAATCAGCAAAATCAGTTGCCTACTAATCGTGATGGAAACAAAAACCTAAAAAACCCCAATTAGTTGTTAGAAACTATGCATATATCAAGGGAAATCAATTTAATTTGCATATAGTCCTAATAGATGTTCATACTGACGTGAAATTAAAGAGGTTGTGGTAAAATGATCGAGCGGAATAACTGTATTACTTGGTTATCCTTAAATAGGAGTTTGTAACGGCTTATATATTTAAAAAAGTGTACTTTTATAAATTTTATCAAATTTAGCCTTGAAATGTGCATGCTATTCCCGGCTAAAGCAGACCAATGTGCACATGTGCTCTTGACGCTCTCACTAAGTAAAGTTTCACAATACTTACCTTTAGTTTTTGTTGTTTTTCTATATACTTCAAGTTATGTATTTTGAATATACAAAAGTTTAACGTTTAATTCCTTGCGGCATCATTAAATTCTCGTTAGGATGCACAAAACAAAATCTCTTGCCTTGTGTAACAAAGTAGTTATCCGTTTTATTTCTATTCCTATATCGTTTTTAATTTTTATTTAAACTTAATACACAAACACTTAAACTAACATAAGAGCACAGTAAAACAGTGTAACCAAATTTAATGCATTATAAACTTCTTGTACACTTAATATAAATTTGTTTTCTTTAACTTCTTTTTTGTTCTTTCTTACTTCTCTGTGCTTTAAAGAAAGTTGTTTGTATAAAGGACAAAGGTCCTTCTTACAAATATTTTTATTTTTTCTAAGTTTGCTGTATACTTGTAGCTTTTTTATACCCTTCACAAAGGGTATATTTAAGTTTGTCATTCCATTTGTAATTTCTTAAGTTTTCATCTGCGACCCAATAAAGCATACATTTTTTTGGAAATCAGTTTAGCGATGTCCGCCTGTCCCTTTTTCTGTCTGCCCGTCTGCCTGTTTGCCCGGGTGTCCGTGTTTTTGTTGAAATCAACTTTTAAAAGCCCCCTGACAGACCCTTAAGGGTTACTAGTCTATCAGGCTTTAGAAGCCAGAAAACTCGATAAAATCTATGACTACCTCTGTTTATTTTTCTAATACTTGTACATAAAAACCTCTACAACTACCCCAGGGTTGCCCCTAAACGGGTACAATGTAATACCTATTCCCATTAATTGTTTTTCACAGACATTTTTTTCAACATACTAACACCCTATCCCGGTCATCTTACAGGGCTGCCACACAAAGGTCAAATGAAGTACCGACCTCAATAAGGTTTTTCTCCCAAAAATTTTTTTGGAACATACTAATCGTTATTTCCAGCCCCTAACAAGGCTGTCATCCAAAATATAAAAATTATGGAAAGACCCCCATAAGTTTCCTTAAAAGAATAAAGATATATCACAGACCCCCATTATTTTTTCTCCCAAAACATGTTCCTAGCACATACTTACCCCCTATTTACATCACCTAAGGGGGTTCCCATACAAAATTTACAAAAATAATGTTTAAACGCCTATAAATACCCAGAGTCGACCTTAGAGAAATAAAAGTTTACGACCAACCCCCAATAAATTCCCTTCACAAACATATTCCCAGAACATACTTACCACATACCATCATCGCCTAAGGGATTCCATACAAAGATTGGGAAGCTATAATAAATCCCTCCTATAGCTTCCAGGGTGCTCATTCAAAGGTCAAAGGGAAGACCGATCCAAATGAATTTTTCCCCCCAAAAATTTTTGTGAAACGTAATTTTCCCGTATCTCCAGCCCACAACAAGGCTGCCATACAAAATATAAAAAAAAATTTGGAGGAGAACCCCTACAACTTCCCTAGGGTTGCCCTAAGAGGAATAAAATTCTTCAGAGACCACCACTAGTTTTTCCTTCCAAACCTTTTCTTAGAACATATTTACTCCCTATTATTACACTTGCCCTAAAACCCTATAAGGGGAGCTGCCATGTAAAATTTAAAAAAATTATGGTAAAAACCTCTACGACTTCCCTGTAGTCACCCCAAGGGTGTTGAAATATAGCACCTACCCCATTTTAAAAATTAGAAATATTTTATAAAAAAAAAAGAAATTGATATAAATAATATAAACAAAGTTCGGGGTTTCGAAAGGTTAATGTGGAGGTTATATAAGTTTCGGCACAGCCGGATATAGCGCTCTTACTTGTTTTATTTAATCTAATTTAAAAACCCATTAGGTTAAACTACACATACAATAAATGTAAATGTGTGCTGTATTCCCTTAGTTTAGGTTATTTTTTTTAATTTTTGCATAAAAGAAAACAACAAACAGTCACCACATGTGTACGTTTTTTGTATTATAAAAAGAAATTGTTGTTGTTACTTTAGATATTGTATTTGCAAGTACAAGTGAGATTATGGCGGTAAATATCTAAATAATTAATTGAATTTGTTTGATATTAGGTGTTTCAAATTGATTTATATTTGTTGTACATTGTAGTTTATTGGTCATTAATTGGAGTTCACTAAAACCATAAAACCCCTTTATTACTTTTTTCTTGAAATTGGGCTGTCTTTGCCAAATTACAGTACCTTTGGGTCTTTCTTCTTATTCATGAAAGTTTATTAAAAACTTCATTAATTTTTATAAATTTGTTTTATTATATAGCTTGTTCTGTAATTTAAAAAAATCGCAATACAATACAAATGCGATCTCTAAGCTAGTTTTTAAGTAAAATTTTATCATTTCTCCCATACGAATCCAAACCATTCCAAATGAGATTTATTTATATCCGGTTTTGTTACTTAGTTTTGGCAAAACAATGCTTGTTTTATATGTCATCGAATATTGAATTTTTGTTTTAGTAAATTAAATGTTTAACATTCCATACTTTGTTCTTACTTAAAACAATTTTTTCTAAAGACTCTTTTTCTCATACTCACAAATCAAAAAAACCAAAATCAAACTTTTTAATTATTTCTTATGTTTTTCATGGCTTTTAACATTTGACTTCAAACTAATACCTTTCATTTTCACTTTAGTATTGTTGTTGCTTTAATCCCTGGTTTTTTAATAAACTTCAACAAAATCATAAAATCAAACAAAACAATTTCATTGTTTATTCTTACATTTTTCTATAGCATTTCGAAACCCTTGTCTTAAGATACCATCATTCTCTTACCAATATCACCCCATCAAACAACCATTTTACAAAAAAAAAATTATTTTTTATTTGATTTTAATGCTGTTTTCATTTCGTTTTGTATGTTTTCTTAGTTAGAAAGTTCATTTATGTTGTTGTTTTACTTTCTCCTTAGTTTTATATAGGAAGATTCTATCTATCTCCTTTTACATTTGGGTGTGCATTTTTTTAAATGTCATTTTGCTGTCAACTCGTGGATAATAAGATTACAACTATGTGGAAATAATAGGATTCGTAAGTTTAGCTTTCTCTTGTTGTTGCTTGTGTAGCAACATTTATAGCATTGCAGCTTTAATTTTTTTTAACTTTGAAAATTTTGTTTTTGAACTTAACAAAAATAATGATGTATTTTGTTGTTAAAAAATATTTTTAAGGCGAAAGGGAGTTGATTAAGTTTTTTTGTTTGTTAGAAAAATTTAATACGCATTATAAATTTCCTTAAATGAAATAAAAAGACATTTTTAAAATACTATTGTTAATATAAAGGAATTCTTTAATGTTTCTTTTAAAAATATTTGAGACAAAAATATTTCGTAACACTGCGTGTTGTAACCAAAGTTACATTTAAATGAAAAGTAATGAAGCAGAAAAATATTTATGTATATTAGAATCTTTTATTTCTTAATGTTGTTTTTATTTATTGTTTTTAATATATCAAATTTGAGTTAAGGCTAATTTTTCTTATGCCTTTCGAGCTAATTTGAATTAGGTTCAAAGGTTTTCCTTGGCAAAATTAGTTGGTGCATTGAAAAACATTTAAATATTTTTAATTAAGCCCTATACCAATTGAGGTCTTCAAAATTATATATAACGCTTAGATAAATTTAAGAAAAATGCGATATCCAAATCTAAAATTATTAAAGAAAATTTCTCCAAGAAAAATTTAAAATGTAAAGGAATAAGCTCTTTTATATAAAATCGGAATTAAGAAAAAAGGAGAATAAAGGCAAAGTTATTTAAAAACTGCTATTAACTACTGGAAATATTTGAAATGCTAAAAACCTCAAAAATTATAATAAAATTACTTTGTGTTTATTAAAAAAACTTAACAAAATTTAAACATTTGTATGGTCAATGCCATTTCCCCTCTTATCCAAAAAATTGTGAAGGCCTTTAAAAATTTCCAAAATATTTGTTTTCAAATATTACATAAAACTTTTTAATTTTTCGGAGGCTACCATTCCCCCTGCTTCTATCCAACTAATATAGGAGTCGTTACAAAGTTGCCTTTTGTAAAAAAATTTGAAGCCGATATCTGTAATACCTTCTGAGGTATAGCGTAGCAAAAATATATTTTTTAAATTAAACATTTTTATGAGGGCTACGGCTCTCCCAGCTCTACCCAGTTGATTTTTTGTGCGAAGTTTTGTAACAACACTGGCTATATTTTGTAAAATAAATAAGGATATGTTCGCGGATTTTTTTTCCGGGAATATTTAGGCTTACCTTAGGTTCCAATCTTGCTGATGGTTTGACACAAGAACGCTTTCGGCTTAAATATAATTCGCTCCGAAAACCTTATTTTAACAGACGGATAGGCAGACTGACATGGGTAGATATATATTTTTGATGAGGCCAAAAATGTATATTAGAGAAATAACAAACGGAATGAAAAACTGGTATATATTTGTGCAATTGTATGGGAAGAACTACCTCCCCTGCTCCTATCCAACGAAAAACTTTCCATAATTTAGGTCGGCACCTTTAACATATTTGTTCGAAGTTTTGTGACAACAGTGGACATATTCATAGATTTCTTCTTATAAAATGGGTTATTTTAGGTACATGGCTATATCCTGGTCCATACTAAACCAATCTCGGTTTGACACCAAAACACTTTCCGTCCAAATTTAATTCGAACCGGAAACCTGGGGGCAAGATACGGCATTCGATTCGAATCCAAATTCTACTCTATCGATCGAGTTGTCAATGCTTTTAATAAAGAAATTCTAATAAGAATTTTTAAATTTCGATAATCGAATGCAGCAATTTACCCCCCGGCTCACTTCTCCACTGCTTTTAAGCCCCTTTGGTTGTATAATTTTAGCTAGATACATTTTTTCTGTACAATGCTATCCCTGGAAAATTTATAGTAAAATATAAAAATGTCTTTGAAACCGGAGCTTGATTTTGAAGTTAAGAAATAAATGAAACCCTGCTGGCTTACGAACATCGACCCAGAAAACCAATGCAATACTAACATAAACTAAGTTAATAAGTCAAAAAGCTAATATTTCAACATTCAACGGAAAATATTAATTACTTTTTAAAAGAAAAATTAAAAAAATATGAATTTAAATTAAAAAAAAAACTAAATTAAAAAGCACGTTGCAAAATATTTATACGGTAAACCGAAAAGTTGGTTAGTTTCCTAAAACATAAAAAAATAATAAAACTTTTCCACTTGATATTATTTATTTATAAAAAAATACAGGTTAAATAAAGGTAATGACAGTTGAAAGTAGTTTAATTTAATTAAATGATTTTTTGTTTATTTTTCATTGATTGTTAACGCTATTAAGCCCTAATTTAATTTTAAATAAACGTAATAATGAAGTTCCCGGCAGCCAAGCCCTTACAAGTTTTTGTCTAATAGAATAGTTTTAAATATGAATATGACAGAGAACTGTTTATTGACTGGCAGGCAGAGCAGCTGTGTTAAGGTGGTAGCAAAGTTATTATTATTTAAATTAAAACAAACTTAACTAAAACTTTGGAAAAAAAACTACCGAAAGCAAACAATCTTTTGAATATTCATATAACAAAAAAAAAACGTAATAATCACAACATTTGGTTAATTTATTTTAATTTAATTTTATAAAATTTGTTGTTGTTTTTTTTTTTTTGTTAAATTTTGTTATCAGTTTTAATGGCTAAGTGTGTGACGTATCGTTGTCAGTGCTTTGCATTTAAATAGTTGAACATTTATCTAGTAAAATCAATTAATGTGTTATTATTGCGGGCATGATTTGATTTGTTTGTGATTTGCGGTGGCTTTAATTTAATTAGCTTTTTTTCGTTCAAAAATAATAAAAAATTAAATAAGCTTCAATTAGCTAAGGGAAGCTTATAGATGTTGCGGGGTATGTTAAAGTTTTAATGACAAATAATTACAATAAAAGATACTATTAACAACGTAATTTCAATAGCAACAGGTATTTGAACTTTAATAACAATTAAATAGCCTAAAAATAATAAAAATTAAACACATGTATTGAAATCTTTTTCAAAATCTGTAAAAACTGATTCCAGTTCAAGTTACTTTTTTAACTGCCTTAAATGTTCTCAAAAATTATTTTATTATTTCTTAAACAAATTTTTAATTAAAAAATACGTGATAATTTTTTTTAATAAACAATCAATATATTTGTGTCAACTGCAAACTAAATGTTACTTTTGTGTCGCCGCTGTTTCAACTCTGTTTTAAAGGAGGTAAAAAAGTAAAATAAAAAAAAAAAATTGGGGAAGTCTTAAGAAAATGTCACAAGAACAGCATTGCCCAGATTTGTAAAATATTTCCAATATTGATTGAAAATACTATTGTATTGCTCATACTCATGCCATATAAAGACAATTGTCTCCAGCTACATTTTTTGATAAACAATATTAAAAAAGTTGAAAAAAGACTCTTTGGAATATTGTAATTGTTTCTCAAACTTTGTTTTTGTTTTATTCCAAAAACATTTGGAACACATATAGGCTTAATCGGTGTTTTCTTAAAAAAATTACAAAATTTAAAGAATTAAAAAAAAGATTAAAGTGGAGGGGTTTTAAGTACGTCAAAAAGTACGCGTAAAAAGGTCTTGTACATCACTTTAATTAAAAAAAACATTTAAGTTTAAAATAATTGTTTTATAGGTTTTAATTTGTTTATTTTAAGTTGTATTACCTTTGAATAATGAATAACCTAAGAAAATCACAAAAAGTGGTAAAGGTCTTGAACGCCACTTTTAAGATGTGTCGTACATTAAGATAAAATATTAGTTTTGTAATTCTCTTCCAAATACTTTACAGTAAATCAACAAAATTTACAATGGCAAAGACGTCAAGAAGTCATAGAGAAAATGTAAAGTTAATAAAGGAAGTAACGAAATATAGATATAAGGAACAGCAAAAAAAAGTGTGAAAAGAGGTGAGATGTCCATGTCCATGTCTTTGTTAGAGCATTTGCTCATTCGTTATATCGGGTTTTCGCCAAATCGAGTATACGTTATTCTGGGCTTTTAGTGTGTACTGATCTTTTGTAGAGCCTTTCTAGCAATTTTTTTATTCTTCATAAAGCTTAAGAAACTTAAAGAATAAAACAAAAATTTGTCATCATCATTCATCATTTTTAAAATACTGTTACAATAAGTTCATACTATTTTAAAAAATTTCCACCAATAATTGAGCAAATGTTATGTTCTGTTACCATTAAGGCAATAATTGGTTGTAAACAAGAGAAGAAAATCAACAAATTAAAAAACAAAAGCCAATAGTCATTAAAACGGCAGATCGATTGATACAAACACAAACAAAAAATATTGAATATAAAATCAAGAAAATAATAAACAAAAATTTAGTTTTTTTCCAGCAAATAAAAACTAAAAACCAAATAATAAGTATCTGTTGATGTTTATCAAAATGTATCGAAGAGATATTGTCAAATTAGTGACAAATCCAAACAAACACAAGTTGTAACAATAAAATTTAAAAATTTAAACAAAAACAAATAGATATGTACACAAATGTATGTATGTGTGTTAGACTTAGGTGAGTCGAACAACAATAACCCTTCTCAAATCGCTTACTGCGCTGCAGAGTCGAAGTTTATCATTGAAATTATAGAAATCATATACAAACTTGATTTGAATGCCATAGTTTCACCGCAAATTTAAAAAAAAATTTTGAATATTAAAAAAATTGCTTGCTGAAATATGTTACAAACAGATGTACATATGTATGTTTATCTTAAGCTTAAAAATATTTTTTATAGTATTTTTGAGAGTCAAAAAGTTTAATTTTGTGGGGCCGAATAAAGTCCTAAGAACCCAGTTTTGGTATAAAAACATTAGAAATATATCTTAATCAATCAATTTCAAAAATTAATAGAATAGAATAAACAGGGACCGGGATATAAGCCAAAACCTAAGGAAAATCATTTTTTATGTATCTTGGCTTTTATGGCCACTGTTGTTACAAAACTTGGTATAGATGGTTTGAAGATAGTTTTTGTGTAGGAGCAAGAGAAGTGGGAGAGTCACTATAACTGCATAAATTTCTCCTAACGCTATATTTTTGAAACTGTAACAGCAATCTAATTCAAGCCTTTCTCAAAGCAATTATAGTAAAACTGCTACCTGGTACTTTCTGGAAAAGAAGTTTAGCAAGAAGAACAGAAATGATAGTCCCCATAAGAAGACCTTATGCAACAATTAAGTTGTTTGACTGTTAACCTTCCTTAAAATTTTTTTTTTGAAAAATTTTAGTTGGAAAGCAGAAAGGAAAATGATAGCCACAGTACAAAACGACCAATTTTATAAAAATTTATACGCTTTACATCTTAGAGAATATCAGATAACATCTAACATCATCTAAAAGCAACCGATTTTCAACCTGTAACGTGATGTTACATCCAAGAAATAATTCTCACTAAGTTTATGGCATACAATGATTACACCGGCAAACCTCTAATAATTCTCATTTGGTTAATAACAGGTTTAGCAAAAAGGTTAACATTTGTAAAGCCAAAGTCGAAGAGCTACCTGTACCAATTTTGTATTTCTTTAAGTTAGAAACTTGGAATACAGTCCAAACTCTTACCGTTACCTGCCCCCTAACCAAGAGTTTAGCAGACTGCTCGTAGTTTAAGATCGGATTTTAATCATACAGGAGTGTCTTGAATTTTTTTTTTGTAATCGTTACCAGCTTCAGATCGTATTTCAGTAGTAGCCGAATGAAAGGCCTCTCGCATTTTCATTGTTACCGTTATCAACTCTAGATCGTATTTCGGTCGTAGCCGAATACAAGACCTCTTGTCTATTCCTTGTAATAGTTAGTAATTTTTTTAATTGTAGAAGGCCTCTCGTATTTTCCTTGCAATCGCTTACAACACAAGAACGTATTCTAGTCGTAGCTGCATTTTCGTTTTTATCTCTAAAAATACTGGATTTGTTTTGTAGTAGCTGAATACCAGGCCGTTTGTGTTTTCCTTGTAATCGCTAATAATATTAGATCAGATTTTGGTCGTAACCGAATGCAAGGCCTTTCACATTTCTTTATAACCTCTATTAGGTTGAATGTTGTTTCGAACGAATATTAGCTGTTTCCAATTTCCCTTGCTACAACTCTATTATTTCTACTCATTTCCCTACTTCAAGGAAGCGGACAACAACTTTGCTGCAACAGTTCCCTTTGGATACAAAAAAAAGCCAAAATAAAGAACAGTCAAGGTTGGGCACGGCCAAATATATCGTTATTATTTGTTAAGGTTAATGTCCTTTAATCCAAAAATCAAAAACCGAAACGCTATCTTCCGTATTATTTCATCAATTTGCAGCGATAAAAACTAATAGCTCTTAGACCGTGCAATGTATGACAATTAATTTTGCTTACGTCTTTATAAGTACGATCATTTTAAAGTCGAATTTTAAATACCATAATCAATTTAAATTTATAATTCAATTAATTTAAATTATTTCCGTCTACAATAAATTAATATGTAACATTAAGAATACATTAAAATTTAAATCACAACAAATGATTTTTTTTGTTTACATATGCCAACGTTAGCTGAGACAGTTTGTAACGTCACGCGACTGAAAAAAATATTGTTTACTAAGCCGCTAACTAATACAGACACATTGGTGAATACAATAAAACAATAGAAACAAAAATCTGTGGAAAATATAGGTAAACATGTGATTTAAACAAATTAAACTGGATTTGGTAAATGGACTATCAAAACCTAATTTTAATATAAAAACCCTGACTGTAACACAAAGAACAACACAATTATTTCAGTTGTCTTTCAACAAACATATAAATATTTTAAAACAAACAAAAATCTCAATATTAAAAATGAAAGCTGTAATTGTTTTAGCTGTTCTTAGCTTGATTGCTTACACCGTGGCAAATGTAAGTTTTACAGAAGAAAAAAAAACCCAAAAGGAATAAAAAGTTTTTAAAACTGAAATAGACATCCAGGATAAAAACATTTTTTTTATAATTACAGCCCCTTGAACTAAGTGAAGAACAGAAGGCCAAAGTTAAGGCCCATTTTGAGGAATGTATTAAACAGGAGAATGTTTCCGAAGAGGATGCCACTAAATTGCATAACAAGGACTATGCCAATCCCTCACCTGCAGTCAAATGTTTTGCTACTTGTGTTTTCGAAAAGATCGGTACGCTTAAGGATGGTCAAATACAAGAGGATGTGGTCTTAGAAAAACTGGGCTCCCTTATCGGTGAAGAAAAGACCAAGGCTGTGCTAACCAAATGCAAAGACGTTAAGGACGAAGATCGTTGTGAAACCGGTTTTAAAATCTATGAATGTTTTGAAAATGCTAAAGCCGAATTGGCTGTGTAAAAGAAAAGATTTTAAGTGTAAAGTTTTTTTTGTTACTAAAAAATTAAAAAAAATAAAAAATTAAAAAAAAAATTTAAAAAGTAAAGTTTTTTGGAAACTTAAAAAAAAAATTTAAAAACTTTATTTGGAAAATGAACAAATCTGTGACAACATCTTTTCGTTTAAAAACATATTTGGTGAACTTAAGTTAGAGGACTTTTTAATATTTAAAAAAAATTAAAGAAGGATTTGTTTTCTTGATATATACGAATTGATTACTTATTTAATTATGTGGATGTTTTTCATCGAATGCAGGTGGGTCAAAGGCCTAATGTCTATATTATAATTAAAATAAAAAGTTTTTTTGTGCGCAAATAATTTTTTAATTTACCACCAAATTTAATACATAATCGCAAAATAATTATGGAATATTTAAAAAAAAATGGTTTACGGTTCAGTTATTAAGAACAAACAAAACAAGAAAAGTGTTTTCAAATTTGACGCCGTTAAAAAAGTGTAGATGGGAGTGCCCTTTTTAATCATTGTTATTGCTCAAATGGAAATATTTTAATGGGGGAGTTCGGGGAATTCTTTTGGTTGAATCTTAGGTAGCTCAAATACTACCTGTTAAACATTTCTGAAGGCAATATATAAAAATAAACTTTGGCAGAGATAATATTAAGATACTTAACATGGTGATTACCGTATACTTTATGACGCATTATTCGTGCTGCCAAAAGATAGGCAAATAATTTTTTTTACATGGCGTGACAATGCCTTGCTTTATCCTGATACCAATATTCCTTAGTAGTTCAATATGGCATCAAAAAGTAAACATTCTGAATTATGTTCCGAACTCCATAAAATCAATATAAAAATTCAGGTACAATTATCTCAAAAAAAAAAAAAAAAATAAAAGCACACACAGACATCGTAATTGACGTAGAAAATGACTCTAGGTCGATCAGTATATAGGAATCTTGTTCTAAGGCTATTATTTTTGGTGGTTACAAACACATTTTCACTATCCATCACTGGTCCTCAAGCGAAAAACCTTCTAAATAAAATATTACCAACATATGTTGCTTCTACTTAGATTTCAAACCAACTTTTGGCTTTTACGACGATTTGCTTATGTAAATCTTAAGAAAAATTAATCAATTATGATGAAAACCTATTTTTCCTCTTCTTGTAATTTTGGATTTACTGCAATTTTTACAAAATTCCATTCACGCTACTGCATTTCTTTACCAAAGGATATTTTTTATATCAATTTATATGTTTCTTTATCTCATCTCTTATTGCTATAACATATTTAATACCATTTTATGCTGCACTTAAAAACAAAAAACGTTAATAACATAATAAATATTAAACAGAATATCAATTTATAAGACTTAATGGTTGTAGCCATTTATTTATTTAAAAAAAAGTGTCAATATGAATGCAAAAGCACTATTTTTTATGAGATTTTTTTGATCTTAATCTTGTCGCGTCTCCGCAGTAATTTACAATGTTTAAAAAGAAATATAAAAAAAATTCTTGCTAACAACTATAACAATAATATAAAGCGCTGATACCACCACCAACACATTCAGTAAAAAATTAATGTATTCGTTCGAGTGTTGGCTTACACTGCTGGTGACTGACGATGATGTTAATGACGTTGCTGTTACTATTGAATTCGATGTCATAAAATGCTGACCAAATGACCGGTAGTTGGAATCGTCGAAAATGACTACGACGACATTGTAAATTGATTTTAAAAAAATAAGCGCAACGTAATAGTTGTTCGTACGACATTAAATAGTTGTAAAAACTGCTGCTATGAAATAAAAAATATTACAACCGGAAATAATTTTTATTTATTTATGTTCGAACATTGATGGTAAGAAACAAACAAAAAAAGACAATCAAAAGCAAAGTTACTACAGCAATAAACAAACTATTGAAAGCAGAAAAAACGTGTTTAAGTTTAAAAAAAACTGTAATTTTCAATTAAATGTTAGACAACTTAAAGACTTTTTTTAAGAAATAAATTATTACACAGAAAAAAACTTCATGATCATAACTACAAAATAATATTTACTGAAAAAGTCTTTAATTTTTTTTTAATGTATTTTAAAAATTCTCTACCACTTTTTACCAATTTACGAATGCTTGTATCAAAACCGATTTTTATATTTATATTTTTATTTGTTTCTAGCTTTTATATTAAGATAATTGTATTAACCATCTGGGTGTTAAAATTTTTTTATATTCTTTAAGCCTTTAGCTTATAGGTTTTTATTAAAAACAAAAAAACTTTTTTTTTTTAAAGTCGTTCTGTTTTTGATGTTTAAATTATTTTTATTCAATTCAACTTATTTGCCAATAACTATCGTTAAAAGAATTAAATTAAATATATAGCCAAATGGCGAAAAGGACGAACATTATTACATACACAGAAAATATATAAAGCTAATTTCAATTAATAACCAAGCCTGCAAACAAATTGATAGTAGCAATTAATGAATTCGTAAGTTAAAATAATTTACTCCCATTTAGGATTCAATTACGAAATTTAATTAAAATGCAACAAAATTACTAAACAAAGTTGCAAAAACCTTGGCTTTTATTGGCTTTTAGGGTGCCCCGCTAGGTCACTGAAAAGTGCACGAGTCTACCAGTCTGAGGGTTGTTCTTTCTTTCTTATCCTTTTCTAAATTTCTTCTTTCCTTTCATCTCATTCCATTCTATCTGCCTCTCCAGGTAACACAAAGGGACCGCGTTAAGCGAACCCAAGTGAGCTGTATCTTTTTCTTCAACGGCTGCCTGCTCTACCTAACCTAACCTAGCTTTTAGGTTTGTTTTTAATTTTTATATACTCAGCTTAAAGTGTTGCATACTTGCAAAAACAAACTTTAAACTACAAAATGTCCATGCAATATTACTGTTTTTTACAAATTTTTAAAACCCAAAAACTGCTTTGGTTAAATTTCTATTAAAACTTATATACTTTGTGAAACAATTAGATTATAAGTTAAAAGCCTTTTTGGGTTATTAATAAGTTTATTAATTAAATAATAAATAATAATAATTTTTTCTGTGTATGCAATACATTATTCTTCCAGTCGCAAGCCATAGAAACTATCTACTGCCAATGTGGATTATAGCTAACCGCTCAGATGGTGTAGTGTAACAAAAAATTATTGGTTTTTAGTTTTAAGCTTAAATTTATTAGAATTTGTTTATTTTAGTAAAATGTCACAGAACAGAGTATATCTAAATCTATAAAAAGTCAAACATTTTACATTTCTCAACTTTTATTACATTTCCCTGGCTTCTTTATAAGATTTGACATGAATATTTCAACTTATATTAATACGAATACACTACAAAAAGGCATAAAGAATTTATATATGAAAAAAATAAAAAAGAATTTAAAATAAAGTTTAAAAATAAGGAACCGGTCAAAGTATGGAAAATGTGTATTGAAAGCATAAGTTACGCAAACGTGCGTAGCTGATTTTGTCAAAAAGAAGTTCAAAAAAAATTCAAAAATTCAACCTAAAAACTATTAACTTTTTATGTTTAAAGAATAAAAAGTTTATTTAGTTTTTTTAAAACAAATTCAATTTATGCAATAATATAATTTGCTCAAGTTGAGTTTAAACTTAAAACGTGTTTAAAAATGTATTGCTTTCCTACATTAAAAGTCTTTGACTTCAGCATATTTTGTTAAAGTTTTAAAGATTTATCTCTTATCGCTTGTTTTAGATTTAATCATTGTCTTCAATATTTAGTTTGTAAAAAATATTATTTGCACTCTTAGTAAGTCTAAATGTATAACAAAAATAATTAAGGGATTCACAAGGTGTTCTGTTTGTCCTATTGTCATATTGTTATAAAATATTTACCAACTATTGGACACTCGGTACAGGTGTATATGGAGTTGTTGTGACGATATAATGAGCATTTTTAACTACCTAGTATTTTCAGAACTATTTTTATATAAAAGACAACAAAAGCATTGTAAAATTGTATTATATGACAATAGGAAATAATAGAACATCTTGTGAATCCCCTAAATATATAAAATTATTCTTCCTTAATAAAGTTCTGTAGGTCAAAAAACTGAATATTCATTTTCATTTCCAGAAACCAAGAGTTTTGCACAGGGTACGCATCTTTTGTTAGTGAATTGGCCAATGAATCGTATTATATTTTACAAAGAAAAGTCGTTTTTTAATTGCACAATGGGTATATAAAGTCTCCAAAAACTTATTCCTATTTGAATCTTTTCCTTAACTATTATGCTGGTACCAACAGTGCCTGTTAAGTGCCAATTTATTTGCATTGGGTATTGAAAAAATTCAGAAATGTGGAATTATATGACCTTGCAGGTCAATTAATTTTTACTGTTTTATTTCATATACATATTTGAACAAAATATAATTGACACTAGGGCGGTGATAATTTTTCTGGCACGAGAACTTTTTTAAAGCATAAAGTTATTTTAAAAGTTAACCCTCTCCTTAGTTTCATCGGGCTAAAGTTTCAAAATTAAAAAAAAAAATATTTGCTCTAAAATGTAAAGTTAAAGGGAATAATATGTTTCCTACTACAATCTTTTTAATTTTATTTCTCAAGTAGAGTATAAATGACCCCGTTTTGACAACGCAGCACCACTCGATAGGTGATAGGTTCCCTTAAACCATGGTCCAAGGAAAAGTGGAGTACTAGACCCACCCTGTCGCGTTGATTTGTCTCGGCAGGTCGTTCAGCCCAATCGCAGATACATCCCCTAGGCTACCCAGTACATTATGGCCCAGGAATTTGTGCCTCTTCACAGCCAGAGTAGGGCATTCGCAGAAAAAATGGAAAACTGATTCCTCCTTTTCCCTATTCTTGCAGCTGCAGCAGTGAACGTTAAACGTGAGGCCGAGTCGTTCTGCATGCCTTCCCAGCATCCAGTGACCCGTTGGCGCCGCCAGCTCCTAATATGGAGAACGTCTCAGCAATTAATGTGTTTATTCTATTACTTCTTTTATTTTTTTTTTCTGTAATATGTTCTTTTGATGTACGTTACAAAAGCAAAATTTACTCGATATTTTGTTTGCCGCAGATATTTTTAGAAAAAAAAACGCTCCACATTTTATTAATAACCTTTCTAAATTTCTAAAATTTACACATTTGCTAAGATAAAATACACAAGTAAAGTTAAACAAAATATATTAAAATTATTTTATAAAATCTTAAAATATAGAATTCTTTTAAGTCTACCTTTGACGCTTATTTCTAAATTATTTTATCTTGTGTTAAATCAAATATTATTTCTTTCTAAGAAAAGTAAATAATTAAAGAAATTATTGGCCGCAATTACAAATTTATTGTGAAAATTAAACAATAAATCTTGATTTTGTATATCCACTAATTTGTTAACAAATTAATATTCAAGACAATATATCCCAAATATATAAAAAGGTACTAAAAATTGCTCAAATAAAACATAACTTACTTGGCTGTCGAAAAACAAACACCGGCGGAATCAAATAAATAATTATTACAACGATGAAGGTTTTTGTAGCTTTTCTTGCTATTTGCCTTATTGTTACGGTTTTGGCTACGGTGAGTTTCTAGTTCTAATTATTATTTTTATTTCAAATAAAATTATACATTCAAAATGTATTTTATTTCTAACTTTTAAATGCTTTTGTTTTACAGCCCTTTGAACCAAATGACAAGCAAAAAGCTAAAG
This sequence comes from Melanophora roralis, assembly GCA_963583895.1. NCBI lineage: Eukaryota > Metazoa > Arthropoda > Insecta > Diptera > Rhinophoridae > Melanophora > Melanophora roralis. The sequence goes on from OY757191.1 coordinate 6,149,982, forward strand.
CCAAGGAACATTTTGAAGAATGCATTAAACAGGAAGGTATTTCCGAGGAGGATGTCAATAAATTGCGCAACAAAGACTTTGCTAACCCCTCAAACAATCTGAAGTGTTTCGGCACCTGCTTTTTTGAAAAAGTCGGGGCCCTAAAGGATAACGTAGTACAAGAAAATGTTGTTTTGGCTAAACTGGGTCCAATTGTTGGCGAAGAAAAGGTTAAATCTATTTTGGGTAAATGCAAAGATATCAAAGGTAATGATCGCTGTGATACTGGTTTTAAAATATATGAATGTGTTGAAAGTGCCAAAGCTGAATTGTAGACTCTTTAAAAAGGTCTTTCGTAATATCTAATCAACTTCCTTTAAGGGAAAATATAGATGAATATAGTAATTATGGTGATAAAAAATGCTTACTCCTCTTTATTATCTTACAGTTTCAGGCAATGTATAAGTCAGAATAAAAAATAAAATTTAAAACAAGATTAAAACGAATGTCTTTAATTTGTAAATGCTTAGCAAAGCTGAATTAAAATAAGTAAAAGCGCTTTATTAGCTGTCGAAATCTCATATAACCTTTACAACATGTAGGAGCTTTTACGCTAATTTTTTTAAATTTTGTATGACAACCCCCTATGAGGGTGGTGATAAGGGGTAAGTATGTTTTAGGAAAAGTTTTGCAAGGAGAAATGAGTTGGGGCCAGTCCTACATTTGACTATTTGGGCAATGGCACACTAAAAGCTGTAGGTTGGATTTATTACAATTCCCAAACATTTTATGATTGCCCCCTTAGGCGATGGTGAGAGATAGTAAGCAAATAATTTAGGAATATGCTTTGGAAAGAAAAGAAATATGGGCCGCTTGTAGACTTTATTTATCTTAAAGCGAAACTGGGTAATGGGCGTTTTTAATGCTTTAATTAGTAGTTGCGGGTTGTTAAAGACCAATAACTGCAGTTTCGGTTGTTAATGTGACTGTTTAAGTGAAAATAAGCCTCGTCACTGGGCCCTGCCCTCGGGACATTCATAGCCGAAGCAGTTGCGGGGAATTTCTGCATGCACGAACGAATTATATTTACACTCGTTCCATCACGTATTGGCCGAATATCTAATGTTGAACAAAACTGTTCAAGAGTAATGATTTACGCGTAATTGAAACATTACTGTTAAAAAATTTATTCACAGCAAACGCGCAATGCCTTACAAACCCACACAATCTGCTATTTTAACGGTACCCCTTCCCTCCTAACCGTTTATTGCTTTTTGAAACAATCGTATTTAAAAATAAAAATTTGCTAACAGCCACCCTTGCACAACAGTAAGGCAATAAATGTATAACAAAACCCGTTTTATCTGTTCTTAAAAAAATATAAGCTCACCGCACTTGCACATCACTATTTTATACAAAAATTAAAATAAATATGACACACTCTGTATAAATTGTTTTTAAACGAAACAATGGTATACTTTAGGGATGTAATAAAAAAATGAAATACGGTTAACAAAAACTGATATTAAGCCTTAAGCTGTTAAACAATTTTAAAAGATAATTTTCGATATAAATAATTTATTATTGAAGATTTTGAGTTTTATGATTAAGAATCAATAGATATTAGTAAAAGTTTTGTTTAATTGAATTTTAGTAAAATATAAAAACAAATGTGTTTGCAAACCAACTCTTATATCAAAAATTAATGCAATAAAAACAATAATAAAATTTAATTCTATTAAATATAAAAATAATTACATTCATACACATTTTATTCCCTTTTATAGTTGTAGTAATTTATAATGTGGTCATTTTTTAAAATGCTATGAACCATGTTCTTTTAATGGTTGTTTAAGTTTCATTACGAAAATCATTGGCCGATTGACCAACGTTTATTTATGTGAAAATTGTTCAATTTAAAGCAAAACCACTACCATATATATCTATATACGAAATGAAAAACAGCAAATTTTTATTATAATTTGTTTAATTAATGTTTTTAATATAAATATTAGCATTTATATTTTTGTACGTATTAAAATAGTATTAAATTAAACAAAAAAAATGCGTTCAAAATAATTCAATTAAATTAAGCTTTAACAAAACATGTAGCGGTAGACCCAAGTTGCTTATGTATATATGTAAATTTGAAAAATTAACTTTATATCAATTTAAAGGTTTTTTTTTTAAATCAAACAATTTAAATCAATGGGTTACTTAGTTCAAAATTGATTACTAAAATAAGTGGCCAACAAACAAATTTTTTTAAGTACAACAACTTGCAACGAACACCCTTTTTCTGGTTTTGGCAACCATGCTTTAGACTGGAATAAACTGCAGCAAAAACAAAGATACAAATAAACATTTTTGTATTTACGCTTGTGCTTGATTATTTTATCATTTTTAAAAGTTTAATGTTAGTGTATCTGGGAAACTGAATCTTGGGGGCTAGAAACAGAACTGGCGCGAAGGACGAATTTCCCATGTTTTCGCTCCGAATATTTGCCATCAAAAATAAAATGTATAAATATTAATATGTATGACGAACTCCTAAACTTTTTATGCATAATCGAATTTGATATATCAATATAAAGATTGATTCTTGGTTCTAACGCCGACGAACGACGAATAGTTTTGTGGACGTTGATTATATTTTTTTAAGGTTTTTTTAGCCAAATAGGCATTGCCCTATCTCATGAGAGCATCATCCTCCTGGCTGGGGGTTCGGCTATTAGAAGCACTGGTAGTATTAATACAAAATATACTGACTTCTTTATTTACACTTAAGACGCAATTAAGTGACTTCGGACAACACGATCTTCGAACGTTATAAAATCTGATCACCGTTGCCGTTCGATCTTGGTTTGCTTTCACTGATTTGAATCTCATTACGAAAAACGGTTTGTTTATTAATAATTTTTTTTTATTTAAAAACCTTTTTCCATAGATGCCATTGGTATTTGGTTTATAAGCAACAGTTAAAAGAAATGGCACAGATAACTTCGGTCGCGACTGCCTTTGTGTCACCACCAAAAGAAAGAAGCAAATAAAGGTCTTCAAGGAAAAAGAAGGAAAAATAAAACATCAAGCTTAGACTAAAAAAAATAGTAGGAAGACTAACAAGAAGAAAAAAAGACCAAAAAATTAAGACTTATTATTTAAATAACTAAGCGAAAAATATTTAAATAACTAGGACCAAATCCCAATTATGGTCCTTAGATATATTCCCCTTAAGTCCATGGTAACCTCGTACCTATTGAGCTCAGTGTTAGCCACATAACTCTAGCCACCCTGTAGTTGCTCATGTTTCTCCATTAAAGATTTATTATGTTAAGCATCCATGTCTTAATCTTTTATTAATTGCAGCCCATTAGTGGTCTTACAGCTTCCTCCTTTATCACATCCAGGGCCAAGCCACTACGAACGAGCTCATTAGAAATTTCATTGGCAACTATGTCGCACTGTTCCGGAACCCAACGAAATCAGACACTGAAGGAGTCCATATCCTCCACCTGCCTACACTTGACAAAATATTTCTTTCAGTCCCTATAGGCCGCCTTACTGTCAAATCCAAGATTTTTTGTCCTTGTAAAGTCAGTATATCCGCCTGAAACACACTTTACTTGTCGGATAATTTTAAGAACCACCTCCAATCAGCGGTCTTGGTGTCCTTAGTAGAAAAGAGGCTTGGCTACAACTGATTCCCTGATTGACGAACAGTTCCGTTTTGTAATCGACTACTCAATTGTTTATCAGAAGCATATGTTTTTACGTGTGCGCTTTACTATATAAGCTTGCGAAGTGTAATAAAAACCTTTAAAAGCCATTTTCTCACGCAAAAATGGACTACAGCAAACGCAATTTAGAGAAACTGTTAACACAATGTGCACTTCAACGTTAACGAATAGGCCAGCGATAAAATTAAATTAAAAAAAAACACAAAAACCAAGTGAATGCAAAGAAATGGGAAAATAAACACAAACCAAATGAATGGAAATAAAACTCAACATTTTTTTAAATTGACTATTTTAAAATTCTCCCAAAGAAAAAAAAATGTAAAACTCACTCACTTAAATATAGCAAACCATATGGTGTATTTGTTGCTTGTTAAGCCTGGCGTTTAATGAAAGTTTAATGATTTGTTAATTGGATTTTGGCTTTGGCAAAAGCTAAAATGAAAAAAAAGCATAGATGGTTAAAAAAACCCACCCAATACATATGGACCAACGTACACTAAGGGCGGTTTTCCGTTTTGCAAGTAAACACACATGCACACAAACACACACACGCATAAGTATATATTGTTACACAGGAAACAGTAATTTTAGCAGTTTAGTAAACAAATGAATTTACATAATAAATCCGTTTGCACAAAAACGGATTATCAAACATTTTAACAAAGCAAAGTGTACCTCAAATAGTACATGTGTAAAGTATATTTATAAAAGAAAAAACAGCCACTTGGATCCCTTTTTCCTTTAACAACTGGGCCATATGCACTGTGCAAATAAGTACGAATACTTTTAAATAGTTTTAAATTTTGTTTAACAAAACAATTTGTTTAGATTTTCTTTCTTTGTAGTGAAATCCTTGAGGATTTTCCTTTTAATTTATTATGCATGTTATTGTAACAATTTGTATTTTATTCTGTTGAGTCGGCTTTAGAAAATTAAAAGTCAAAGAAAATTTACAAAAAAAAGATCGCAATTTATTGAAAAAAAAAGTTGAATAAAGTGAAACATTTCTAAATCTCGTTTCCACTTTCTCTTTGTGCAAAACTTTTAAATTAAAATAGAGTGAATCCTTAATATTAACATTGACAGTTAACTTAATGAAAACACAAATTGTAGAAAGGACATAAAATATTAATGAAATATAGATAAATGGTTTAAAAGCTATTTGATATCTCTGAAATTTTGTATTACAAAAACAAACATTTTTAAACAAGTTGAAGCAAAAAAAAAAAAACAAACATCTTGCTAAAATAACCTAATTTGCCTAAATAAGATTTATACATAAATTGGGACCTTAAAGCGATATTAAAGCAACCTTAACGGCCAACAAGGATTCCAAGGAGTGGTTGTTTTCACCTTTTTGTCAGCTTAATACAGATCATAGAAGTCTGAAATTCCAGACTTATCGCTGTCTACTACAAGAAAAATCCTAAAATACTTTAAGTAAAAGCCATAAAATAGGTATGTGTAAGTGTCAGAAAGCTCTCCAAATAATTTTACAAAAATTTCATTATAAGACGAGAACGCAACCTGGCCCTAATAACAAATTTATTGTGATAAAAATCATAAATTTTTTTATAAGCAGCCATAAGCCTATAAATTTTTACTAAAGTTTTCTCCCAAGAAATTCGAGGCGGGAAGTCAATAAAAATCAATCTTACTTATTTATATTTTCCGGAAAAAGTAAAAAAATTATAAAAAATTTTAAATATTTTATATTACCATCACACTTCTTTTGTACTTTTTCTATATCCACAGTATTTTTTGATTTCATTTTCCAATGTCAAAAATATTTTAATTCAATAAATTTAATTCCATATATATTTGACAAACAAATTGATTACCACAAAGCCTCCAATAGAGTTTTATCAATAACTGACTAGACAATAGCCAGACACATGCAGGAACACAATAAAAAAAAAATACTGAAAAAGCCCGAAAAAAAATTAAAGCGAAAATAGAAAGCGGAAACATAAACGGAAAAAACATGAATAGAGTTAGTTCGACAAGTGAACAAAACCTAATCGAATAATATGGCATTCTTGCTAAAATGAAATACAAAAGGAATGCTTTTAAGACAAAACCAAAAGAAAGCAGGAAGTTTTCGTTTTGTCCTCAAAAGAGATGGAAAAGCAAAGATTATAGAGAAAATTGCTAAAAACATTAACGAAATTAATTGAATGAAACTTAATAGATTGTGACACATTTTAGCAGTCAACAGGGATCGGGAATGTTTCTTTGATATTGATTTTACTTTTTTTTTGTTAATTGTTATTAAAAAAGATTAAAATTAAAATTAAAGGACCAATTTAAAGTTAAAAAGATATTTTTCCTAGTTTTGAGTCTCTTTCTTTCATCATATATTACTTAATGAATAAATCTCTTTTTTTAAAAACAAATATATAAAATTAACTAATTTCAAAGTTTTTCCCTAAGGACAATAGTACCTTTCTTTTCAGGCGAGTGTGTCCAATTTGTTGTTAAAATTTTCTAGCAAGCGGGCTTAGATGTGTTTCATATTTATTTAATTTCTTGTCCATATAGTTAAGAATTTACCATTTTTCTAGCAGAACCTGTGGGTCCTTGTGGATGTTGTTGTTATTGTTTTGACGGCGATAAATTGTTTCTTTGTTTGAAGCAGTAACTTTGCCCCATTATTTTATTCCGCAACACCAAGTTAATTTTAAAATTGAATTGTAGAACAGAAGTTTACAATCAAAACGTAGCACGTTGTTTCTAGTAAACTGGCCAATGAACTTGGGCAGTTCCAATTTTAATTTGTGTAAACTTCGCATCTATATGGGACTTCCACGTGAGACGGGGATCCAAGTGAATGCCAAGATATTTCGTCTCAAATTGTTGAGACACTATTCTTTTAATAAGAATTAAGGAGCACCTTTCTTTACGTAAAGTAAAAGTTAAATGGGTACCCCTTTCCATTCTTGGTTTACAAGATGTTGGTTTGAGGCCTATTTAGGGTCTTTGTGATATCGGTATCATCAGCAAATGTCGTCGTCTGTGTAAAAATGGTTGGATGACATATCTGCTGTGTAAAGCAAGTAAAGAGCTGGACCTAGTATACTCCCAGCCCTACTGGTTGATAATAAGTTAACAGGCCTTCATGGCATCCTATATTGAAAGCTCGAGTGACATCAAAAATATGCACGGAGCAGTACTTCTTTTTCTCAAAGGCTTTTCCTATAACCTCTACCAGCCTTTGGGCTTGTTCAGTGTTAAAATGTTGACTTTTATAACCAAATTGATGGTTTGGAATGCTGTTGTTGTCGTTCAACATCGGAGTCTGCTTGATTTTAAGCAGCTTTTTCAACAATTTCGACATAACTGATAAGGCTCTATCTTCGAAGGATCTTCCCTAGGCTTAGGAATCAAATCTACTAAGGCAACTTTACGTATTGGCGGGAAATGTTCAAGCCGTCATATGGTGATAAAAATAAAACATTTTACTCTTTTTGCTATTTAACGTTACTTCAAAGGTATTTTGCTGTTTAGTTGGCTGAAAACCAGTAGGTTTTTTAGCACAAGGATCTGCAAAGGCCTCTTAAACATTTAGAAATCAAAAAAAGTATTTCTATAGGACAACTTGCATCAACAGGCGGTAATTCAATCACTTCTGTACAGGTATTGGAAGTGAACACGTTTTTTATATGACTTTCGAGGGGAACGCAGAATATCTTGTCCAAGATCCTCTGAGATAAATCAGCCTGCCCAAAAAGTTTTTTTCCAGTTCTCAAGCCGTGAGAGTTCAAAGTTATAAGCCATGGTCTTGGTTTTAAAGAACTCAGTTTGGTTTAAATTCGGTACATTTTTTAAAGCCCAACTGAAGAGCAGACATAAAGGAAGTTAGTTAGTATAAATGAGTAAAATTTTGAAAACATATATTTCTATTAAAAAATGTATTTTTTTAATTTAAGAGAGCTTTGCAATTAAATATATGTAACACCCTTTTTCAGGTTTATCCTAAATTTTCTATTAGGGGAAAGTATTAAAAACATTTTATAATTATTATAACCAGATAACTAATGATTCTTTAAAAACATTTTAATGCAGAAAACAAAATGTTAAGAATTCTGAATAAAACTTGCACAAACAAACCAAATAACTATAATATAATTTTAAATCACTTATATATCCTTAAAATATGCATTGTTTCACATAATTAAATTTCTTACACATTAAATTGCTTAAACTACTTATCGTCACAGAAAATGCAAAACGCCCTATATAACATTTAAATAAGTTTTAGGAGAAGAAAGTATTTTTCTTTTAATAAAATAAATATTTGCAGTTAACACAATTTTTTGTCATATATATGAAAAAAAAAGGATCAACAAATATATTTCTGCCAGAAAAAAAGAATTTTAAGAGATGACGTAAATACTTTAAGGCTAGAATTAATAAAAAGCCAATTCTAATTCGTTTGTTAGATAGGGCGTTTTGCATTTTCTGTGACGTTATACTACTATTTGAAATAACATAAAAAATGTGTTGTTTTCGTATTCTCTTGCCATGTGTCCATATTGTATGTTACCCTTTTTCTTGCGTTTATTTGCTTACAACAATAATATCCTTGTTTTCTGTTGATAAAGGAAAACAAACATATAAGCATGTTGTATACTTCAATGCACATAATTGCTAACGCACGCACCTGCATGTGAACATGTATATGAAAATAGCAATTTTTGTCTTATTGTTTATTTAAAAAATCTTATTTGTTTTTAATTTACTTACAAGCCAGAAACTGCCAGCCTTCCACCTGCACATTTTTACCCCCAAATAATTGCATTCATACAGACACCCCAACACACACTAACACACAAAAATATAGGCAAAATAATAAAAAACCCCTGCAGAAAACAAGTAAATCTACCCATGTAAACACTTTTAGTGGAATTGTCAACAATACGCTTACAGTTTTATATATAGCTTTGACAGAAGAATAAAAGTGTCAGCAGCAAATTAGCGCTTAAATTCGCCCTTATTTCCGTTTTCCGTTGTGCTAAAAAAGTGATTAAAATAAAAAATTCATACTTAGTTTCAATAACAGATGCATGTTAAATGTCTATTGCAATAACTCATTGCCAATGGAATAGCTAGTCAGTAGTACTGTATACCAAAATTGCTAAAAGGCACTAGCAAATCAATGGTAACAATGTCTGCCTATGACTCCAAAAGAACTACCTTGTCAATAGTATCAATTCTAATAGTGAATTTTTTTAACACGCAAATGTTAAATGTCTATAACAAAAAGCATTGCCTGGGGTGTAGCTTATCAGTAGTAATACTGAGATTGTCAACAGTAAATTTCGAAAGTTTCACTATTGATATTCTCTGCAGGGTAAATTAAGAAAAAAAAAAAAACACTGAAAATAGTTTCTTTCTCTTGTATGTGTGCAAATGCGTTTGGGTGTCCTGTTTATGCCAGGTATGGCAACATTGTTGATTTAGATGATACGTGTTCATCATGTAAAATGTTGTCAATCCCTTATTTATTTATTGCTGTATCCCAGCATCACTATCGTCAACGTCAGCAACATCGCACCATAAAGGCATTACAAAAAAATGTTGAAAAGATATTTTTATAGTGTGTTGGTATAATCCTGTCTTTAGTGCTTTTAAGTAATTGAATTTAAGTAAGATTACCTCTAAGAGCGTTTTCTAAAAATAGTCAGACCATTTACGAACAACAAAAGTCTCCAAATTTTTTCTCAAATTTATTAATCCCAAAATTCGTTAATTTGTTAAAGAAAAACTTAAAACTAAATAACGCACTAAGCCAAGCAAAGGTATTTAAACACCTTGGACGTAAGAGCAGTAATGTCAATCAGGCAGGTTTAAAAAGAAATTCAAACTAAATTGTTCATCAAATCCAATTGTTTTATCTGAAGGCTACAGTGAACCGTTTTGTTTAACAAGTGTGTCCGTCAAGTTGTAAAATGTTTCTAACAGAAATACTTCTATGTATTTCATGCAAATTAAAATAATTTGTTTTTTCGGTCTTAGATTTTACATTTAATAATTTAATTTAATGACTTTTATGAAATCTGCTGCTTTAAATATGCCAGGGAGCTCCAGTTATAATTCATATAATTTCTTGACAAAGTAAAGTATTCTCTATAATTAAAGCAGACATAAAGGACGGAGTTTATTTTTACTTGTGTAAATTTTACATTCATGTTCACTTTCATGCCTTTTAATGAATTCATAAAAGTTAAAAAAGACAGTATTACCAGCAAATGTTCATAAGTACAGAATTAATCCTAGAATGCTACCAACTAGCTGAGGTAAGCTTAGGTTGTTTTGTTGTTTCCAAAAGATTATACAAATTAACAGGCAAATTTTATCTTTAGTTTTGTTGACAGTCCTCCATGACATGTTTTATCGAAAGCCTAAGAGACATCTATAAAAAGCGAGAACCATTTTTTCTTCTTATACGCTTTTTTAAGGTCTAAGGGGAGCTAGATCGGGTGATCTCGGTAAGCATGGAATGTTCCCAAAGCGACTGATCAGTTCTTAGGGGAAATTTTCCCTAGGCAAATTCATCAAAACTCTGGCTGTGTGTGCAATCGCCTGTTAAAACCACGTGTGTAAAGAGTAAGACGGATAAGCTAGCAGATTTGGCAATTGGCATTCCGTAATCATCAAATTACCTGATGCGTGGATATGGCACACCAAACAGTTACCCTAAAGCACGCAATGGCTTTTGATGTTTAAATCGACGGTTACAGGTTTTTGAAGACTAGTAAAGGCAGGTTTGCTTGCTAACGTGGCCGTTTAATGGAAAATAAGCCTCGTCGCCCCAAAAAATAAAATTGACAGTGCGAAAACTCTCCAGCAACGTTTCACATAAATTTTTCCGTAAGTCAATGTCCTTCTCTTTCACTTCTTGGACAATTGGAATTTTCATAAAATGCCATGAATGATTGTAACGCTGATCCTTTCCGTATTGAAAATTGCAGAATTTCACATGAGCTGTTTTAATTCAAATTAATGTTTTCGGGAGTCCTAGAATATCGGCTGGGCCCTGGCATTGGGACATTAATAGACAAATCAGTTGGAAGGAGCCTTTGTACCGACGAACAAATTAAATTTACACTCGGTTCATCACGTAAAAATCAATACTCCTAAAAAATGTCTCTACGGCGAATGCTCTCCTGACCAAACCACTGCGAGATCCTTACTGACAAATCTACATAATCAATTATTCCGACAACGCCCCCTCCCCTTCGTATTTAAAAATATAAATTTGCGACCATACACCTTATATTACTCTCCTTAGTGTTTTCAAGCTTTTTTTTACTAATTTTGCTTATGAAAATTCTAAAAACGTTAAAGTATTTAATTAGTTATATTATTGCTTGTGAAAAAAGTTCAAATAAAACATGCATATGTATTCAAAATTATAACATTTATCATGCAACATTACAAATTGACATAAACAATTTGTAAAACTTTTACTAAAGCCTAACCTGGCATACACATCCGTACTTATTATAAAATTTGTAACAAACAATCAGTTATAAAATAAAACACCTACGTTTATGCCACATACAAGTTCAAAGTTGACAAATTACAACGACAAACAATTAAAACAAATAATAAAGATACAGAAATACTCATACCATATCACTTTTTCTTTCTGTCGCCCTCACACACACTTACCGGTTGATTAACATCCTTTTCATTTACCTAAGCAAAATAATGTACAAGCCCGGCAGTTCTGACGCTGGTTTATCTTAGAGAATATCATGATGAAGTTATAGTTGCAGTAAATAATAATAATAATTAAATGACTAAAACTGACTTAAATATTTCTTAGTATTTAAAACGGCGATTTGTATTTTCTTTAAATTGTAAAGTTGCTATAATATGCCCAGTGCTATGAACTAGAAACCAAAAACTTTTATAGAGAAGAAATTCAAATCTTTGATACTGCCTTTGGAAACTGCTTTAAGACTATAGGGTAGTTTTCTGTGTTTAACAAGAATTCTTTAACTTCTAAGTTGTTTAAATTTATTTAAATTTCTATATATGTATACCTTCATATCCTTACATGCACGATGTAGAGGAGATGCTGGTATATACACAAAAGGGTTTATCAGTTAAGTTGTATAAGGAAACTGTCATATCAGCTTGAAAGTCATAAATTATAGCAACACAAATTGAAAAGAAAAATGTTATGAAATATGCAAGTGGAAAAAACATAATTATGTACGTATGTAAATCTACAAACTTCCGTATGTGTGTTTGTAATTAATTATTTTAAAAATAAAAAAATCAAACACTTTTGTTTATATTTATATTTTTGACTTTGTTTAGAAGCAGAGTCAAAACAACGAAAGCGGGAATAACAAAAAAGATAGTTAAATATAACTTGTATTACAAGAAAGCTATACCTACAAATATGTATTTTTCAGACTCGGATATACAAGTTGATTTCGTATTGCAACATCAAAGATATAAAAGAGCATACAGTTTTCCCCAAATGGATAAATGCAGTTGGCAAGATGATTCATTTTAAATGTCCTGCTTAGTTATGAACTGACTCAGGAAACCATCATACAAATGATGTTGCAAGGAGAATACCGGCGACAATGCTAATAACATCACGGAAGTGCTAGTTGAATCCTACGAGAAGAGGTGCCACCTCCAATATTAGAGATCTGCCCATAATAAGTTCTAAAAGAGTATATCAGTTACACTTAGGAGAATGTCTTTAAACTATTTAACAGAAAATACCGGATAAAGCTAGCAATATGCTGGAACGCTGAACAAAAGAGGCTCAGATAAAACAAAAGGAAGATACTTACAGTGGACCGATGCCCATGGAAGCTATTCTGTGAACAAGTTAACAACGCGGGAGATGCATCAAAAATTCAAAAATTAAACGATTGCACATGACTGGGCTCAGGCAAGGGGGCTGAGTTTAAGTCCGAACAATATTTAAATTTGTACTTTTAGCAGGAAAATGAAAATCGCGTTCTATATCTTGCCTCGTTTCTAGGATAGCACGATCATGGTATCCGACATGGTGAAATGCTTGAGTAATCTTGGATCGGTTATTAAAATGGAAGCAGTACTTGAGGAAAAGAACAGTGAAGGCCTAACAATGTGGGGCGCTTAGCTTTATAGACTCAAAACATTCAACAGTTAATTCAAACATGACATACCGGCTATACGGGAGCTTTTTTATGACTATTCTGACATGAGCTTCTGTTTTGTGTTGGACATTAATTGAAAAAAGTGCAACACTGCAGACAGTCTATCGTAGATGATGCCTCGGAATAAGGGGGGAAATTATAACTATTTCGTCAAAGGTTTTTGAGACGATTTTTACACTTTAAGGGAAACGCCTTCAGGTGAAGGGAGAATGGCTTTATAAGGAACTTAAGTTTAACCATCAACACAGTTTCGAGATACTGGATGGTTATTCGAGCACGGTGGAATTGTCCTAACGTATACCTCTAGTGAAGGTAAAGGTTAACTGCACTGGACTGATACCATATCAGCAGTCCTTCCTAGACAGAACCCTGAATAAATGCCCAAAATGGATATGTTGGTTTAGGGAAGGCACTAAGGCAAAGGACAAAACGGCTCTAGGCATCCTTATCAGATACCCGGAAACCAAGATTTAGTTCCAGATACCTGACCAGAAGCCAATGCTACAAGTGGAGATCCGGGCAATCCAGTTAGGTCTGACTTAGCTCAGAGTCCACACAGATCTAACGGATGAATACATCTATTTATAGAGGCTAAATCAAAAATCTTACCGTACATGCAGACACAGAGTAGGCTTTGTTCCAGTACCTGTACTTTGATGACAAAAATACATAAGCACGCAGCCAGACTAATTAAAAAACGGAAGGACATAAATGCTGTTATCGACTCAGGAAGCGATTCTGAGTTAATTAGTGTACTTGAAAGTGGGTCTCAGAAGATTTTTTAGCATTAAAAGTGTCAGAAGTCTATAAAACAACAATAAATTTGAACCATATTTTTACTAGACAACATGTGTTTAAAGTGAAAACGTTTTTTAATAGACTTGCAAGGAGGACATACATATTTTGGTATTTTCTTTCCCAGACTTTTCTCATGTTGTACAGTGTTGGTTTTGAAATAATAGTTCTTTTTAGAATTTTAGTTGATCCCTTAAAAAAATTATTCGTTTAGGGAGTTGGGTCTAGATCTTTCCAGCGTTACTTAAGTGACCTTCATTTGTAGGCCTCTGGAAAATTTCTAAATTAGTTTATGCATTAAATTTTCTTAGTTTTAAGGTGTGGCAGATTAAGATTTCTAGTACTTTTTTTCAGAAAAAGCATAAAATTTTAAAACATAGAAACGTATATTTACTTAAAAAGGATTTTGAAACTCTAACAAACGTTTAAGTTAAGTGATATTTTTAAAATTGTCATGAAATATTTTACGTTATTAGTGATTAAAAAAATGTTTGAAAAGTAACAACTTGCCGACCATGGGCAAGTGCAATATTTTTTTTTAAAAAATTTTTTCCTAAAAGCAAACATTTTTTATTACCTATGGCGACCTCAATTTCGTCAGGTCAGGGAGAATAAAAAAAATATTTTATTACAATATTTGAAATCACACGAAAAGGTTAAACTTTTTTTTATTGTATTTTATACTTTATTTCTCTTTATTTGAAAAAAAGCCCCCAAATTTTTATCTCAAGCAATATCTTTAACAAAGAAGCCATAAAGAGTTTGCTTAACTTACTACAAGCCACTTATTTTGGGGAGTCTATTTAACACCTTTTACATCATAAATATTTAATGAAATAAAGCAATTTTTTTAGTATAAATTTCTTTTTCTCATGTTTATAATCATTTTATTTTTCTGTTATTAATACTCTCTTACAAAGTCACACCATGTAAGGGGTATAAAACTGAAAATTTATGAGTATGTATTTATGTTATTTGAAATATATTGCCTGTTGACAGTTGACATTATGAATTTATTACTATTTATTTTATTATTTAGTTGTGTATAATTCATGGCATAACATATCTTAAAGTTTATTTGTAATACCTTACAACAACAACATACTTACATACATACATCTATATTTTCGAAACAATGTTATATATAGTTTTGAAAATATTTGTAGTGGTATTACTGTTGGTTTTGTATAAATGTACGTAAATTTGTATGACTTTCTTAAAACAAACAATCGACTGTTAAAACACCTACAGAAGGTCAAAAAATTATTCATACTCCTGACGAAAATATAATTTTAAGGTGAATATTTTCCAACGTGTGATTCGGCAATTATATTTCACCAAAAGTGCCTATTATCATTTATCTCGTTTGGACTGGGTGTTATCAATTTATACATAAAAAAAACTGCAAAAAAGAGTGAACAAAACAAAAATTTTCTTGAGTTTCCATGAAAAATATTTTTAAAGCGCTATTGGTTTTTGCTGAATACTAAAAGTAATCAATGGTTACCTACTTGCAGAGTCGATTTCACATGTTAGCGGTGGCTAGATGCGAGTCTCGGAAAGTACAAAAAGCACTTCCCCGTATTAAAATATTTTCATATAAGCCCACCTTGGATTTAACTGGCACCCTTCGTTGACGTGTCAGATGCAAGAAATCAGTCAGCTAGTAATTTTTAGCCTACCGGTTACCAAAATCTCAAGAAATGAAAACAATAACTAACAAAAATGTTTGGTGACATATTAATTTGAAGCTTGCGCACGTCTGGCTGAACTTATCAAAATGGCTGACCTGGGGGAGTCCTCAATTTATGGGGAGTTAGAACAATATACTCTGAAAAGCTCTCTAAACAACAGTGTTTTTTAAGGAGGGTTTGCTAAAGCAGGGTAGAATCACGGTAGCGTTTACGGAGCCATATACTTAACATCACATCTGAGCCCTGCTATACACCAATAAAAAATTTTGTAATACTGGCAAATAAAAATTTACTTTAAAACCTTTTTAGAGCAGTAATCTCAAATGAAATCAAGGATGACATCTTATTGTTGGCGAGTGATTTCAACTCCCAAGTAAAAAGTTGCAATACAAAGGAAGTACTTTCCGTGGCTAAATGATTTCCAAAAATTTTTAGTTTTTCAATGAGCTTGGCTTAAACACCAACCTTGTGATTGGTGGTACAATTTGTGCACAAATTTGGTATCAAAAATCAGATTGATGACGCAGGTTTCTGCAGAATACGTCTTTTTTGCCTATTGAATGTCAATCATATTAGAAACATAATGGCCGAAGGAAAATAGTAGATATCTTGTGGCAAGTTGCAGCTTATTTAAACAAGAAAAAATATAAAGCCCCAACAACAGCTCTCTTGGCAAGGACGTTAGGCAAAATTTTCAAAATTGGAAGCTAGAAAGTACCAAAATCTTGCAAGAAAAAGAACAGGCAAGACATATTTCTAGCACCCAATTACAAAAAAGCTTATTACTTGGCAATTTCCCACTTTAAAACAATTCAGATCTAGTCACCAAGAGATATGCAGAAATATAAAACTTTATTGAGGCCATATGTCCCTTGCTAAAATAACAAGATATAACACAGATATCATATTAAACTGTTTTATGTTCAGCAGCATACAACTGTGTAAAAAACTTTGTACCACACTGTATTATTTTTTGCTTTGTACTTTTATTACTTTTGTCGAACTGATTCTGGCTCTAAAACAGGTAAAAATATTTTTGGCACGTAAACAGAAAACTAAAACGACATAAATTATCGATACTGTCATCAAAATAAAAAAAAAACAATAAAAGTCTAATAGACTTACAGGACTACTGCTGCTATTGTTCTTTTTCTGGTTCAATGCATATTTATAAGCAAGAGCAAGGAAGTGTTGACTGTACGATTTTATTGACAAAAGTTACCACAAAAACCTTAGTTAAAAGACATAAATTTATGTAAAATTTAAAAATTTTAAAATATATTTAAAGTCCAACAATAAATTTGCGAATACAAATTAAATTATTCAGGAATTGTTTTTGTTGCGTATGATTAATATTAATTTCATTAAAATACGTTTATCAATCATACGCCCCATAAAACGCTAAAATAACAATTTTGGAATATTTTAAATTAATATTTTTTATATTTTTCCTATCTTGGTTTAATTTTATAACTTTTCCATATTTTCTTATATGTTTGAAAACCTTTTGATTTATTTAATACTTAGCAAAATATGGTTGTCAAAATATTTGCTTAACAAAAATTTTTTCGAAGAGAAATTTTTCTATATATTTATTACTGAGTTTATTTAGCAAAAAAAAGCACAAACAATGTCTTGCAATAAAAAAATAAAATAGAAAAGCCAACATGTCCAGAAGGAGCGGAAAACAGAAACCGGAAACTGGCTCAAAAAAGAAAAAGTAATAATATGAAAGAAAATCAAGTTATGTTTTTATTTACATAAAACTTTTCATTTTAAAATTAAGTTTTGCTGTTATGCTGTTTAATAACAAATTCAAAAATATACTTATTATTTTAAAGTTTTATTTAAGTAAAATATCTGTTTAGAAACGCAGAACTTAAAAAGAACTCAAAAGAAATTAAAAGAAAATAATTGCACTCTAAAAAGGCCATTTTAGTTTAAAAAAAACAGTGAGATTGCTGCCATTTTGCACTAGCAGAAATAAAAGTAAAAATTTTTTTAAAATTTGTTCAACACATAACGGAAAATGTGTGCAAAACTTATTAAGTATGTACTTAATATAATGTTAAATAAGTAGAGATTGGCTTTTCTGCTATTTGAAGCCCAAGCAGCATCTATTCATTTTAAATAAATGTATTAACTTCCAAGAATATATTAATATAGGTTTTTTTAAATATTTTGTCAAAGTTTATTTAAAATAAATTTATCTACATCTAAGGGTTACGCAAAAAAAATTTGTTTTGTAATAAAATTAAACTTGCGTTTATCAAGCTCAAAGAAAAATAAAGATTTTCTAAGAGCTAAGGAAAGTAAATATTTGGTACAATTTTAAAAGGCAAAAATAAATTTCCATCTTTTCCTTTTATACTAAAAACACTCTTTGGTGTCTCAAATTTTTTAAAAATACTTTCATTCTTTATTATTTAAATTTATTAGCTTCCCTTTTGACACGAAATCTCTAAATAACATACATTTCCTGATCTTACTAAACACATATTGCCGCTTAGTTTGCTGGTCCTATAAAATCACTTATTTCTAGTCAAGCACCTTTGCCGATAATAAAAATATCATTGTTGCAGAAAAAAGAAGTTTGACACCATGATCAAACCACTATAACGTCCATTAAAATAACTTTTTAATGCGGTTTACATCCTGGCATCATAATCAGTCCTTATTTCTCCCAAACATACAAGGATCTTCTGTTACGGTAAACGTTTTTAAAAGTTTTTCAAACAACTAGCAGCGTTGATGCCTGTTATATTAAGCATTGACTTATAAAAACTTTGTTTGAGACCTGTGGAACGCAATTTGAATTATTTTTCTATCCTTATAAGAAAAGGAGTTACAAGAAAATATTTATATTTTATATCGAACAAGATTTGATTGAGATAATAAATCTACTGGTTTCGAAGTTAAAAAAATGGCCTTAAAAGTACCAAAGGTTCAAAAAAGTCCCAAAAAACAATCGTGATTTTTACAAATCATTCAAACGCAAATTATTATTATTATTATTATTATTATTAGTTACAAAAAATATTTAAAAATACCAAAAATTTGTTTTTATTTTTCTTTTGTTTCATTTAATTTCTTCATTTCATTTGTTTCGTTTACAGGCGGTAAAAACTGGGCCCAGTTTTTTGAAATATATATTACATAGCATAGGAGAAGGCCCCTATACATGCACTGCATCGTGATGGTATAAGGAAGATGGATTATGGAAAGAAGGATATAGGGAGTAGAGCTTGTGGAGATTTGATTTAAATTTCTCGTTATTAACTGGAAAGACATAGTTAGGTAGTTTGTTTGACATACGGACTGCGCCAGTGGAACAAAAATTGGTGGCCTCTTCTTTAAAGATGTGCATCATGCAAAAACAGACGGGTTTCAGAGAAAAGTTCCCTGATTTCCTTTCCATTAAAGTATTGATGGAAAAGAGAAATACATATAAATTGAGACGGTAAGATACCCCAGCTTTACCGTACTTTGGAGCACCTACTCACACATTAGAATTATATTCCATCTTTAGTCGGATGTAGGGAATATAAATATTGGGAAGATCAGATGGCCTTTCAAGAAACCAAGGCACTTGAATGCTTTTTTCGAGACAAAAAAAAAGTTTTCCATCCAGCAGACATCGCACTGAATTTTCATGCCCAGAACATCAAGAGTTTCTATCTTTCCTATACTTATACCATTCATTTACAAAAACGATGCAATGTGCTCCAAAGGTGCGTTTATGTGTCAAAAGACAAAATTGGGTCTTACGGGCACTAAAAATCGACCCTTTTTGCAAGGCCTCAATTGGAGATTAGCACGAAATCACGGTTGAGAGTGTCATTTGTAACTTTCCTCAAAGCCTCAGTCTCCAATAAGCTAGGCCTGTAGTCAAATGAGTATGAGTGGCATAAGCTGCTGTCGTCTGCAAAGAAATATATATATAAGATGTAAAGTCTGATGCAGCAGATCAGTAAGAAAGATAAGAAATAGAGTAGGAAAGAGAACGGAGCCTTGCGGTACCCTTGAACTGGCACTAAACTCGTTAGAAGAGATCCCATCTATTACACCATGAATAGTGCGATCTCGTAGAAAACTCGATATAAATCGTGAGAATTTTCCATCGACAATTAAAGCAGCGAGCTTAGACAAAAACGCACCATGCCAGACTTTTTTAAAACGCCTCAGAAATATCTTAAGCCACCACTTTTTTTGGCCAAAAAGATGAATGGGGGTAGGAGATTTTTCTGTTAGAAAGACCCGTAGGTCCCCCATAGAACATCGCCAAAGAAAACCTTACTGGCGCTCGTTTAATAAACCGTTGGACTCCGGATAGTTGACAAGGTGAAAATTCACCAAAGTCTTCATATCTTTGAAGAGAGCTGAACAAATATCTATCGGGCGGTAGTTTTCAGAGTTTTCCGCCTGCCTTTACCTTTTTTGGGATCGGCGTAACACTAGCTACCACTCAGAATATGGGAATACCCCGGCACGGTATTTGCTGCCAAAAAGGCTAGCTAATGGATTCGCCAGCGCCAAAGAGCATTGTCTTAAGGCCACTGTTGGCATACCATCTGGCCTAGATGACGTTAGCGTATCACGTTGAACTAGTTTTTAAACTTAATAGAAAAAACTCACTACCAAGAATCATCAGTTATTATTTATACTAAACTGTGTCATAATATAATGTTTTTCAATAAATTTCAATAAAAGTCAGATAGACTTGCAATACATTTTTTAAACTCAAGCCCGTCATAGCTAAATTGATACAAAAATATCACAAGGTCATATAATGATAAACTAATTTATGGCTCCATTTACCACCGTTCAAAAAGTTTCTAAAAACGAAAACATAACACGCTACACAAGATTATTAGAGAAGTTTTTTTAGCCATTAAATCTATGTTTTTCCTTTTTATTTCTAATTTATATGTTTTTAACTGTTTATTACTTTTCTTATATAAATATCGCGTTATTATAATGATCACACATTGTTATATTTTTCCATAATGTTTATCAAATAGTTTTTCGCGTGTCATTAACATTTTAAGGGCTTTTATTTGTATTTTATTTATTACTTTTAAACTTTTTTTCTAGTTGGCTTTAAGTTTTTTTTTTTTTTTAACGATAGTTTTAACAAGTACGTTTTCATAAATTTTCTTAATAATAATGTCAAATAAAGCAAATAATGTGTAACAAAAACGAACGATACTATTATATATGTATATCAATTGTAGGGTTTGTGTGGAATATAAAATTAAATAATACTTATTACCTAATAAAAATGTAAACGTATATATAAATATAATAAAAAGTATTAAATATTTTTATTACCACCATAAACACATCATGCATATTAATATTTTGCGTAATAAAAAAAAATTATACAAATAAATATATGAAAAGAACCGTTTAGAGAACCTGCCTTGACGGATATGAAGGAGAAAGCTAATGTTGCTCTCCTTTTCGATTTTGCCTCGAATAGATTTTAAAATAAAAAAATGCGGCTTGTTAAATTAACATGAAGTTGTAAAAATAAAGGCAATAAAAGTTTTATTGTTTGAAGTTGTAAATTTTTTAATTACTTAATGGCGCTATTTATATAGTTGATAATGTAATAAAATGAGTGGCGGAATTTTTTTGTTTTGCTCTATTGGTGGCATAATTTTTATATCTTTTACATAGCGATAAACAGGGCGACCAAAAATATGTCCCTAATAAAGGATTTTATGCACATAAAATTAGCGGTAATAAGTAAAACAAATGCTTTAAAAATTAAAATATATGATTGTAGGGTTAGAACAATAGGCTAAATAATCTTAAAACGCAGCATTTAAAATGAGGCTGAACTACAAAACAACGAATTAACGTTTAGAAGCGATTGAATTCTATTTATCTTTTTATATTTTATTTTAGGGTGGATGATGAAAGCTGCTACCAAAAAAAATAACTTTTTGATAAAATAGTGCACATGTGTCAGCGAGGGTGGATGCCATTTCAATTTAATTATTTTCAAAACATTTTGAAATACCCAAACATTCATGCGGTAATTTAACTGGCTTCCACCCTCTATGACCCATGTGCGACATCTTATCAAAAAGTTTTTTTGGGCATCTTTTAGCAGCCAATCTATATCTGCAGTTTGAGGACAATTTGGCTACATCAGATGGCCGAGTGTACAAAAAGACCAATGTGAACGGTTTATAAGATTTAGCACAAATAAATTTTTATTCATAAATATACTTGAGTGAAAAAATAATGTTAATCTATGGCAGCTAAAAAATGTTAGTACAAAGCTTTTAAAGTCGTTCTGTAAGAAACTTCAGGAATTTTAAGAGGATAAAAAGTGCCAAAAATTTAAAATCAAAAACGTGCTGTCTCTCAAAGCTATACACAATTAAACTAGGCTTTGAACACCTGGTTTTCTAATCTGAAAAAAACAACGGAAGTCTGTTTGGTACTTTTAGAATTGGACACTCAGGGGTAAAAGACGCAAAAATTTTGGTTTTGTATTTCTTGCAATCAATAAAGTTAGATGCACAAAACCAACTGACTTTGAAAGGACTTGATAAATAAAACAATTTATTTTTTAACTAATAAAATTAATTTCATTTAAACAGTACATCCCTTGGGCATCTGCCCCAGAGTTCCGTCCAACTAGGACGGTTGATCTTATATCTTATATCACTAGACGTATACGATCATAGACCTTCACTGTGCCTGTATAACCCTACAGTATCTCCAAATGTCATTGATGTTAAGAATCAAAGGGCACATCAATTCATTTCTCTGGCGCCTGAAGGTGTTTCGCCATTATTGCCGCCTCGTGTCTTAAGTGGGTTTAAATAGGCTGAATACTCAAAATCGGTTCCGAGTGCTTTGCTGGAGTCCTGGTTGCAACGCTTATCTGAAGAAAGAAAGCATATTTTATCTTTATAGGGACATCATTTTGGGCCTATAATTTTTTTACATAGCGCCATATATCGCTGGGCCTTCTCTGCTCTTTCCTCAAAGTGTTTCGTCCAATCCAATTTTTTTCCCAGCATTACTCCCAAATACTTGACCCCCTTAAACGTCATAATTTTCCTACCTAAGAAACTAAGCTCGCCATAATACGCAGCTTTCATGCTCCTGGATAGAAGTCAAATATCGGTATTGTCCAAGTTCAAACTTAACTATCGAGGCTGATCCCCGATATGCGCATTAATAAGGGCGTCCATCCTCCACCCTTGAACAGAGTTTCTTTTTAGTCCATTGTTTTATCTGCCTGATGAATGCAGTGCATTTTAAAATAAACGTACTTATCAGTCAGTTCTCGTACAAGTTCTTCTCAGTGTGTAAGCCGATGTAATATGACATTAGTCTGGGTCATGTGTGCCATGCTTAGAAACGAAAAGACAAGTTGGTTGAACTGGGATCTGATCTTTATAACTCTAATGCCGAATCAGTTACAATTTTGCTAGGCAATTGAAAATGGAAACTTCAGTGCTTGTAGTGATTAAGAAAAAGTGGCGTAGTTTAAATATGTGTAGATTGTGTAGAGAACCATATTACTCTTTCAAGTGCAAGCGTACGATAAAGCTGATAACCAGAACTCGGAAGAGCGTATTTAGTCTTAACTGGTAACTGGGATATATATTGTATACAAAAAGCTCACATTAATTTTTTCTTTTAATTTTCTCAAACCCCTTTTTGACAGCTTACGGGACCGACGAGCTGTGAAATACACCAACTAATCAATTTAATTGTTTTCGAGCCACCATTTATCAGAGATCCATCAATACATGTAAGCTCTGCAAACATACATTAAAAGGCTTCTGAAAATATATAAAAGCCTTCAAATGTTATCACAAAAAAAAATACATGCTATTTCAGATAAATTGTCAAAATCAAACTTGCTTTGACTTCAGTTAATTAATTTTTTTACCAAAAAAAAAATGTTTAAAAGAAATTGTAAGAGGTTTTAAAATGTCCACAATTAAATCTTTTATATAAAAATATATTTTATTAAAATTTCATCGTTTTATTCGTATTTTTGCTGATTTTATTTTTCTTGTTTTTATGCATATTTATGTATTTCAATCGTTCTTAAATATTATTTACAATCTTTCCTTCACTATTCAAAATCGTCATAAACAACTTAAAATAAAAACACATAAAAAATCCGCATAATTGAAATAAATTTTTCTGCTTTACTTTTCAACTACTTGTAATGTTAGAAAAAAATGAAAGAAAATCCCATGAAAATATCCACAGAAATAGAAAAAAAAATAAAATATTGTTGAAAAATCGTAAAAAAAATCTAAAACTTTTAAAAAACATCTTAACTAAAGTGGTTTAGGAAAGCACTGCTAAAGATGAAGCAGAAAATTTCAAAATGTAATAACAATAATCATAAAATGGAAAAATTGAATAAAAACCAAACTAAAAGAAAAAAATATTTTTGCTGGTGAAGTTTAGTCATCAAGAAAAATACCAACGGAAGTCGACAACTGGCTGAGGAGTTAAATTTGTCTATAGAATTTTTGTTTGTAGTGGTATTGGTTTTAAGAAATAATGGTTAAAGTTTAAATATTGTTTTGAGTTATAAAAATCTGAGTTATTGGCGAAAAATAGGGTTGAAATAAAAGTTTTTGTTGTTAAGTTGTTTAATTTTTTTTTAATTTTATAAATATCTCATATTGAAACTATTATTAAATATAGATTCCGCTGAACGCACAACTGTTAGTTCAAACTTTTTATATAAAATATCTTACTAGCGACGACTTTAGTGAAATTAAAAATTTCAACAAAAGATATCGGAAAATAGTAGAAACTATCCCTAAAAAAGACCTTTAAATATTTTTTTATTTTTTTCCAATTTTCTAAATGCAGTGAATTTATTTCTTTTAATACCTTTAAAATAGTGATATTTACTCTTACATCAGTTTTTCATTCCGTTTTAATTTTTTTGATCCAGTTACGACCCCATAAGGTATATATATTCTGTGACCTTATAAATTGAATAAATGGACTTCTCATGCCCGTGTACCTGTTTTTGTGTCTCTTGAAATCAAGTGTCCAGAGTCAATTAAAATACAAGGTGTCTGGTGGCAAATTAATATTTTTAAATACGATTATTTTAAAAAGGAAAAGTGCAGCCGTTAGAAAATCCGATTGTGCGGATTTGTTAATCACGATGTCGTAGTGGTCGGGTAAACATAGGACGTTCGCACTTTTGGAGACTAATGATCCTTACGTAATTGCTCCTCAACACTTATGTAAAATATTCGGTAATGTATAAAGTGTAAACTTAATTCGTTTGTGAGTGCAGAGATTCCGCGCAATTGCTTTGGCTAGGATTGCTCCACTGCCAAAACCTAGTCGATCTTCAAGGACTCCCGAAAGCATTGACTTTCCATACGGAAAAAAGTAGCATCACTGCAAATTCCAAGAGCGATTATTCACGAAATTTCAATAAACGGATTGAACGAGTTGAAGAACTGAAATAAAGTGCCTTTGATTTATGTTAACATTTTTGTAAAACCCTATTAGAGCTTTTTCGCGCTGTGAATTCAATTTTTTGGAGTGAAGAAGCTCACATTTATTTAAGCGGCCACTTCAGCAAGCAAAACTACCGTTACTGATCTCCAAAAATACACAAACTCTGAAAGATAAAAAATTTTGCATTACTCCAGAGTAACTGTTTGATGGGCCTCATTCCCGCATGAGATAATTAAACCTTTTTTTCGAAAACTCTCGAGGCCAGGCGACAAATATCTCTTTTTGCCAAACCTGCTACCGTTCTCTTCACACACGTAGTTTTAACAGGATGGGGCGACTGCCAGAGCGTAGATTTATTTGTTTCGGGAACATTTCTGACACAAACTGATCCATTGCTTTGGAGATATCCAATGGATACCGAGGTCCCTGGGTCTAGCTCCCACGAATCTTTTTTATGGGAATACCTCAAGAAGAGGGCTTATAATTACAAGCCCTAATCGCTTATGGCTTAAAAAAATTATTCGTCAAGAAATCAGCTCAGTTGAACCAAGTCTGTTTTAAATAGTGTGTTCAATTTGACTGACAATTCAATCACAAAATAAAGAGAAGACTGTTTTTATAAAGGAAGTTTGACAGTTATAATTAACTATCGCTATTAACACTCTTGCCAAGGCAATGTATGTTCATCGTATCATTCCTGTTTTGGCTTAATTTGGGTTCTGTTTTTTAAGGCCATAGTGGTAAGGATAATATCAGTTTGTCATTTCGTTTGTAGTTTTTTTTTAATATCCCTTTTCGATACCACAAATTATATATATTTTGGGTCCTTAAAAATAGGGGAGTCAACACCATTGTTCAAATGGTGGGAGTTTTCCTTTTAACAAAATTAAAAAGGTCATGTATTTTAAGCCTACAATAAATAATTATAGTATTTACGGTTCCAAAACAACTTACATAGCTCAGGTGACAGGATAAACAAAGATACCAATGTAATGATTTGGCACAATCGAATATAGTGCTGTTAATTAGTATCTAAAATTATATTGTCTAGACATGACCATATCATTAGACATATACGTCTTTGCTTAAAAATGATGCCTGTACTAAAATTTGGAGTACTAAATCCAACCTGTAATTGGGAGGCTTAGAGAATATCATTTAGCCTGCATCTTATTACCTCACTAAAGGGTTCTAGTATATAACGGCCAAAAATGTATATATCCCTACAGCAAAGGTAGAACAATCGAAGAAAAAAGTTATGTTGAGAGAGGAGGCTGAAACTACTTGTGGATTTATTTGTTGCCCTTTGTCTTAGTTAAGCTGGATAAAACCTCAGCCAACCCTGCCGATCATAGCTTATCAGTAAAATTAACATTACCCTCAGACTACAGCACTTTAAGAAGGCTTGCAAATTTAACGCTCCTAACAGTTTCATTAATTTCTTTACATTCTTCTCATTGATGTATTTATTTATGACAAACAATATCAAACCGCCTGTTTTCCGATCAATGTTAACTTTTTTAACAAGTAGACAAGAACGGTGGTAGTGAGAGAGCAGCAGCAGAAACAATAAACAGCAACGAAAAAAATCACAAGAAAACAACAATACCCATGGCGAGACGCGTCAGCTGCTAAAAAAATTTTAACAATAACAACAGCCACAAAAACAACTTTGAAAAAATCTGAAAAAGCGTTTAACATTATTAGTATTAACCATCGAGAAACAAGGGGAAGATGAGTATGACGCCATAATGTTTACTAAAGTTCTGCACAATGTTTGGTTTTTTTTAAACAAACAATATGAAAAAAATAAACGAAACAAACGCTTTTTGATAGAAAATTTGACAGCCGTGAAATTATTGCAATTGTGTGCGACACATTCAAACAGCCACACAATAGCAAATTATGTCTTATAATCCTTCGCACCCATATATATTGACTCATGTTTTTCACATCTTCTACTGTTATTCTACAGTTCCTCACCGTCATCATAATATTTTTTTCTCGTTGTATTCCTAAAAGATGTTTTCAATTTTATTTGTAGTTGTTGCTGCTTCCTTTTGAATAAGTCTATTTTGTACACCGCGTAAGTGTATGAGTGTATGTGCTTATGTTATTGTTTTCTCCTTGATTTTCTTTTATAGCAAAGTTTGTCATTGTCATATTAAGGCAGATGGTGTGATGTGTTGTCATCTTGTTAAAAATATTTGTTCTTTTGTTAAAACTTGTAGAAATTTTCTTTCTTACAACCTTCTTTTTAAAATCATTCTATTTCACTTGGCTTTTGGAAAGGATCTAAAACTAAACAGGAAATAAGAAAGTTTTGATATTGTTTTTTTACATTATATCTGTGGTAAGCATTAAGTGAGAAAATAAACTGTTTAAAAAATTGAAGGAGTTATATTGACTTGCATGACGTATGAAATATAATAATAGAAATTGTTAAAATAAAAATTACTCATACGCATCAATAAGCTCGTAAATGAAATTAGTCAGGACTGTCATGGAATTCAATTGATGTCGAAATTATATTTTTAAGATGGTAACTTTTGTATCTTGAAGTGCGATTATTCGGTGTCGTATTTAAAAGCAAACCCCAAGGCCGTTCCTATTGAGTACTTTGTGTTACCAGAAAAAAAACGAACCCTCAGTGTTTTCAGCTTTTAAATTCTATTTTGCATACTCAAGGTGCTACACAATATACTTGCAAATAACAGCAGTTTTGCCTTAGCAATCCCAGATATGTCATCCATATCAATTGACTCCGAATTTTTTTTTAAGTAATAACTGCATTATATATAAATTTTTTTAGAAAGTATGCAAAGGGAGGTGGAATTTGATAAGGTATCACTGTTTTTGCCCAAATATCAGTAAAAACAGCTTTGAATGTGTCAGAGTAAATTGGTAAATTTTTTTTTTCTATCCCTCATACTAAAACTCCTTTAGAGTAGACATTTTTAAGCCCCGAAAATAACACTTTTGCCACCTTAGAATTTTTTTTGGTTTACTCTCTTTATCATCATAACCCTAACATTGTTTTAAATCAAAGATTATATTTAAAAATATAAACTTATGCAAGCATTCCTTTAAAAATATCTGGCTTCTGTTTGTAGATTTTTCTATATTTTATAAACTGATGTAAATGCTAAAGTGTTATCCTTGTTGCTATTAAAATTTGTTATTGCAATACCCTTAAAAAACTTCAGTTAAATTTTTAACTAGATTGTGGGTCAATGGACGATTCAACTTTGTGTTGTAGCATTGCGTGGACACATTGCATTCCTTGAGCAACTAAGACTGAAGTAAAATATATTATCTGTAGCTTGAGACTGTTAAAAATGTAGACTAAATACTTGTATTTTAAAAATATTTGTTTTTTGTTATTAAATGCCACACAAAACAAGACATGAAGGAAGAATAAAAAAAATAACAAAACTAGAAATTGTTGCATGAAATATACGATGGACATGATTAAATAAAGTCACAAAAAATGTATGCAGAAATTAGTTTGAGGAAGTGTATAAAAATTTTGTTTTTTTTTTCGAAGTGCTCTTTTTAAGGCAGTTAAGTTTACTTAGTTGTAAGCTATAATGTTATAATAGTTCTTATGAGATAATATTTACGTGAAAATTTTCAAGAAAAAAATCTTTTCAAAAATGTTTTTATCCGAAAGGTGTAGAAAAGTCTTTATTACCCTTTTTGTCTACGAAGTAAACAAAAATTTTATATACAAGCGTGTTCGGTGCTACAGGCTACAGTAACAGGGTACGGTTTTTGCTTCCTATATAGAAAAAATCCAAAAGGCTCAAAACAAATTCCTTAAAAAAATTGCTAATGACTTTATTATATAAAAAAAGCCAAAAAGTTTCACTTATCCAAAGAAAAATTCTAAGTTAAATGGACAAGTATTGAAACAAGCTGGACGCTTATCCAGATTTATTGCTTTGAAACATTTTGCTAATATTAGTTATTTATATTTAAAATTCAAACTGCCAATTTTAAGTTCATAAAAATTAATATTCAAGAACTAAACAATAACAAAAAATTATTCATTCCAAACTAAAATGCTTAGCGTAGAGAATCTTTTACACAACTAAATTCCTACACATTATTACAAGTTTTTCAAAGTTTTATAAAAACCGAAAAGCAAAAAACAATAAGTTTAACATTCACGGCACTGTTCGTGTCTGGTGGCCATAATTAAAGTCGTGCTTCTGTTAACTTTAAGTTGAAAGAGAAAAAATTTTACAACAATTTACAATTTTTTGCTGGTTGTTTCAAATAATTGCGTGGACAACAATGTTTGCTGGTTGGAATCTTTAATGTCTGCTTTGTTGCAAACTTATGTTGTGATATGACTTTTTCTGGCCTCGCCTGTGCATTTGCTTCAAAACATAACATGAAAATTGTCCTTGTTGTAGCCATTATATATTTATGGTCACTTTATTTAGTTATTAAAGGTGTTTCACGCTTAAGCTGATGTTTGAAACGTTTCAATGTTTAAATTAACCCTAAGTTTACCCGGTCTTATTAGAACCCGAAATAGTTTAATTGAAATACATCAATGTATATGTTTAAATATCAAATGTAACACAACACAAACTTACCAATAGCACACTTTACAGTTATTCTTCTGCTTAAGTAACCATTACCCAATGTGATTAAAAATAGAGCCCATTTAACATTAACCCATTAAAGAACGTATTTATTTATAGGGTTTGTTATAGGTTAAGTTTGTGTATAAGCATTTTGTTGGGTCTTACACCAAACTGTCAGTAGAGTTCAGCCAAATTCTTAGAAAACTTTTCTTTATTTAATAACTTCAATAAACTTATTGGAATTACTATAAAGAAACCCAAACATTCAAGAGCTTCTTCAAAACAAAAGTTCTTCAAAACACCAAAAAGTCCAAAATCTATATAAATTTACCTATCAAGTTGGAATTGTCTTTTTTTATTTAAATGATACATAAAAGCTTCAATGTCCCTGAAACTAAAAATTTAATAAATAACTACTTAGTTGCTTGTAAGTGCCAAACAAATAAAATAAAAACTAAAATGAAATTTGGACTCAACGCACTTCTAATCTGCCTTTAATAAATTTCAGGAAATTAAGATAAACTATTAAAGCTGCTTATTTGCTAATCTTTTTTCTAAAAAACCAAACAACACAAAAACAAAATTTGTCAACAATTGCATGCCGCTTAAAAGATAAACAAGCACGTGTCTGGAAGATTTTAAAACCTAGAACTTAAAAGAGATAAAAAAACACACGTTTTTTTTTGTAAATCTTTTGTATAGGTATATGAGCCTTAGTAAAAAATCTTAAATTAAAAAAGTACTAAGAACGCAACACATTTATTAATCAACTTTTTAATTGAATTATTTAAAAGTATTAGTTATATAATAATAATAATAATTAAAAACAATTACAAGCACTGTAACATTGGTCTTTTTATATACCCAGCCATCTGATCTAGCAAAAATATTTCGTATGTCAAATGTTGTAATAAAAATACTTTGTGCCGGGTTTGAATATGATAACAATTCTTGTTTTTGAAGTAGAAAACTGAGGACATTTTTTACGTTATGTATTTATATTAGAAATATGTACTAAGTAGAAGGTTTAAGGTCAAGAGTCTTAGGAGATTTCGTCATTAATAGTTGTTAAAACGAGTGTGTTACCTTTATTTTTATATTGAATTAAATCTATAAATGAATTGAAGTATAAATATTCTAGATTCATATCGAAAGGAAGTCAACTAAGCCCTATCCATATGTCCCTCTAGTAGAATATAGCCCTACAGATCAAATTTGTTTTAAAACTATTACAAATATTATCCCCTAAAAAATTGTTACTGTAAATAATAAATAAAACAATTATAATATAAACGAGCACAATGTAACCAAAATATTGTTTTAATTTTAAAAACAATTTTAAGTCTTGAAAGCTGAACTTTAGGCACATTTTTCACGAAAATCTTAAATCTTAATCTGTTTATCTTTAAGCTCTAAAATTAAACAAGATACAAAAAAAATTTAACCATGTGAATATTCCGTTTTAAAGATAAGCTAACACGTGTCTGTTTTAGTTTTAAAATTTTAACATAAAAGAGATAAGAATTGCACGTTTTTTTGCTAAAACTTTTATTAATTTAGATATAATTACAGAAATGTTTGTAATGGGTGATTTTTTTAGAGCTTTCGAATTTGATTACAAAATAAATAAAATTAAGAAATATATAGGAATCTTAATTAAAGTTAATAGAATGATTTCAAAAATTTAATGATTAACAGCAGCTACACCTCAAATGGTTCAAGAGGTTGGTACAGTCGCGGCATATTCTCTTTAATACATCGACAAGTATCTCACGAATAAAATCTTCAATTTTAAAAATGTGTACAGACAAAAGATGTAAAATTTTTTATGATATGTTCAAACTTATTTCAATGTCCCCCTCAAAAGTGTCCTTTTTCAAAAACGTTAAACAAAAATTCTATTTTTTCATTTAAAACAAAAACTTTAATTGATAAAATATAATTGAAATCTTAACCGCGCAATCTATCCTCTAAATAAAAATTATTATTACCAAGAGAAAACAATTATTGCACACATATTAAAATTGATAAACTAAAATTAATTTAATATTAACCTAAAATTTTAAAACTTCAATATCAAGGATTCGTATCCTTGCCATATATCCTTAAAGTAAAGCATGCCCTCGCGGAGAGGCATCAAAAGCTTGACGAAATTTTGTAGGAATATTATTGTTAATATGCCTCATAGCTTGTCCGAGTTTTTATCAAAAAAACCCCCTCATATTAATTGGCCACATATATCCAGCAGGCCTTGAAGGCCCAAAAAGTTGGCAGAAATTCGCTGGCGAGGACGATTTTATTCAACGTCTCCCCATCTACATCTACCAAGTATTCACATGTGGCAAAATATCAAACACAAAACATCGGCCTTTGTCCTGTGCAAAAGCTGGGCTGTCACACAGAAAATGTTCCATCGTTTTTATGTCCACCCTGCATGCACTCAATCGCTGTCCTGCACTACTCCCATCCGATTGAGCTGTGACCGGAAGTTTAAGTGTTTCGTCTGCATACGCATCATCTTGCCTAGTTTAGGCTTCCTTAGTTTCAGAATGTCCCAAGCTTAGACCCCGTTTCAGTCAGCCCAGAGGATCTCTCAATTGTCTCACTATTCCCTTGCACCCTGTAGGCATTTGCCGCCCTACCTTTCAATTTTTAATTTTAATTATAAAACGTAAAACAGGTAGCTTTTACGTCAATATGTGACATATCTTATTTCATAGGAGCACTAAAAAGAGCATAAACAAAAAATTTGCATTTAAAAAAAAACAATACTAAAAAGATAAGAAAATTTTAAGGCTTTTGCAAATAAACTAAAAAAGCAATAGCAAACTATTTAAAAGTATAAGATCAAAAACAGAAAACTGGCAAACTATAATTTTTAACACCCTTCAACAAATAGTTACAAGCAAATTATGTATTAGTTTGCAAGGAAGGTTTGTCTAAAAACAGATCTTGACAAAAAATTGTATTCATTTTTATCAAAAGCCAAAATTTAAAATAAATTCTAAGTCGAAACCAAAAGCAATAACAGAATTTCCGGTAAAAAACTAAGACGTGACAGATGAACTTTTTGGTTTTAGAGAAGCTTTTACTGCTTGCAGTATATAATACCTCATATGACTTAAAGTTGGGATAATTTTTGCTCCAAAATACTCCTAATGGATAATTTTGATTTCATTATGTATGTATTGTAGTTTCTCACAAAAACGTCCCTTCAAATTCGGCCTTGAAGTGAATAGGCTTTTTAATTAGTTTTTTTCCTACTTTAAAATGGTTTGGTAAACACTTTACCGAATGCTTTAATTTTCGAACATGGTTGACTATGGTTATGGACAATTTCACCATTGCATGGCTACGAAGATCATTATAACTGACAAAACCATTCTATAGCTGTGGTTAGTTCTGGTCAAAAAATGTTATCACAGATATGACTAAAAATACCTTTATATGTTTGTGGTAATCATAATTTTTTCCAAGGGCCTTCATTATCATGCTAACGGATTATTATATATATGATGCTCTAGGAATATGGTTCTAATAATCTAAGAGCAACATATGTATGATTGCCAATAATCAATATTATTTAAACCTGTAATTAAAGTTATTATTACCGAAAACATATAATTTTTATTTCAATCATAATTGTGATTGTAAAAATTTCTTAAAACTTACTACAACTGTAAGGTGGTTGTTGCAATTTTCGGGTCATATGCCCTTGACCATACCCAACGATATTTTTCTCTGTGTGTATGAATTGCTTAAAACATGGATACTGTGAACTTTGTTTTCCTTTTTTCTTTTTGCTTTCCACAAAAATTTTATTAAATTGCAGTTGAAACATCCCGCCAGATAAGATTACTAGTATGTTGCTTTTGACTTCAGACTAGATGCATATCTATCTTTTTTCAAACATCGCACTATCGATTTAAAAAAATGAAATGTTATAGGAGGCCAACTCTTTTAGTTTCATATAGTAATGGGTATACTAGTTTTTGTTTTTGCATTTATAGCTTTACGCAGGGGATATTAAAATTTTTCTATTTTTTTTTTGCTCTCACCTGGTTGCAACTAGTACATATCTAGTCCAAAATTTTAGCTACAGATAGTTTAAAGAAATTTATACATAAAACTATATTTTAAAGATTTTGTGAAGAGTAATAAAATTTATGTGATTAATTTTGCAGAAGTCTTCATACAAGTTATTTTTTGTTTATTGTTTTTACTTGTTATAACTTATTTCTATTTTTGTCTTTTTAAAACTGTGTATCCAGTGCTTCTAAGCCTGATACTAACTTTTTGTGGAGTATTTTTTTCTGAATCTGAATTTTCAAAATCTATAGCCAGGCGAATCACGTAAGTTGATTGCTGCGTTTTATTAGAAGTTTACAATTTAACGTTTATATATTTTATGCGCCGTAACTTATGCTACACTTTTGTTTATGTTAATACTAAAGTGCTACGGGATTCTTAAATCATTAAATAAACAAAGATCACACAAATATTCACATATACTAATATCAATAAATATCTTAAGAGTTTGCTCTTCTCTGAGCTACATTTACCCCGCCTTAGCATTCCACAGACGGACATGGCCTAGTCGGATTTTTTCCATAAAAATTGAGCATGTGTATGCGAAATTGACGCACATAACTTTTATAAAAAATATGTAAGTACATTGGGTTTCACTAAATCAATAATAATTAGCTTAAAAACAAACGAAAAAACATTTTTTAAAAACAAAAAATTTTTTTAACTTTAATACAAACAAAATGTTTTACGCATTAAAAAACTAATTTTTAAACTTGTACAAAATTTAAGTTTTCTCTAAAAACAAGTGGTAATAACGAATCTTTTACACTCTGTTCGGTTATATTCTATGAGTACCAAATTTAATTAGAAAATGTTAAAATAATATTTGCGGTGGCTGTGCTTACACAAATTTTAAATCAATTGAAACTTTATTTTGGGGAGATAAAATTCAAACAGGGTTTTAGTACACTTAATAAATTATAACTTTTTCTTACTGTAAGTTTTCAAGGAAGTATTTCGTAAAGTTGTGTTTGAGCAAAAAACAGTCACTTTTATATAATATTTTTTTTATTTACATACATATTTATACACACTATTTACATTACATTATTAATTAAAAAATAACAAAAATATGACTTAATATAAAATTTTATTTTGAAAAAATTCATTTTTAAATATTTTTATTAAAAATTTAGAATAAACTAAGCCCAACTAATTAAAGTATTAAATTTTCTGGAATCGCGGTAAAAAAAATCTTGTAAGAGCGAGAAAAAAATTAGTTTCAATTACTAAAGTTATCCTGATTGTAACATAAAAACAAAGTTATTACAAACGGAACCTCCAACATAACTACACTTAGCAAGGTATATAGCATGCTTAACATTTTTAAATTAATAAGATCTTTGTAATCTACAGTCAACCTAATATTCTTGAAGGTATAAATAGATAAGCGTTTTGGAACGTTTTTATTCAGTCGTTTTTATTCGCAGCAACTAAGTACGTTAAAATAATTTGTTAAACTTGTCTGTGTATATACAACCTAATACTTAAAAATTAATAAGAAACAATTTTGAAAGATATTTTGAAGTAAAAAATTTGAATGTTTCTAGTATTTTTTTTTAATGAAAACAAAATAAAAGTGTATAAAATAAAAATCATATATCGAGTCTATGAATTAATTATTCTACATTTTGAGAGTCCTGTCTATTAAAATATCAAAATCTATTTGGAAATTTTTGTTAAAATGAAAAAAAATTTTAAAAGAAAAGGATTTTTTGTATTGTATTCCAATATATGTAAATCAAAGAACTCTTTAACAAAACTGAAGTTTAATTAATAAATTCAAAATTAAATATTATAAAATTAAAAAAAGAAATGAAACAGAAGCTTAAATTACTATCTGTCCGCAAAAAATACAAAATTATATCAGAAATTTTTAAGCGATTGAAAAATTGCATTTAAGCTCGTTTTCATAAATTCTTATTTTTTTTATTTTCTTTCAATCTTCTTTTACTCATTTTTTTTTTAATTGCAGATAAAAATAACCGACCGCTTTTATCATGAGTGCCCCTGAAAATTATTTTAGGCTTTTAGCTTTGCCTTTGCTGGTGGTAGTGATATTTTGTTCTTCAGCAACAATCGCATGTACGTGTGCTTCTGAACACCCACAAGTTCAACTGTGCCGAGCAGATTACGGTGAGTTCTCAAGTGTTCTCAAAATCTGACAGCAATAAAAAAAAATTATTAAAAGCACTGGAAATTTTTTTGTCAAATTAGGGCTTAAAAATAGAAAAAAAAGCTTGGTAGTCAACTCGAAAATCATCTAACTTTAAAAACCTATTTAAGAAACAAAAATTTAATATTTTTTCCCGCAATTCAAAAAAAAAAATAGAACCAGTTCCTAGATATTTTTTTTGTCGCCCAGTTTTATATTACAATGAATTTTGAATTACAAAACCCGTGCACTTTTTAAAAATTTAACTTTAAAGTTGTAATAAAATAATTTGTGTTATTTATAACTCAGAAGAAGGCTTCTACAGTGTACTTGGCACCCTTTTTTTGCTTTTCTACACTTTATTTTTAAGTCTAAGTGCATTATGCGTAAAAAATTTCTAATATAAAATTGACTTGAAACATTAAATTTTTATCCAAATTTCATTTAAAACCTCTATTTAAAATTTTAAAATTATTTATGCATATGCCCC
This sequence comes from Melanophora roralis, assembly GCA_963583895.1. Classification (NCBI taxonomy): domain Eukaryota; kingdom Metazoa; phylum Arthropoda; class Insecta; order Diptera; family Rhinophoridae; genus Melanophora; species Melanophora roralis. Next base: position 6,186,175 of record OY757191.1, read on the forward strand.
TTAATATTTAAAGTTTCAATAGCAGTAGAAAATATTTAAAAAATTTGTCTGTAGGCTTTAGATTCATTTAGTTTGCTTAATACAGATATTTGTTAAAGAAAAAGTTTTAGCTTCCTCTTATCACTTTATTTAAAGAAATTTTAAGCACCAAACTTCAATAAATTTTTAAATTATCTTTTGGTTTTTATTTTTCCAAGTTGCTCGCTTAAATGTCATTAATAAATCTTTAAACCCTAAAACTCAAATGTGGACCTACAAAGTGGAAGTTAAACACAAATACAAGGTAAATTACTTAAATATATACAAACATACTTCTAAGGAAATAAGAAAAAAAAAATAATTTTTATAAATATTGTAAGGTTTTAAATTTCATATAACTTTTTTTGTATATATTTAATCCAAAAAGCCTTTGCTTGAAAGTGAAAAAATATTGGAAACCGGTGTTTTAGAATCACCAAACAATTGTAATGCCAATTTGAATAAAAGCACGGAATATGTAATTGCTGGCTCTGGAAAATATATTAATGATTGTACCTTTAAAAAACCCTATCAATCAATGAAAGATTTTGAACTAAAGAACCTTGAAGAATTCTCCTATAACTCATGTAAATGCGAGGTAAGTAAAAAAAAACTAAAAAAAAATATTTAAAAAAATTAAAAGATTAGTTTGAAAAATTATTTTATTTTATCAAATGAAAACATTATATAATATCGACATTTGGCTTCTTCAGGTTGTAAGCTGTGATCCTAAAACTTGTAATTTGCATATTCTAGACTCGGTAAAAAATTGCTTGTGGCCAGAGTATTCCGAATGTGCAACTCAATTTAATCCATGTGCTTTTAACGCTAGTGAACCTGGAACCCCTTGCCGGTGGAAGAATCCAAACTTTTATACAAATTGCATGTAAAGTTATAAAAATTCTTGCACTATATTTGTTTTATCTTTCATGTAATTAGTTAATAATTCAACTAAAAAAAATAAATTTGAAGAATGGATGTGTTTAGTTATTTAGCAACCATCAAACATAAACTTGCGTAATTTTATCTTAAAAAAAAGATATATTTATCCCAGCATTAGCAAAGATAAATTCGTAAAAAATGCAGTGTTTCGGCAGAGAAAAAAGTGATTCACACAATTATCGGTCGAACAAATAACAAAACAAATATATGGTTTTTACATTCATACATATGAATATGTTTTTAACCCTAGCTCTGGCATCAAACAAAGAAGCACAGAAAACGTTTTGATATCAAAAAACCAGAAATATCCCTGCTATATAAAATCAGCAAAATCGGTTCCCTTTTGACCGAGATATAAGCGAAAGCCCAAAATAACATACTTTTTTAGGAAAAAATCCCTGCGTATATCCCTATATATCTCAGTAAATATAGTCACTCTTGCCACAAAAACTTGGCACAAATACTTTAAAAAAAGGGATCTAAAATAGGAATATTTTTTAGATAGAATCAGGGGAAGAGGTACTTACCATACAACTGCACAAATTTTGTAAGCTCCTGCAAATATTTATAAAAACCTTCATTTTCTAAAACAAATTTTTTGGTTAGCAGCAGGTGAAGTGGGTTGCCCCACACAATTTAGCAAATTTCTATGAAATTTTCTATACCCTACAAGAAGTAATTGGGCAATAAGACCTCCATCTTGGAACAAATTTTAAAATAGGAACTGGGGAAGCGGTAGCCTCCATAGAAATTAAAAATTTTTATAAAATTATCAAAACGCTTTATCTTTAAAACTATAAGGGAAGTTCTACCAAATGTAATTGGACAGTAAGACCTACATTTTAAAATTTGGAGTTTTCTATTTCAAAACCTAGGCTAGATAAAGACTCCAAACCAATCACAAAGTAATTAGTTTATTATTTTTGCGGTTTGGAATTTTTTACCTTAAAAAAATTTATATAATATTTATGTATGTATACTACTTAATTTTACAATGGATATTCACAACTCTATCATTTATATTATAGGTATCCAAGTAGTTAAATATTATTTGATTAAAACTATAAAAATGAACTAAAAACAACAAAAAACGCGACATTAGAAAAACAAAATATTTCTATAACTTTAGTACAAATAAAATATTTACGCATTAAAAAAAATTAATTTTTAACATCTGTACAAATTTTAGGGTAATAACACAAAAAACAAGTGTCAATAACGAATCATATAAACTAGTGTTGGCTGTACTTCCACAAGTTTAAATTTTTATACACACACCACATACGTAGTAGGGGTATTATGCGTTTGTACGGATGTTTGTGGCGTTGTAGTGCTAAAATATAGTGTACCGATTGCCTTAGAATTACTTTTTGAGTCAAGAAGTTATCCAAGCAGGTATCAACAGGTTCGTTAAAAAAACGAGAAAAAATATTTTAAAACTTTTCTCAAACAGGCTTTCCAGTTCAATTTTAATAGTACCTTATGCCGCCAAAGCTTTAGTGGCATAAACTAATAAATATATGTTTTTTTGTGAAAATGGCGTGAGGCAATTTAACACTAACATGCTTATTTTGGGAGTATATTTGTGTAGGAAAACTAACAAAAAATTTACTGCTTATATTAACGTTCTGCATAGTAGTAGACCAGACAGCAGGATATTTGTTTTGAAGCTATACAAAAAAGTGGACCAAACATCACCATAAATAACAGGCTTAATTTCAATGCAAAAATTACGTATTTTATTTATTTATTAACCTTAAAATGCGATTTGAACTTTCATTACAAAAAAGCTTGTTTGCCCAGCTGGATGTGGTAGGGGTAAAAAGTCTTATTGTCAAGTCACAACTTTTAACACCCTTCACTTTTTTTGTTAAATTGAGAAAAGTTTTTCTTATTTTTATAGTAAACATTTCAAAAATATTTTGTGCAGCTTCATTTTAAATTTGTGCAAAACTTGTTAAAAATGTAAGACTTTAAAAACAACATAATTATTCCCAGAAAGGATCTTGCTAAAATGTACATACATATATCAATTATGAGCTTTTTTAATTTTTTATGTTAAAAGGTATGACAAACAAGTAAGATTGACAGCATTAGCCAATAAAAATCATATGCTTACTTTGCAAATCAACTTCTGCTAACCAAAATTGTATGCCCCTAAGGCTATGCTACTCTTGTTCTTTTTTTTAAATGTTAAAGTGTTACAAATGCTTGAATCGTAAAGTAAAGACAATAAACAACAATGTATACCAAATTAGGTAAAAAGTAATTTTTTTTCATTTTTATCTTAAATTTTTAACTCCTTTTAATGCTTGTGATGAACTAATGCTACCAGAAGTCTCACAAATCAGCATTAGGACTAGTGAGCATGACTTAGTCGGATCTTTTTTCAATAAAAATTAAAAATCTGTACGCGAAAACTACGCAAGCACCTTTTTTTCAAAAACAGATATACATCAGAAATTGGCAACGGATATTTCTTCGGGCTTCCTTAAAATATATGTTGAAGTAGATATTGTCTGTGCTTTGGTGCATGTATAGTTAGTTATATTTAATAACCGCAAAAGATAAGTAAATGTTCAAGTTTACTTATTTTGAGCTTTCAATGACATTTTTTGGTATTGAAATATTATGGTATCAAAATAAGTAAATATTATTTCATTAAAACAATATAACATAATTAAGTAAAAAACAAAATAACACAAAATTTTAAAAACAAAATATTTTTTACAACTTTTAAACAAATGAAATATCTACGCATTAAAAAAATAAAATTGAACACTTACACAATATTTACTTAATTAATATTATTTCATAAGAAAACAATTTTCAGTTAATTAACAAAAAAAATTCTTAATTTAAAAAAAAAACAAAATAAAATAAATAAGTCAATTTTATAGACTATTTGACAAATAAAATTTTTTTATTCACCTTTAAAATTGTAATTTATAACAAAATAGTGGCGAACCCTAAGTTAAAGCGCCCTACACCAGCTTGCATATTTCTATAAACTTCTACTAATATTAGGTTAAAGTTAAAAAATTTTGTTAATATATTTTTCTTTTAGAAATGTTTTTGCTTAAACGTATATATATACATATATGTATCAAATAAAATGCTGTAAAAAAAATTAAAAAAATAAAATTCATTTTTGCCAATTTTTTTTTTTTTTTTTAATTTTTCTTAAAATCAATTATGATAACAATAATATTTTATTCCTTGATTTGAATATTAATTAAATATATAATAACTTGTTTTGTAAAAAATTAAAAAAAACTATTATTTCTTGACAAAAAAAAATCAAAAACATATTTATAGTTTTCTTATTTCCTCTTAAATATAAATTAAGATTCTATAATCGAGAACGTCGCAAACAACGACAGGTATTAATAAGAAGGGTGTCAAAATAAGTAAATATTATTTTATTAAAATAATAATACGTAATTGACTTAATAACAGAATACTCTTATATTTTTTACAACTTTTATACAAATAAAGTATTTACGCATTACAAAACTAAAATTTCATATTAATGTAAATTTAAAGTTATAAGCCCTAAAACAAGTTGAAACTACGAATCTTGTATACCCTTCCTTAGCGTCTCTGTAATTTATAAAATTTTGCCAATTTAATTTAAAACAAATAAAAAAGTTATAGTCGGCCAAAACAACAAAGTTTAGAACTTTATGTATAAATAAATAATTAAAAATATTTTATATATTTTATTAAACATATTTAAAGATGTTGTTTTTGAAGGCACAAGAAAACTTTCGTCTGAGGGTGGCAAATTAAATACAAACATCTGCACTTCAACAATAAATTGAATTTCGAGTACGATTGTTGTCTTTAATAAAAACTATAGGTTTTCCCGGAAGGCATAACATACCTCTCCGTGGACATACAGATGGTGGTCCTTTGCTATATATCGAAAATACCCAGCAAAATTTTTTTTGAATTTGGTAATGAACTGTCTTTATTTTATAAGTTACAAGGTAATTAGTTCGTTTTGACAGAAAAACTATCTTTTGGTAAGGGCGTTAATTATTACATTTGTTGGTATGTATGTATTTATGTAAAAATGGACATAAAAACAGACTTTATATCACGTTGTTGTTTTTAGATCCCTAAATTTTTATTTATTTTGTTCAGCTTATCATTGGTAAAAAGTTATTCGACTGATTTTTTTTAAGCACATTTGTATGCAGAGGTCGTAAGCTACGGGACAACTCAAACAAAAATAACTAGTTATTCGGCCAAAAGGTAACTAGTACTTTTTCATCTCCAATATTACTTGCTAACTTACCAGGTAATCAAAGGTTTTGCTGGGTACAAGCTCGGAAGGTATTTTTCATTCACTTCTGCAATTTTATATAGAAGCTGGAGATTAAATTGTAGGTAACCATTTCCTAGTTTTCCCTTTAGATTTTTCATAAATATATACCGAAAACAATTCAAAATCAAATAAAAAAAAGTTGTCATAATCTATTTAAGAAATTATACTAAAAAATTTATGACGCTGAATACTATTCGATTCTTTTTGTCGAAATCCCTGATTTATTAGAAAAATTGATATTAGCTATGACAAGTGTCAATTAATGCAGTTTTCGCGAGCTTTAAAAAACAATGGTATTGATTTGGAAAATTGTGTAGGGATTGAAACTGACGGTTATCTTTTATTATTGGCAGAAAATGGAGCAGTAAAAAAATTCAAGGATCTGCAAAAATGCAAACCACCTTACTCTTCCCATAAACTTAACAACTCGATACCGAAAGGCAAAAAGGTACCAATAAAACAAAAAGCTGCATCATTTATTAAAGAAATCAAAAATTTAAAAAAAATACGTCATCCTAAGCGAAATACTGTTTTGCTGAAATATCTAGGTACAAAATTGCCTCCATTATGCAAAACATGGTAAGTGGATCGTCATGATTCAATTTTACAATTTTCAGTAAAAATAAAGCGCATAATAGAGACACTGGAAAAGATAACCGAGTAGAAATATAGGGATACGTCTTCAAACCCCTTATCATTAAAAACTTCTTTAAGCGTTTTCAAATTTATTTGCGAAATACATATTTAAAATGATAAAATTACTGTCACAAAGCCGCTAAGTGTATTTCTACAAAAGCAGAATATAGATTTACAAAAAGATTCATCTCTTATAAAAACCATAATAATGTGTTTTAAGACTAAAATGAATGAAGCCCAGACACAATTTAAAACAATTTTTGAAGAGTCAAAAAAAATTTGTGTTGGGGTGTGTATTTTAGTTGAAAAACCTAGATTTGCAAGAAAAAATCATTTTGAAGATGTCGAAGTATATTTCTCAAGGGACGTGCTTTATTTGTTTAACATCCCTCAAAACTCACTGATTTAGAAAATTTAATTTCACAACTTGATGATGATATATTAAAATTTAAATGATAAAAAACTTTTTTTACGAAATTAAAGGCTGAAATTTTACATTCGAAACAAAAATGGCAAATTTAAAAAGACCGACCAGAAAGTATAACAAATGTTTTCGCAAGTTGTGACCCAGCTACTCGTATTTACCAAAACTTACAAAAATAACCATAATTTTTGTTTTAATGCCAGTCAATAATGCTGCGGCTGAAGTCATATTTTCCACCCTTCGCAGCATTAAAATATGGCTGAGATCAACCATGACAGAGGACAGGCTTAACGGCTTAGCAATGTTTCATGGACATAATAAAAAGGCTTATTCCAGGAGGGCATTTGTAGGCGGCATATCAAAAAGTGGGCCAATAATATTTGTATTCAGTATAGTACTTAGTTGGTGGCATTAAATAAGTCACATTTGCAGAATTTTTTTAAAATAGAGTAATATTCGGGTCAGTTATAGGCCAAAATGCTTATTCCGGGAGGAAATTTGTAGTGGGGTATGTCAAAAATGTACTGATTATCATAACAAATAACAGGTTTTGTCTCACTGACTAAAAAACTAATCTGTGTTAAATTTCTTTAAAATATTTTTCAAATTACCCCCTATATTTTGATTACAAAAATCGTGGACACTCAGCCGGACGGATATGCTTAGCTCGACTCAGGTAGTGGTTCTGAGTTGATCGCTTTTAGCCCATTATTTTTGGCATTACAAATACTGGCACAAAGAAATAATACCCCTACCACTTATAAAAAAAATTATGTAATTAAAATCTAATGTAATAAGGAGTTAACAAGTTAAAAAGATATTGTTTTGCTAACGTTGAAGCTAAATTAGGGATAATAAACTTAATTTTTTCAGTATTTTTTTGATCGAATGGTATTGTTTTTGTTTTATCCTCCAAAAAAGAAGCCGGCTTAGAAATTTTTAACTCGTAATAGTATACGCTGAAAGGACTTTAACAGATTTATTTTCTAAAAAAAGACGTTTTTCTCCAGGACGACAAATAAATTTAAAAATAATTCTCGTTTAAAAACATTCATATTTGCAATTAATTAATTTTTATTAACTATTATGTAAATATGTTACAACTAATATCATTTTGTAAGAAAACAATTGTTAGCTAATTAACAAAAACTCCTATTTTTTAAAAACAAAATAAAACAAACAAGGAAGTTTTTTTTAAATATTGGACAAACAATGTTATTGCGATGTAAAAATTATTAAACAGTTTTTAAATTATAGTTTATTACAAAAAAGTTTTGAAACCAAATATTTGGCCCTACACTTATTTTTCTAATTTTTTTAGATTGTCAGACCGCCGGCTGCGCTTGTATATAGAAAAAAATCATATCCGCGTTTCAAAAAAAAAAACGAAGCGAAAGAGAATGGAACCCAAAGATGACGAAACGACTGTACTTGAAATAAAACTTTACAGCGCAATGCAATCATACGAGCCATCAACTTACTGCTGGTTATTATATTAAAAAAAAACAAACATTTAAAGCAACAGATATTCTTACATCAATAAGATAGGGTATGAAAAAAATAAATATTATTTCATTAGAACAATACTCGTAATAAAAAACAAATAAAAAACAAAATAACCCAAAATTTTTAAAAACAAAATATTTTTCAAATAAAGTATTTACGCATTAAAAAATAAAATTTTAAACAAAACAACAAGTGGTAAAATTGAATTATATATGCCCTTCCTTAACATCTTTATTATGTATCAAAGTATGCCAATTTAAAAAAAAAAATTATAATATATATCCGTGATAACTGGCTGCACTTAGAATCTTAAAAATTAATTGACACTTAATTTGAAAGGTTGTAAATAAGGTGGTTTTTATGCATTTGTAAAGATGTGTGTAACGCCCAAAAGTAATGGTGTGAGATCTGATTCCTAATTTACCGATCGACTATCTACCTCCTAGTGTACCGATCTACTCAGAATCACTTCCGCTTTAAGTATGTCCGTCCGTCCTTTGATCCGTGTGGCTTTGGTGTTCATGTATTCTACTAAACTCGCCACAGGTTGCAATTTTGAAGATAATTTAACGAAATTTGGTAGGCATAAGTTTTTTTGCCCTGGCAATAAAATTTCTAGTTTTGGTGATTATTGGTTAATTTTTTGGCATAGCCCTCATACAAATGCTCTCTCGGAATAAGAATTTGGGACTATAAATGCCCCAAATATAACTCTATTTTTACCAAATTTTAAAATCATGTTTATTTTTATGCCACCAACTGTTATACTGAATACTAATCATTTCAATCTATTTTTCCATAAAACTCCTATTCAAATGTGGTGTAGGGTATCATATTGTCGAGCTTAACCGTTTATAACTTTCTTATTTGTTTGATAAATGTTTTTGCTTTTTTAGCTTTTCCAAGGATAATATATTAAAAATTTTGTTTTATAACAACATTATTTAAAAAATTTTCTCTTTTTTTGACTCGAATCGTACCGTTTCGGGCTTTAATTTATTCATAAGCATGCAATGCTTAACCTACGCCCCTTCGTAAAAGCTAATATTTAAAAGCGGTGGCGCTTTTCTTTAATTTTCTGCGCATAATTGCCGTTTTATGCAACCTGCTAGGGAAACGCAGGCATCAATATTTCTGGCTGTCTTCCCTGGTTGGTAAGAAAGAACCTTATTAAGGAGCCTGGGCTACCCCCTCTCTTAACTTAACTTTTTCTAGTAAGAAGAAAGCAACTGGTAAGAGTAGTGAAATTTAAGCAAACATTACATCATTGTTACTCAAGGTCTTTTTTAAAGATTAAGCCATTACCCATCCAGCTTCCCCAAATAGACCACAAAGGGGATTCGAGATACTAAAAGCTTCTGTTTCGACAAAAAAAAAAAGGCATCGGAATCGCAACAATGTGAGATTATGTCTTCTGTGTTATCATCATCCCGTGGTACCAGACACTAACTCTGTTTGGACATGTGTAGGTTTAGGAAAGTTTGAAGCTTAAAAACCCAATTCTACTGTATAATTGGTTTTCATTTCCAAATATACATATGTTCACACATAAACGTAATTGCTTAAAATGTAGAGTCGCAATTTAGAAATATAGTTATTACAAACGATATTTACAGCAAATACACACTCTATTGGTGTATAAAGGGTGTATAGATTTTTCAATTAATGTTGTTGTTGTTAATGAGGGTATAAATAGGAAAGCGATTTAAACGTTTTTATTCAGTCTCAAATCAGTTTGAAGCCTGTAAGTTCGATAAAAAGAATAGTGAAAATTTACAACATTATTTGTGGTAAAAGGAAATATATATTTTGTTGAATTTTTTTATAAAATAATACTTAATGATATTTTAAAGGAAAATATTTTTTTAAATAAAGTAAAAGTGCTTGTTTTAAATGAAAACAAAACCAAACAAACATAAAAATATATGACGATATCCTTAGCCTATGTTAGTTGGTCGCTAAAAATAATTATTATAAAAAAAGATTTTTATAGTTGAGTGGAAAACTCAAATTCGATGAAGGGGTTTTCCCGCTGCGAATTGCTTTCAAGTACAGAAATATTGTTTAGAGTTTGCGATAGAACTTATGAGGCTATAAAAGTTCATATTAATTAATGCTACAATTCGTCAGAGTTAATGCTAAATTGAAAAAAAGGATTTATTTTGTTTAAAATAATATTAAATATTTTTAGGTTCAATATTTTAAAATAAATACACTAATAAATAAGATATTATGTTGAGAATGTAGGCAGTTTGAAGAACGACGGTCTAAAATCAGGAAAATTAAATTCTCTGCTTAAAATAAATATCATTAAAGCATCAAAGCTTAGGAGCCTGGATTGAGCAAGATGATGAGTGCGCTGAAGGATCACTCAAACTTACGAGTAGACCTCCATCAGATGTAGGTTGCGAAGGACAAGAAGTGAAGGGCATTCAGGGCAGACTTCGAAACGGTAGACATTTTCTTTGTCACTGCCGGGCTTTTGCTCATGCAGGCCAGAGCACTTTCGTGATCTTTCTCGCTCTCTTATCAATATCCTTCCTACAAAGAAAGTTGTATGGTTTCTGACTTAGCTTCAGAATTCCATGCAATCAGTCCGGACCTTATTTTGGAAACTTGTTTAGAGTGGCAATGACCGCGCAATTCGGAACCTGATATAACGTTGAAACAATCTTGGGTTTTCTTGGTCACTTTTCTAGACATATCGCCTTATTAAATATCTCTTTCAAAATTTTGTGAACAAATGTAGCCTTAAACTCTATGTAAGCAATTATCAGGCCGTTAGTATTAAAACATATATTCCATCAGGGTTTCATTTCTTTGATTAGTATTAGTGCTGTCCCATACAATATGGTTAGAAATGGCATCGGGTAGTCGCGGCATCGAAGGACAGACATGCTAACGCTAGGTATAGGTTACCATCTCCCATGCTTCAGTATGGTTGTATCCTTTGTTTATAAATATGGAAAGAGAGCAGCTTGTGGCAAAGAAAAGTCTATAATTTATGTTGTTCAATTTATTAACCCTACTTCTTGTCGTCTAGTGGTCTTGGATTAGAGAAAAGTATATATAACGTTTTATAACTCTAACCATCACATCGTGTCAGTATATAAGAAAGTAAAAATATACTACAAAATGCAATGGCGTTTTGTGATTTCACTATAGGCACTTACCTCAACTAAGGCAATAAGCTGTGACTCAGCAAGAGGTCCCGCCTTTCGGCAATGATCACTTTGATCACTTGAAAATAAATGTGTTATGACAGCCGAGAGCTGCACTCTAGTTAAAAATATATTCACACAAGTCATGGCAAGGAATTCTAGTTAAGGTGGCAGCCACAATAAGATTTCTTATAAAATAAGAGAACGCAATCTGGGATACAAGGAAGCAACTAAAATTGTTACATGTTATGCAATTTTTCTAGTTCTAATAAGTAGAAGCAAAAAAAAATATAGCAGCCAAAACTGTTTTAAATTGTTTATTTACAGCCTTTTACGTCAATATTTTTATGCAGGTATAAATCTTTAAAAGTGATCAGCATGGATGGCTCTAAAAATTATTTAAGCCTTTTGATTTTGGTTTGCCTTGCCCTTTTGGCATGGTATCCTAAGGCAGCGACTGCATGCGTTTGTGAGATGAAACATCAGCAAAATCAGTTTTGCAACGCAAGTTACGGTTAGTATATATATTTGTTTAGAAAAAAATCCTTTAAAATAAGTCAAAGTATAATATTTGCTTACAAATTTAAGCTTGAATTTTCACCTAAAGTTCAAAAAAATAATTATTTCGTCCTTTTTTTTTTTTTGATAAAGAAATATTTGGAGTTTCTTAGTATTCTAACATTATCCCTTTTTATGATTAAAGTGCAAAATATAATACATTATGATTATATTGAAATTTAGGTAATGCAAATGAAATTTAAATTTGATTTAAAAATATACTTTAAAAATATTTCAAGCCCTTCTTTCGGCTATAACTACACCATGCAACCAAAAAACCACCCGGATTAAAAAAATTTTTGGCGAGTTTTTTTTAATTCTTTCCGAAAATATCAGAGGGTGCTCCAATGATTATTTCATAACTTGGCAAGTGATTCCGCCTTGTACTAAATTACTTGTATTGGGGAATTCACAAGATGTCTTAAAGCCTTATTTATGTTTTAAAATAATAATAAAAGATACAAAAAGACTGCTGCAAGCAACTTCTCATAGCTGCATATTCTATTCGTAATTAAAGTCTGTTGCCTTTTAAATAAAAAATAAAAAAATTGTTTATGTTAATGTTAAAAGTAAAAAAAATACGTAACAACTCTATAATCGGTCATTTAGTTTAACTGATTTAGCCGAGTTGCTGTCGTACCACAAATATTATAATCAAAATACTTTGTACCGGACTCGAGGCCAATATCTATCCTTATTATAATCTTCAACGGCATACATATATAAATTTGTCATTTTGTTTGTAATTTCTTTAATATCCATCTGCGACCCCAACAGGGTTACCATAAAAAAAACCCTAAAACCTTCCGAAATCGCCTTTGGAGGAATAAAATGTATCTAATTGTTTGATACCAAAACTTTTTCTGTGCGGCTTAAATTGGGCCCCGAAACTTAATTTCAACAGAAAAGCAGATGCACAGATAGGCAGACGGATGACATTTAAATAAGTATTGTAGAAATTACAAATAGAATGACAAACTCCTTTATACCCTTAACACTACTTAAAGGGTATAAAAACGTAAGAAAGAATTAAAAATATTTCTCCACCTATTGCACGGATTTTTTTAGTGTAAATTAAAAAGATGCTCACACAAACCATTTTAAATGTTATTTTTTATTATTTTCAGTCGCTCTTTTTAATGTCACTGATATAATTAGAGAGCCAGGTTCTATGCAAAGGATGTACGAAGTGGAAATAATTGAAAAATATAAGGTAAATTTGTTATAATAATTTATTAATTAAAAATAATTGGATCGCCAGATAATATTTGCAAAAAACTACAGCGAGTAAATTAAACGACCGATTTATTACTTTTTTTACCTGATGTTTTAATATGTCTCAGCCAGTGTTGCCATTTTGGGGAGTTCCTTCCTAGACAAAGGGCTTAAGTTTTAGTAAAGAGACGCACTTTTGGAAGAATATACATCAAAACGCAAGGTATCAGAAAAAGCATCACTAAAATTAAACAGTTGTACAAAATATCTGGAACAGATAAGTTCAACTGAAAATCAGTATTTTAGTGCAGTTGTTGCCTTGAGTTACCCTTCAAACCAGTTAAAGAAATATGTATAATAAAATTTGACTGTTTTTTTCATTCAAAAACAATTTGCAGTCAGTTATTGTAATAATTTTTTAAGTGTATAAGTATAATAAATTTTTATGATTTATTACAGGATTCGAAGCTTTTGATAAACAACCCAGCAAGTACACGCAAACAAGAAGTTGAGTTGTGTGTAAAGGACCAAAATTAAAATTTCATGGTTTACAGCATCATTTTCTTGCTGGAAAAAATTTTGATTAAATTAATAAATATATGCCCTATTCTTTTTTAAATTTATTATTGTTATGAAAAAGGCCATTGAAAGAACGCGTTAACAATCAGTTGTGACGGTGCCTATTTGGAGATATCATCTTCTCAACTTGACCGCTAAAAATCCAAGGGTCCAAATTATCTTAATCAAAAAATAAAAATCTGTTTATTTCTCTAAACTCTCCACTCGATAGCAGGGTTGCCGTAAAAAGTTCAATTAGGGTTAAATCTTCCCCAGAGTCGCCCTAAGAAAACTAAAGTATATCACAGACCCCCATTAGCTTACCCTCTTTTAAATATTCCTTAAACATACTTATTTCGCATCTCCTTTGCCTAAGTAGGTTGATTAAATTTACAAAGATTTTATAAGAACGCTCATAACTTCCCAGAGTCGGCTTTAGGGAAATAAAGTGACGACCGACCCCCATTAGTCCTTTCTGCCAAACATATTGCAGGAACATGCTCATCCCCTGTCTCCATTGCCTAAGAGGGATCCCATAAAAAGTAAGGAAATTGTAATAAATCCCCTCTAACAGCTTCTAGGGTTCCCGTGAATAAGTCATGTGTTGGATTGATCCCAACTTATTTTTCCTTGCAAACATAAGTATATTCTTACTTATCCCCTATTACCACCCTATAAAGAGGTCGCCATACAAATTTCTTTATTAAAAATTTGTTATCGTTTTAGGAGACAATTAAAGGAAAGGATATATTAAACTCCGGGCTTTTGCATTCGAATATTCATGAAAGCATGTGTGGCGTTAATTTAATTAAAGGCAAACAATATGTTATTGCTGGACAGAAACATGAAATACGGACGTGCGATTATGTTAAGGATTTTGATCTGATGTGCAGTGATGAACAGGAAGCCTTTTCGCAACATTTTGAAGCACATTGCGACTGTAAAGTGAGTAGAAATTTGAATACCTAATATGCCAGTAAATTTTTATTGTTATCCCTAAACAAGTAGTTGACATTATTTAAACTGTTTTAGGTTGAAAAATGTACCAAAAAAAATTGTGAGAATTTAACCAACTTAAAAGACAAATGTATGTGGCCACAATCTTCTAATTGTGCATTCGAAATCAATGTTTGTGAGTACAATCCCACAACATCAATTTGCAATTGGATGAAACCGAATTTCTATAAAGATTGCATGTAAAAATTTTTTTAAAACAATTTTTATGTTTAAAATACATTTAAATTTGTTACTGCCTATTCTAAAAAAAAATATTAAGAATAATAAAAAGAGGCAACAAATATTTTACTAACGTGTTTTATTTTATTACTTTGAGTTTAAGAAGTAAGTAATTTACATACGTCTGGAACATATTCTAAGTCGGGTTTATCTCAAAAACCATATTTATTTATTACTTGGAATTCAGTATTCTGACCCCCAAACAAATTAACTAAATATTTTACTGTCGCACCGTTAAACATTTTAAGGGAAATGCGTTCAAAACTTATTTTGTTATTGCCAATGATTTTTATATGTTAAAGTTTATTCGAAAATAGACAGAGGTATAAGACTTTAAGTTACAATTTTTTTTTTCAAATATATGAGACTGATAAGGGTGAACTAAAATGGCCTTTCGCAATAAACAGCTTTTAATTTTTAAACATCTAAAACTCTTTTATTTTAAAAGAATTTTTATATGAAATAAATTTTAAAAGATTACTTAATATGTTAGCTGTTACTCGAAAAATTACTGTTTTTAATTTAAGGGAACTCTTATTATCTTAAGATCTTAATTCTCTTTCGCTGTTCCGCCTTATAAAGCATAATTTCTTAAGAACAAAAAGGTTACAAAATTAAAAATTTTCTGGAGTATACGCGACCCGATCTAACCGTAAGCACCAGAACAGTTTTTGCGAAACAAGGTCAATTATTTTTTGCGAAATTTGAACAAAATATTAAAAAATTGTCACAAAATATACTTAAAAGACTTTATGTAAAACAAAATTGTTTTAAAAAGTTTTAAAACTCTAGTTCTTACCAATCTAAGCTAAATACTTATAATACACTTTTGATCCATGATAACTATTTTTCTGACCATCTGATTTTTGTTTGTGTTGTAAAATTTAAAATCTGCCCTCCCAAGCTTGTTTGCTTGTATGTTTGTTTTTATATTTTGATGCATTTCAACAGATTCATGGTACAACAAACAAGGTAAAGTCAAAACCAAAGCAGATCATTTTTTACTCATGATTTTTGTGATGGCCAACTGTCAGACTACATAGATTAGAAAGCAAATAATATTAGTTTTATTTAATCTACAAAACAAATCAAAAACACGGAATGTTAAAGACGTATCTGCAATATTAAGAGATTATATGTTTTTTTTTTGTTGTAGAACTGCTACCATCTTGTATAGGTGTACTTTGATGTTGTAAATAATCTGCCCCTTCTAGCTTGTTTTAAGCATTTAATGTTTTTGACTTACTGTACAAAAGCAGCCGTTTTTTCTAAAAATCAGAAGGGAACATATTTTTATACTCTGTAATGTAGGTGCACTTGTTTATTTTATCATTACAAATGTCAATAGCATATTCTTACGATTTTTGTAAAGCCGAATTTTGAAACTCAAATTTGAAATTTTTATCCAATATACCAGAACACATTATAATTTTGCGCTTGCAGGAAAAAAATGGATAAATCTTACCAGAATCTTTCAATGAACTATCAGCCACTTCTTATTGTTGACTTGATAGAATTCCTCACCTAACACAAAGCAAATATGAAGGAAAGTTTGTGCACCACAACAAGTAAGAGCGCTTTATTCTTATATACCCTTTACATTGATATTTTAATATTCTCTGATCTAGCCCTGCCAGTTCGTATTACAAATATTTTAATGAAAGTACTTCGTGTCAGGTTTGAGGTCGAAAGATTTTTTAGTTTTTGAAACCGAAAACTTAAAATGTTAACATTAGCTTATATCCCAACATTGTTTAGTGAGTTGAAGACAACGCCTTAAAGTATGCAAATTATTTGATTGTCTGGTAGCAACGTGTGTTGTTGATGTATTCCGGGAAAATGAAATAGTATGTGATCCAGTTCCTTTTAAACACTTAAAAACATATAGAAGTAATTGCTTATTAAGTCCTCTTACACAAAGTACATCTTTAGCATAATCTTGAAACAGGTTTTTTGTCGAAAACATAAAAGTGAGATTGAAAAAATTTTCAGCGCTTTATTTTGAGCTGATTGCAACGTCTTTAAGGTGGTATTTGCTCTAAGTCTATAAATTATATCAAGTTATGTTAAACGCGAATGATATACAAGATATATACATTTGCAGATTCGCATATCAGGTTGCCGTCAACATGTACTTTCATAGGTTCTTCATTTCTACCAATATAAGGTTTGAATCTAATAAATTTAGTTTTTCTGCCCACATAATAAGAGTTTATTTATTCTAAAAAGACTCAGATAAAATTACTGCATCATACTCAATCTGCGTTTGTAGGACTTTTTCATATCAATATTTATAGAACATAGGCCCGTTCTGTTCTGCCATCTGCATACATAAATAAATGTCCATTAAACTTTAAATTTTTTTGAGCGTCAAAATAAATTTTAAATAAAAGCGGCCCAAGCACACTTTCTTGCGGAACTAAACACTGTATATTTAGCATACCACTCTTTGAATAATTAACTTAAACAAATTGTTTTCTTTCCTTTAAATAATCTTTAAGTAATGTAATTGCATCTTAAGACAATCCGGCAAAACGAAACTTTTCGCATAATATAGCATGATCGAGCAATTGAAACGCTTTTAATGGGTCAAAAAATAAACCTGTAACTGTTTTGTAACCAATATCCAGTCCGTTGAAAATATACTCAACTACATTCACCACTGCTTCTTCGGTACCAATACCTTTCTGGAACCCATACTAGTGGTCAAATTAACTATTATCTTCCAAATAAGTAGAAAGTTGTGCAGAAATAACATTTTCTATAATTTTATCAACGGTTGACATTATAAATATTGGACGAAAGTTTCGTATATTATTTATACCACTGATTTTGGTAGTGAAAATATTTTGTGCACTTTAATTAACTCTGGATACTTACCCTCTTCGATCATAATATTGAAAATTTTACAATTTTTTCAGAAAGAGTAGCTTTACACACCAAGAGCATTTTTGTGGTAATATTTTCACAGCTAAGGGTCTTATTTATATGCAACTTGTCTATAATTTTATCGATACGGATTATGTTTATTGCTTTAAGATTAATGAATTTGATCACTTGATCCAAGATTCCTAAAACGTTGATATTATCATTACAACACTGCGGGTTAGAATCTCTAATACTTTTTGGTGAATATTAAAAGAAATTATTAAAGGCCATCGATTTCTCCTCAGTTTTATTGATACATAATACTACCATCACACGCTACCAGATCCTTAAAACATTCTCTATTTTCCCCTAGCTGTTTGTTGATGAAATTCCAAGTTTTCCTTGGATCACCAGAGTTTTAACTTAAGTTATGTTCATAAAAGTTGTTCATCAAAACTTTGCTGCTTTTGTTAATTACTATGCTGATACGTTTAAATCGATCATCTATATATACATTCTCTTTGCATTTTTTCCAGCTTTCAGTAACTTATTTTCTAAGTTTGCTAAAGAAATTAAGCCCTGAGACATCCAGTGACTAATTTTACGTCTTATGCCGAAGAAAGAGTTTCTACTATTTTTTACGTTCAGATGATGAATCGACCGGATCCGTAACTCTTAAATTCTCATCAATAAAAGTGCCTTACTTTACGTAATCTATTTTGTGAATTTTATTTTCAATGCACTCATTATAATTGGAATCGATTTTTAATTCACAAAATATTATATTATGATCAGATAATTTGTTCCGTATCGAACTAATACTTATTTCATCTGATATGTTGCTGAAAACACAATCAATGAAGGAATTACTTTCAGGCCTGGTTACTATGTTATGGCTTGAAAAGATATCAAACTACGAAAATATATCCATTAAACAGCGACTGGCATCATTAGTTAACACATCAAGCCAAGGAAAATGCAAGAGAACTTTAAAAACTCAACGAGCAAGATCTAAATATTTGCCAGAAAATTTTCTAGTGAACATTTTTGGCATATATAAAGTGAAGTTAATACAAATGCCTTATTGTCCATTCTAACTTCGGGTAAAGATATCCGGAAACTTGATTTAAACGGACACACATACGGACATGGATATGTCGACCTCCCTATTTTTAAGGATCCAAAATATATATACTTTATGGGGTCATAAGCAAATATTTAAGAAACTACAAACGGAATGACAAACTGATATACATAAGTATATTCCCTTATCACTGTGTAAATGGTATAATTACAAATAGGTTACGTATAAAAAAGTTAAACATTAAGATATTTGAAATTTTTAAACGTTTAAACTATCAAAACAAAATTAAAATTTTATTTAACTTATTTTCTTTAATCTATTATTGTACTTAAATATACCTTTACCTAAAAATTGGTTCTTATTTAATCGCTATATTAAATTAAATGAGTTCATTATTATACATATAACGAAATATATTTATATATGCATGTGTATGTGTTGTTTTGTTATAAACTTCTTCAAGCAATTTCTATTTAAAATCACAATTATTCGATACAAAAGAATATTTAAGCTCATCGAATATGATATAAATTTTTTATCTTAAAAGTGTTCCCGCTCAAGAAAAACGTTCCACTACTATTATACTTACTTAATGAGACTATTAACTTACTTTTTAAAGGCAACAATTCGAAAAAATTTAAATTTTTGATTTTAAAATATCTACTATGTAACCAAAACTTATCTACTTTTGTATCAAAAAAGTATTATATTTTTATACCTTTAATATATAAAAGTTAAAAAGTTTTTCAAATTTAAAATTTACTATGAATTTTAACATAAGGAAGTTAAAATATTAAAATTAATGTAAATTGTTTCTGTAAAATGTTAGCTATCAGCCGGTAGATCTAAATTAGTGACTTACAGATACTTTTTTCCAAAAACTAATTTCTTATTGTTATTAGGGTTTTGAAAATTGTTTTAAGGTTTATGAAAGAACAATTGCTTGAATAATTTCTGGTAGTAAAAATTTTACCAACATAAGCTTTCGGAAAAATATATGTTGTTCAACATTTTAAGCTTTTTTTTCAGTTCTCTTGTTACTTAATGTTTTGAGTATTTGAAAACTTAATACTTATTAACATCGAAAATTTCTAAACGTTTATTCTAAACGAAGAAACTTATTATAAAATAAATTTATGAATTTATATTTTATAAAAGAACACAAATTTTAAGTTTCTCAAAGTCCTGGAACGCTTTACTATTTATTATACCCTTCACATAAGTGATTATGGTATATATAAGTTTGTCATTCCGATTGTAATTTCTTTATTATCCATTTTGGACCCCATAAAGTATGTATATTCTGGACCCTTATAGATAAGGAAGTCCATTTAGCAAGGTCCGTCTGTCCGTCTGTCCATGTTATGGTTGAAATCAACTTTCTGAAGCCCCCCGATATTGCATAGACCCGTAAGTGGTATCAAACCGTCAGAAATAGTCGCGAAAAAATTGGTATCGAAATTCAGCCCGATAAATGACCGAGATATGAGCAAAAAACCAAGACTACCTTCTTTTTTTTAGTCTACAACAACAGCGAAGAACATCCTTATGTATTTAATAATAAAAAAACAACAAAAAACTACAAAAAAAAGAAAAAAAAAACAGAATCAGTTATGTTTATATTATCGAACCACATCCAAAACGAAAATTTTATTAGTATTCGTATTAATACATATGTATAACAGGGTTGCCATACAAAGCTTAATTAAAACATTTTTAAAATCGCTCCCACGGCTTCCAGGGTTCTCTTACAAAGGTAAAATGTAGGAACGACCCGAATTATTTTATCTATCCAAACATTAATGTGGAACGTACTTACCCTTTATCTCCAGCCCCTAACATGGTTGCCATACAAAATTTTAAAAAATAAGCTAAAAACCGCTACAACTTCACCAAAGTCGCCCCTAGAGGAAAAAAATGTATCACAGACCCCTATTAGTTTTTTCTCCCAAACGTATTCCCAGAATATAATTACCCCCTATCACCACGCCCTAAGGGGGTTGCCATACAAAATTTACAAAAATTATGTAAAAATGCCCACAACTTCTTCAAAGTTGGCCTTAGAGCAATAAAGTGTACGGTCGACCCCCATTAGTTTCTTCACCCAAACATTTACCTAGAACATACTAACCCCCTATCTTCACGCCATAATAGGGTTGCCATACAAAATTTACAAATGTGATATGCAAATTCCCACAACTTCTTCAGAGTCGGCCTTAGAGCAATTAAGTGTACGACCAACCCCCACTAGTTTCCCCTCCCAAACATATTCCTAGAACATAGTTAACCCCTATGTCCACTCCCAAATGGGGTTGCCATACAAAATTTACAAAAATGATATGCAAATGTCCACAACTTCTTCAGAGCCGGCCTTAGAGAAATAAAGTGTACGACCGACCCCCATTAGTTTCTTCTCCCAAACATATTCCTAGAACATACTTACCCCTTATTTCCGCGCCCTAAGGGAATTGCCATACAAAATTTTAAAAAATTAGGATAAAAACCCCTACAACTTCCCCGTAGTCACCCGTGGAGCGTTAGAAAATGACACCTACCCCTATTTAAAAATAAAGAATATTTAATATGTAAAAAAATGGATAAAAATAAAAAAAGTTTGGGATTTCGAAAAGTCAATGTGAAGCGTGTATAAGATTCGGCACAGCCGAATAAAGCGCTCTTACTTATTTTTTTATTTCGTTTGGCTAGAGCTGTATAAGAAATTTGAGCGGGCTTACTTAAATTCATATAAAGGATCTGGCTTAGATGTTGGCAAAGGTTGAAAGTCCTTTGCTTATATAGCAAGGACATCAAAATGGCCAAATAGTGTTTTCTTTTAACACATCTTACAGCAGCACAAAACCACTTAACCAAATTAATACAAAAAAATATCCATATGTACTTTTTTAAGTGTTATAATAATCATAATAAATTTGAAAGTCTTATAGGAAATTTTCTACTACATTAAAATCCATTTCGCTCTACTACATGTTTACACATTTTCGTTTTATATTGAAATGTTTGTAGTAACGTTTTGTAAAACTAATATTATATAATTATTTGCATAGAACATTATATAATAACGGTTACAGCAGAAATTTTATTTTTTAAAAAAAACTAAATATTTGACAAGTAGCTACTAAGCAAAGAATAATATTTTTGCCGGTTTATTGAACTAGTTAACCAAATTTAAGGAAAAAATATTAAAAACAAATGTTTATGTAATAAACGGTTTGTACCTTCGCATATTTGTGTATGTTTGTGGGTGTTTCCATTATTTCGAAAGTGGCCGCCAATATCATGAAAAGTATTAAGTGTTTAGATAAATTAAATTTTTTTGGCAAAATATTCAATTTGTATACATAAGAACTAACTTTGGTGACTGACCCACCAAAAATTTACATTGCTTTGTAATGAGTTAGAATTAAAAAAAACTCTTACTCGTTAGCATTTCAACCCATTAGTTTAACATGACGATGACATTGGATGTAAATATTTAACATGCTCGCTTACAAAGAGGGAGCTAAAAAAGAATTTACCATGCTCGCTTATAAAGAGGGACTTACATAAACTTTTACTTTATTAGCATTTTTCTGGGACCCCAGTTACTACTCATTGTTGCATTCAAAGTTTATTTCTTTGATATTTTATAAGTTAGAATAAGATAAAAAGTTGATAAGAAATAAGTTAATATCTAGCAACTGCTAAGTAATACAGACAGTATGTAATAAAAGTGGAAAAGTAAGAAATTTCTAAAGTCAAATCACTAAAAGGTTTTTGCTGTGTTTATTTATCATTGTGCGACCCAAACGTGTACAGCAAGAGACTTAAAATTTGCACTGCGGGTACCTCTCGCAATGTATAGACCCAACTAAGACATGACTTTAGAAATTTCTGACCCTAGCGTGTGTATTATAAAATCTCTTACACGATAGAAAACAAAACTAAAAGCTAATGTATTCTTCTTAAAAAATAAATATATCCTTGGTGATAGAAAAGGATATTTTAATACTGCTTACGCCTATTTTGTAGGAATAAAAAAGAGGAAAATATCTTAAAAATTATAATTTGGCACTTTTTTGTTAATTTTTTTAACGCTTAAATCAATAAAATTTTAATAAATTTTAAAAATGTTATATGACCCATTTTAAAAAATTTTTGCCCTTAGGCCTCTAGAGGTCTTAAAAATATATGAATAAGGCATGGCAAAACTTATAGCCGTTAAGGATTATTTTGTAAATCCTGAAGCAATAAAGAGGGAAAACGATTTTATTGAGTTTGACAGGTCTCTGTTTTTAAATTTTAGATCCTTAAGAGTAGAAATAAGGTTTTTGTTATATGTTTGTAATCTTTGTAACCTTTTATTCTATAAAGGAAAATAAAATAGTATAAAATGTGTTCAACAGGTTTTAGAAAATTGTGAAAAATTTTTTTCATTTTTTATGTTTGGACCTTAAAAGACAAAAAAAAAGGGTAACAACTATACATTTGTCATTTATGTGTATTCTTTTCTTAACTTTTTAACCAAATAAAGATAAAAATTTAATTTTAGTTTCAAAATAATAAAAGTAATAAAAGTTGCCTTGATTTCTAAAATCTATTCTATTTAAGAAGACTACCAAGTCTGGTGCATGGATTTCCTTAATAAATAATTCAACTAATTTTAAATTGTCTTAAAAATATATGAAGAAATACAAAAAAAGTACAAAGAAATGTACAAAGTCTAGAAAAGAGCCGATTATTCAGTTTGTGATATATTTTAACACCTGCAAAATAAAAAAAATTAAATATGATTGAATTCGCTTCAACTTTGATTTTTTTCCTTTTCTTTTAGATTTAAGCTCATCGATTACTTAAAAAAGAAAGTAATCAATGATTTGATTTAGCCGTTTTGAGTAGAGTTGACCAAATATATATGTAGATATATTTTGTTTTTCATTAGTGCCTATTCAAAACTTTATGCGAACCTGCGCCGGATAAGATTTGATTTTAGATATGTGGTTAGTTTTAAAAAAAAATTTAGAACTTTTCGTTGACTTTATTTTTGCTATACGATTTAATATTTTTTTTACCATACAAATTGGCCCGCCCTAATGAACATAAATACATACATATGTATATGTACGAGTATGGATATAAAAATTCCAACTGTTACGTATTTGTTGTTTATTCTTTTAGTTTTGTTAACAAACAGAACATTTTTGTTTAAATAATCACTATTTGTCAAATATATGTGTTTAAATATCTAGTTTTAGTTTAAAGTTTACAAAATCAATATATTAAAACGTAGTAATAAGTGTTTTTATAAAAAACAAAATTTTATAAATACTAGACCGATTTTGATTTAGAGTCAGTATAAGACTAAAAGATTCTCAAAACTTTAACAAATTAAAAAGTATTAATTTTGTTTTAAATTGGTTTACGCGATATTGTGTGTCAAAAACTAGCGTTAAACGAAGTAAGATATTTGGCTGTGACGAATCTTATGTACCTTTCACATTGGTGTTTTTAGTATACGCAGTCCTCTTTTTAACCTAAGTTGTTTAAAAACAATAAATATTACAAACATGCTTTTTCCTGCACGGTCGATAGATGTTCTAGATTACAAGAAAAAAAAAAGATTTTACAAAGTTTACCTGTACATGTGGGTGAAAATAATACCCCTAAGGAAATCATAGCAGCTTTGGGGTGGATACATCTAATATTTTACCAATATTGTACGTTTATTAAAATTTTAGTAAAATTATGCATTTGTATCAAGACTACCAGCCCGTGCTCTTATCCAACAAATCTTTCTTCTCAATGTACTCTACAATACCATGTATTAGTTTTTAAATCAAAAGCTGTTATATCTTCCGACATACATCAAAAATTATAAAAAAAAATGGTTTGTTGTATAAGGGCTAGTCCTCCCCGTCAGTTATCCAAATATTTTTTTCAAAGATAGAGTTAAAACCTTAGTATAATTGGTTTGGTTATACGGGGGCTATAGCTCTCCATGCACCTATTCACCTCAAATATAAATCTTTTATTTGTAGATAATTTGTATTGCCTTTGATTTGAAAGTATTATTCTATATTTGCAACAGATTGCATTGATAATGCAGTATACGATTAGTATTAGTTTTTAATTTTTATATATAACAACTTTGTCTAGATAAGTTTTAAATAATCCTTTTTTATTAAAAATATTTTTTTATTGCAGATATACAAATTTGAGTGCCCTAATTATGAAGGATCTAGTAAAAAATTTAAACCTCATTCCTTTGGTTTTAATTGCTGCGCTGATCATTAATTGTGCCTCAGCACAAAAAGAAAAACAATGCTCTTGTCCAATGGAACATTTCCAAACCAAAATTTGTAGTTCCGATTATGGTGAGTTCAATTTTAAAATTCGAAAAAAGTTAAAACTATATTACAATAAAAAAGCAAGTAAGAGACTTATGTGCGGTTAAGCCGGTTCATATTATACCCTGCACCAGTCTGCTAGACCTGACACTGCTGCTTAAAGGATTCAAAAAAAAGTTAAACTCACATAACAATAACTTTTGCGAAGAGAGACATTATAATGGTTGTAAAGTTTTTTGATTGTCCATGATTGGTCCTATCAGCTACAGTCCCTTTTTCTTCAAAATCTTTTACTGCACGATAAGTAGTGCTTCTTGTTGGCACGTTGATTCTCCCAAATGTTTTATGTAACTTTCTCATCGTCACAGTAGGTTAGGGATAGGTAGAGCAGGCGGCAGCGGAAGTGATGAAGTGAAAGTTGTGCAGCCCACTTGGGTCCGTTTCCTCGGTCCCTCTGTGTGATACCTGGGGAAGCAAAAGAAGTAGAAAAAGAAAAATTAGATTAGATCAAATAGAAATAAAGATAAAGAGATAGAAAGAAAGTTATCGTGCAAGGTCAGCGGTAGTCGTCCCATATTGGCCAATGTCCCCGCACACAGTAATCGATGATTTGCCAAATATTTTTCCATAATAAATTTGCCACGTCTCAACTTCACGACTACCAAACATGAACTGTCAAGACCAATGTTTACCAAAATGGCGGTAACACAAATTTGTATACCTTGCCGGCGGACTTTATGTCAGGAATTGGTTTTGAGTCGTTATTATGAAAAGATGGATGCGATATAAGTATTTTTGGGCATTACAAACCCACAATTTAATAACCTTACGTGTTATATCGGTATATGATATAATATACTATTATTATATATAGTGAAACCATCTCTCACTAAAACTATATTTTCGTTCAATATTTTAGTTGGTGTTTTATATGTTCAAAGAAAAGATCCTGGAAAAAATGTAATGCAGTATACTGTATCTGAATATGAAGTACTTAAGGTATGTGTGCAAACTAAATTTAATTAATATCTCAATATTTAATGTCAAATTTTAAGGGAACGTCTAATATTTACTTTATACTAAATACTGTTCAAAATGAATGCGAAGCAATTTTAAAACCCGACAAAAAATATGTTGTTGCCTCTAAAAATGAAAATATTGATAAGTGCAGCTATATAAGGGAGATAGAGAATGCGTGCCCTTCCGATAAACAGATAATTAAGTATCTCGGTGATAACAATTGCAATTGTACCGTAAGTAAAAATCATCAGCAATAAAAAGAAAAGGGATATCAAGAGAATTTGGAAAAATTAAAATTATTTAACTTTGTGCATTAAAACCGTTAATTTTTTTTTTTTTTGTTGCTTTTACTTGTTCTAAGGTAACTTACAATGAAACCGATACTTGCCCACAATCCATTCGATCAAATGACACTTGTGAATGGTTACCGAACGCTAATTGTTCACAAAAAATGCATGTGTGTATACCTAAAAGTACCTGGTTTGGAACAAAATGTACTTGGATCTAGGAAGATGGCAACTCTTTTACCTTATGCTTGACTACAACTTTTATTTATTATTAAAAATTTATTACTTTTTACCCAAATATTGTGGTTGAAAACTAAAGAAAATTTAAATAAAGGTGTATGTGCTTTTTATTTGATCGGGGTGTGGTTAATAAAATATTAGAAAATCCCTTTAAAAATTTTTAAGAATTAAAAAAGATTCAAGATAATCTAGAAAAAATTAATTTGCGATATATTTATAGCAATACACAGAAAGAAATAACGCTTTTTAAAATCAAGAATTTTACCCAAGAGTTTGTTTAAAATTGTTCTTGAAATTTTTAAGTATGATAAGTACTAAGGTTTTCTTAAACTAATTCTATTCGGATTACTTCCAAAAATCAAGCGGCATTTTTAAAATTTTTACATTTAAAAACAAAGTGTTGCGGGGGCCCAGCCTAGCACGCTGGTGTTGCAGTCCGAAGAATCCCTGGTTCAAAAAAATTAATATTGATTTTTGGATTAATTTCGTTTACGCTAACGATCTTTAATCAATCCTTTTTAGGCTTAGATAGGGCTACGCATTAATTAAAGTAACGATTATTTTTTTTATTTTTTGTGGGTATCATAGTTACAATATGGAAATTTTGTGTTCTGGACTAATTCAAGTAAACAAGTGACATTTTAGACAGATACTCTTTTTTGGCATAAAAACCCAACCTACTACTGTTGGTGGTGAGGAAGGCAAATTTTTGTTTTAATCGAAAACCGTGTATGTCAAGTTTGGTCGATTTTGAGTTATTATTGTCACTTTGCTTAATTTTTAACGCTCTTTCGATGACTATAAAAACTTCAGAGAGAAGATGAACCATATTTTTACCAAAAAACGAAATGTGTTCAGAGTTACTACGTATGTTGACAAGCATTGTTGACACCGTGTTTTTATCTTATTATTAGTCCAGTTACGTTGTGTTTTTAATAGGAAGAATAAACTGTCTACTACTATTTGTTTAGTCTTTTTTAAAGTTTATATTACTTTTCACATGTTGGCAGTTACAATACACTGTTACAACAATAAAAATTTAATATACAAAAAGTGTTTTTGTGACCAACCATTTTAAATTAATTTTTAAAAAATATAAAAACCTTTAGAAAACTTTCAAAAGCGTTAAAAAAATTAAAAATTTAATAGGATAGTCAAACAATTATTTTTTCTGTGTACGCAATTAACAGAACATGACAACAAATTAGGAAAGCTATAGTCAGATAAGCCCACGCTTATTATATTCTAAATCAAATTTTATTTTATTCGAATGTTAAATGTATGCAAGACAAGATAATTTTCGGCAGTGTAACTTACATTGAGCATGTTCTAAATAATGCACCGAATTTGGTACGAGAGTTGGTGGCGTAAGTTTTTTCACACACAAAGTGTTGGGGAGATAGAATAAGACTTGAGAGGGCATTTGTATGAAAAATAAAAAAATTATTTATTAAATCACTACTTTACCAATATATTACTTATAAAATAACTAGCAACTAATATGCAGTTTAATTAACTAAATTATTTTTAAGAACATGTCACTAAGTGAGAAGGAGTACTATTAAAAAAAATATAACCCTTCATGATTCCCGATGCAATCATAGTTCGGCAATTTGAACTTTCTTTTTTATTCTTTTAATCTAACTATATGACTTTCAACCTCTAAAAGATAAGAAAATAGTAGCTTATTATCGATTCATAAACGAAAAATCAAAAAATGTCAGTTAGTTTAATCCACGTCAATATTCCTAAATTTTTTTGAAAAACTCAAAAACGTATAAAATATATATATTTTTAGACCCATATCTCAATTAAAGCAAAAATAAATATTAAAATGCAAAAAATTCTTTTTGGGCACTCCATCATTTTCTTTAAGAGGTAAATTCATTGGTTTAAAAAAATAATTATAAATGATTTGATTTGGGCCGTCTAGTGTGGAATTGACCAAATATATATTTTTTCTTTTTCATTAGTCCTCATTCAAACCCTTATGTGCGTGTACGCAAAACAATTTCATAGACTTTATTTTTGATATACGATTTAATGGTTTTCTTTCTTCCATACAAATTGATCCACCCTTATATTTATGTCTGTATGTATAGATAAAAAAATTCCAACTATTGCGTATTCGTTTACAAAATGTTTATTCGTTTAGGTTTGTTAGCTAGTTAAATAACCCGCCGAGTGTTTTTGTTTAAATAGTCACTATTTGTTAAATATATGTGTTTAAATATTTAGTTTTATAGTAGCAAAATACTGAATTTTTTATTCATTTACTTAAGTTTACAATATCAATTTATTAAAACGTAGTAATAAGTGTTTTTATAAAAAGTTATATTTTATATATGAGCGATTTGAATATCGAGTCATTAGTAAAAAATCCTGTTAAACACTTAAAAGGTTCCTAAAATTAAAACAAATTAAAAAGTATTAATTTTGTGTTAAACTGTGTTAAGTGATATTGTGTATCGACAACTAGTGTTAAAACAAGTAAAAGCGCTATATTCGAATGTGCCGAAACTTATTTATCCTTCACATTGGTCCTTCTATATACACAGCCATCTAATCTAGCCGAGTTATTTTGAACTGCAAATATTGTAATGCAAATACCTAATGCCGGATTTTAAGTCGAAAGCTATCCTAGTTTTAGTTATAGTTTCCCAGTTATAGGGTATCGAAAATTTCATAAAAATTGTATAGGGGATGCTCCTTCCTCTGCTCTTAACCAAGTATTTTTTTTTCCAAAATGAAGATCTTATTGTCCAGTCAGTTTTTGTTGGACATTTTATGTTGAAACGTAGGTCTTGCTTTTTGTAGAACATTTGAAGTCGAAAGCTGTTTAAGTTTTCCAGATATAGCGTATCAAAAGTTTAATACAAACTTTTACCCAATATGTAGGTCATATTGTTCAATTACTTCTTGCAGTCATTTTAATTTATAGCTGCTTAAATTTCTCAGACTTATAGTACTTCACAAAATTTATGAAATATTAAAAAAGTTTTTCCCAACTTAAGTCCCTATCTTCAAAGTATTCGTGCCAAGTTTTTCGGCAAGATTGACTATATTTACTAAATTATAGTAATATATGCATGGATTTTGTCCTAAACAAATGGGTTAGTTTGAGTTTTTGCTTATATCTCGGTCAATCAGTAACCATTTTTGCTGATTTTAAATCAGGGATATATCTGATTGTTTGATGTTAAGATGTTTTTTGTCCGACTTTATTTGAGGCCGGACACTTGATCTAACATACACAAAAACGGACGTTTACATTGGTATTTGTGTATACCCAGTCCTCTGGTCCAGCCAAGTTGTTTTCAAACCATGTATATTACAAGCCAGTTTATGCCTGTGCAGTTTTGAGGTCAATAGATGTTCTTAATTTTGGAATTAAAGATTTCATAATTATATGAACTTAAGCCAAACTAAAAAGCAAACATATATATTGAAAACAATTAGTTCAATAATAAATAAAAATTTGCAGATTTCATAAATTTATCTGTACGTATTAATCATAACTATGATTGTATTTTTTCGCCAAAAACTTACTACAACAATAGTATGAGTGTGGCAGGCATAATAACGGTTTTCGTAATCATACAATGATGAAAAGCTTGTGATCATATTTCCGTGACCATACTCAACCATATTTTTCCCTGAGTGTAGCAGGTTTGGGGTTGATACATCTAATATTGTACAGAATATTATGCGTTTGTATCAGGACCACTGCTATGGGCTCTTATCCAACAAATCTTTTTTTTCAATGTATTGAACAATACTTTGCATTAATTTTTAATTTAGAAGCCGTTAATGGTGCCAAGACATATCAAAATTATATAAAAATTGTTCGTTTGTATCAGGGCTCGTTCTACCCGGCTATTATCCAACAATTTTTTTCGAAGGTGGTCCGTTTGTATGGGGCTTTAGATCTGCCTGTTCCTATTAATTTACAACTAAAAATTCTTTATTTGAAGAAGATATTTTTCTTGCCTTTGTTTCGAAAGTATTTCAGATTCGTAAATATATTTTTTATATTGGCAACGGATTGAATTAATTATTCCGTCTTCGATTAGTTATACTTCTAAATTTTAATATTAAACAACTTTATTTAGTTAACTTTTTAATAAACCTTTTTTACTAAAAAATTTTTAATGTAGATATACAAGTTTTAGTGCAACAAATATGAAGGATCCAGTAAAAAATATTCACCTTATTACTTTGGCTTTTCTTGCTGTGTTGGTCATAAGTTATGCCTTAGAAGAAATGGAGCATCTTCAAACCAAGATTTGTAATGCTGATTATGGTGAGTTCAATTTTTAGATCATAAATTGTTAAATTTGTATTACAAGAGAAACATATAAGAGAGCTATAGTCGATTAAGCTAAATTATATTATGCCCTTAACCATTTTGCTGACCCCGATACCACTGCTCATAAGGCTTAAAAAAAATTATAAACTTACATAAAAATAACTTTTGCGAAGGCATCATAATTGTATGTAAAGTTTTTTGATTGCATAGAGTTGCTACACATATCCAGCTGCAATCTAAATAAAGGTTAAGATGTCACACTCAATAAGAGTTTTTTGAGTCTAAATCTGTAGGAAATATATGGCAAAGATATTAATTTAAGTTGATGGAAATTGTCGTACTTCCCATCTTCAACTTGTACAACCCTCAGCTTAACCCTTTCCAATTACACCCTTAACAAAACTTTAAATATTAAAGTAATTCCTACTAAATTTTCAGCCTATAGATACTTTGGTTTTCTGGAAAACGCTACTCGTCTATATTTAAAATTACTTAATTTTTTAGATACTTTTAATCCAAATCGATGAAACAAAAAAGAAAATGAAAGAATAAGGAGCAAGATCCATCCTACAGTTTGTGGAAACATCTGCATAGAGCTGAAGAAAGGGAATCATTTTGCTGTATCCTAAGCATGATACTTGCCATTAAAATTAGTCGAACAAATGTGCCTGTATTGCGAATTAATTTATTTAAAGAGGTGTTCACCGCTTATATTATTATTTTAGAAGACTTGTTTTACTGAAGTCTTACCTTTTTTAACCAATTCTCTTAAATATCGATGCAGCAGAAGTCCTTTTATTGAGTGCTAAGCACCAACTCTTTATACACTCCACATAGTGATAAGGGTTTGTTGGTGAATAAGAGCAACCCCAAAATAGAACATTCTTTAGGACAAACCCATACACATTTCCCTATACATAAACCAAATACAGTTGCCCTTGCCACAAAACTAAGTACGGATTCTTTAAAAAAAGGGGTCTAAGTTAGGGGGGAAAAGCAGTGATTGGACAACAAGACCTACATTTTGAAAACATTTTGTTTTTAAATAAGAGCAGGGGAACTGGTAGCTCCCAGGCAAATTAATAACTTTTATGAAATTTTTGATACCTCGAAAACTATAACAGCTATTGAATTCAAAGGTTTTAAAAATGTAATCGGACAATTAAAACTACAAAAAGTTATTGGACGTTAAAACCCAAATTTTGGAAAAGAAAGGAGAGGGAACATCTCTCACAATTGAGCAATTTTTATATAAAATTTCCCGACCTCAACTTTTCTACGTGGGTTTTCTATTATACATACGAAAGTAAAATTTTTCTAAAGTTTTATATTTCAAAAACTAAAATAGCTATCGACTTTAGCACTCTTTTTTGTTTTTTGGTTAAAACATTTGGCGAAGGAAGTATAACTTTGTGGGGATATCCTTTTTTTATACTTCCAAAATTTTGATATTAGAAGGCATCAATTTTGATTGTAGTCGATTACTTATAAGTATTTACATTTAGGTTTCAGTTATTTATTGCCTTTCAAATTTTGACTTTAAAGACCTTACAAGTGAAATTAAGGTATAAAATAGTCTAAGCAATAGAAGGATGGTTATGAAGAGTTTATTTTTTGCGGGCGGGGCACCGCCCACCTCTTACCGCAAAAATTTTCTCTTGAAAGCTTCGTATAGTATATCCGTACAAATTTTACGAAAATCGGTGAAGCAAGAGCGCCTAGATTCAGGGGGCAAAATGATCTTTAATAATTTCTGTCAATCTGCTGTAAAAAAATTTAGTTGTGATATTAAAGGCAGCTGTGGTAACAAATGCTTTTGGGGGCAGGACATTTGTGTAATAGTTATGTCAGAAATTGATTTTGACTCGTTTATATTTAAAGCTGAATGACAAATTATTATACTTGGACATAACAACCCCACTATTTAATAACTTTGCATGTTTTATTGGTTAAATATAGTATAATAATATATAGTGAAACCGTCTATCACTAAAACTATATTTTTTTGTTCCATATTTTAGTTGGTGTTGTAAAAGTTGTTTCGATATTTACAGAACAAAATGTAAAAAAGGCTTATGTATCCCAGCAGAGATTATATAAGGTATTTATTTATATCAAAGTTTTGAATATTTTTAATCCTAATAATTGAAAAAAAAATTATTTTTCCTTTATTTTCATATTTTTTCACTTGTTTTAGAAAGTTCAAAGAATTTTTAAACTATTAACGTATTTAATGTTTTTACTATTCTTTTTATCCACATTTCGAAATCAAACATTTTTCTAAAAAAAAATATCTGCGTTGCTGTAGATTTTATAAAAAATTTTGTCTTATTTAAATTTAAAATATACATGCACGTGATTATGCTTCAATGCCTTTTTAATTTAGTATAGTTAGGGAAATAATAAGTTCCCGATTTTCTCACTTTGGTTGTACATCGAGAGAAGTTATAACAATCCAAATTTAAAGTGTCTCTTTACGCATTTACGTGTATGTACATATATACATATTTGTATGATTTTTAATTTTTTTAATTATACAAATTAGTTTTCATATATATTTGAGTTTCTAAAAGTAGATTTTATGTTAAATATCCATTAAAATTTAATTCTTATATAAACAGAACAGCAAACAGTTATTTATTAATGTGGGTACCTGGGTAAAATAATATTCGCTTTTACACATCGATATCTATAAATTGAGAAAATAATTGATGACGTTGCCAGAAACAAAACCTAAATTTTCTTAATGCACACTTGAGTGAAAGGACAAATATTTAATTTTAATTTTGTGAAATAAAAATATTTTTGAGCATTTGCTTAGATATTTTCTTATTCAGGTTTTCTAATAGAGTAAGTTTATTTTCTTAAATTTTTTCTGAATAAACATTGATTTTTGATTTTTTGGTATTTAA
The DNA here is from genome assembly GCA_963583895.1 of Melanophora roralis. Classification (NCBI taxonomy): domain Eukaryota; kingdom Metazoa; phylum Arthropoda; class Insecta; order Diptera; family Rhinophoridae; genus Melanophora; species Melanophora roralis. The sequence goes on from OY757191.1 coordinate 6,219,826, forward strand.
ATAAAAAAAGTTTTATTTAAACTGATTTTATTTGACTTTCTTAAATATAAACGTTGCATTTTTAAATAACAAAAAAATTCATTTCAAATATAAAAAAATTATTTGTTCATAATTTATTTCAGTTCAAATTATAACAAATAAACCAAAACGTATATGAAACTTTTTTAAATAACATAGAAAATAAAATTAAAATAGTTTTAAAAATATTTTAATTTATTTTTCTTATCACAACTTACAACTATGATCCTAAATTAAATTTCACTCTATTAATCTATCTTATTCTTTAATGCCATTTTTTTAAGGGTAAGCCTAAAAATTTGTTTAATCTGCGTAGTTCTAAAAATGCTTGTGAAATGGATTATGAGAAAGGAAGTGTTTATGTTATTGCCCTTAAAAATGAAACTGCTGATATGTGCAGCTATATTAAAAAGAAAGAGAATGTATGTCTTTCCGATATGCAGATAATTGAGTATCTTGCTGATAACAATTGCAATTGTACCGTAAGTAAAAATCATCATCAATAAAAAGATAAGGGACATTAAGAGAATTTGATATATTTAATATATTTACCTTTCTGCATTAAAACATTTAATTTTCTTTTGTTGCTTTTATTTGTTCTTAGGTAACTTACAATTCTGCTGATACTTGTACACTATCCTTTCCATCATCTGATACTTGTGAATGGTTACCAAACGCTAAATGTTCACAAAAAATGCATGTGTGTATACCCAGAAGTAGCTGGTTTGGAACAAAATGTACTTGGATCTAGGAAGATGGCAACTCTTTTACCTTATACTTGGCTACAACTTATATTTATTATTGAAAATTGATTACTTTTTACCCAAAATATTGAGGTTTAAAACTAAAGAAAATGTAAATAGAGGTGTGTGTGCTTCTTATTTGAACGGGGTTTGATTAATAAAATATTAGAAAATCCCTTTAAAAATTTTGAAAATTAAAAAAGTTTTAAGAAATTCTTGGAAAAATTATATTGCAATATTTATAGCAGTACACAGAAAGAAAAAACGCCTTATAAAATCAAGAATTTTACCCGAGGGTTTATTTAAAATTGTGCTTGAAATTTTTAAGTATGGCCAAAATTCAGATTTTTATTAAGCCAATTCTATTCAGAGTACTTCCAAAAATCAAGCGGTAAAAGCTTGTTTTTAATTTTTACATTTAAAAATAAAATGTTTCGGTAGTCTAGCCTAGCACGCTGGTGTTGCTGTTGTTGTTAACGCTAACATCAAATACGGGTTCGAACTTAAATCAATCGTTTTTGGGCTTTGATAGGGCTTAATTAAAGTAAAGATTATTTTGTTTATTTTTTGTGGGTACTATAGTTAGAATATCGAAATTTTGTGTTCTGGCCTTATTCAAGTAAACAAGTGACACTTTAGACAATGAACTTTTTTTGGCATAAAAACCCAACCTACTACTGTCAGTGGCGAGAAAGACAAATCTATATTTTCATGGAAACCCGTGTATGTCAAGTTTGATCGATTTTGAATTATTATTGCCACTTTGCTTAAGTTTTATAGCTCTTTCTATGACTATAAAAACTTCAGAGAGAAGATAAACCATATTTTTACCAAAAAAACAAAATGTGTTCAGAGTTACTACGTATGTTGACACCGTGTTTTTATCTTATTATTAGTCCAGTTACGTTGTTTTTTTAATAGGAAGAATAAACTGTCTACTACTATTTGTTTAGTCTTTTTTAAAGTTTTTATTACTTTTTACATGTTAGCAGTTACAATACACTGTTACAACAATAAAAATTTAACATACAAAAAGTGTTTTTGTTACCAACCATTATTGTAAATTAATTTTTGAAAAACATAAAAACCTTTAGAAAATTTTCAAAAGCATTTTTTTAACAAACAATTTTAAGCAATATTATGGTAAAGTCAAAAAATTTTTTGTAATTTTTTCTGTGTAAGCGACTAACAGAATCTGACAACAAATTAGGAAAGCTATAATCGGTCAATTTTAGACATTTATTATATCCTATACCAAATTTTATTTTAAACTAAGTTTCAGATGTATGCAAGATATGGTCATTTTCGGCATAAAACTTGTGGTAAATAATGCACCGATTATTTTAGAATTCGGTACGAGAGTTGTTGGCGTAAGTCTTTGTACACAAAAAGTGTTGGGGAGATAGAATAAGACTTGAGAGGGAACATTTTTTAACGTTATAAACTCCAGTATTTTACCATAAATATTATTTATTGCAGCACCGTGTACGTGGTAGGGTTATTATGCATTTGTGCAGATGTTTGTTACGCCCACAAAGACATGCAAATGCTCATCCAAATCTTCAAAATATTTTGCGTATGTCTCTAGTTTTATTCCACCAACTGGTAAACTGAATGCAAATACTATCGGTACATTTTTGTTAGATCCTCCATAAGAATGTGTTGCGGAGTATAATACTGCATTTGAGGACACAAGGAATGGAATAGCAGACGAGCTGGCGAAGCAAGGGTCCGTCCATCTGCCTTTGGAAAAAGAAATGGACATTTGGGCTTCACTTTATCTCTATGTTAAGGGTGTTGACGCCATGATGAGGGTCAGAACCACGAACTTCTGTGTATATGCCACTTCGTGCAGAGTGTCCAGGATAATGTTTTGCACACAGAAAGAAAACTCGCTTTCTAAAATAAAGAATTTTATTTTTGAATTTATCCAAAATCTTTTTAAGTACGATTCTTACTTACATTTTCTTAAATCAAGCTTATTCGGATTGCTTCAACAAATTAAGCAGAAAAAAGCTTATGGTTTTAATATATTATTTAACATTTGAAAACAAAGTGCCTCGGTGGAATAGAGGTAGCGCGCTTGTACTGCAGTGCAGAAATCCCTGGTTCGAATTTTAGGTTCGGTAAGTACAAAAAATGAAATTTTTAAATTAAAAATTATAAAATATAAAATTCCTTCTTCTTTAATAAAGCTCCATAAGTAAAAAAATGACATTTCACTTTCGAATTAATTCAGTTTACGGCTTAAATCAATCTTTTTCACGCTTACATCAAGTACGGTTCCGAACTTAAATCAATCCTTTTTTGGCTTAATTGTGGCTAAAAGTGAGAAACTAGTACTTGAAAAATTTTACTTGGAGAAAGAAATTTCGCACTTGATTTAAGAAAAACCGTACTCACCGTACTTTTGACACCGCTATGGCTTGATTTAAGTAAAGTTTTCTTAGATAATTTTTTGTGTGCACTTATAACCGTGGAAAAATAAGGTTTCTTTTGTCATTGCGAAAGAGGCAATTGTAAGCTCCTAGTAGGAGTGATTGGCGGACAACAGTTAATCAAAAAGAGCAGAGCGAGGGGCCAGGTTTTGCGATGTGCCGGGAGATACGGGTACTGCTAAACATATTCTGCCTTCCTGCCTTGTGCTTCTGCGCCCCAAAGCAAACAGTCTGTTATTTTATATGTTTTTATGCCAGGAGTATATATCTGGTAAAATTAAAATGCTTTTATTGCCCAAGAAGGTGTGGAGCACCTCTTATTTTATTACATCAAATTATTAAGATTGATTATCTTTTTTTCAGGGCCAGTCAGTTCCTCCTTACCTAACCAATAGTGGCATAATAGTTCAATGATTCAAGTGTTTTTTGTTTCTAAAAAAGCAGCTTATAATTTAAACAAGTAAGAAAGCCAAAGTAGTGAAGGCCCGACAAAATTGTGCCTTTACCGCAATTTTTTTTTTAAATACCCCAGTAAGAGTATTTCACTGCAGCCAAATAAGTTTTACACAGCAATTATAAACTGGGCACATTACTACGGTACGTTTTTATATAAACAGAATATCCAACTGGGGGCTGCAAATTAAGTTGCCCTGTTTGATTTAATAAAACTGCATCAGTTTGTTAAAAACCTTTTCAACCAAACTACATAACAAAACAATGCCCAAAATACCAAAAATAAACAAATTTCAGTAAAATTAGAAAAAATTTTAGAATACAGAACGCTAAATCAGAGAAAATAAACAAAGGTTTTTATATATCAACACTTTCTTGTTCCTTTCACTTGCCTCGACTTAACAAATAGAGCAAATAATGTTAATAAAGACATTTTTGATTTATGAACTTTCCCAACCGTAGCACATTGTCACTAAATTTGGCAACTAGTTAACTTAAATGGAAAACAATAAACTTGGCGAACTTAACACTTACAAAGTCACCAATAAAATGAAAAAAAACTAAATCCTCATTAAAAACCAATGAAGAGTAAACACCAGACATAGTAACAAGAAAAGGTAAAAGAAACACACACAAACCAAACCTATTTAACTAAATGAATAAACACTTTCCAAAATCTAATAAAAATTTCATTCACGTAATGACATTAAAGTTCATTATGTGTAATTAGTAAAGGGGAAATAGAATAATAAGAATAAAATCTAGACAAATAATGTAACAGAAAAGTGTTGAAAATTTTTTGTTCAATTGAAATCAAATTAATAGAAGACAAAATGTTTTTTAGAAAAAAAATTTACAAATGAATTAGTTTCAAGCTAATAAAAGAAAATGCCTTTAAATCAAGATATATTCTTGTTTACGTCTAAATAGCAAAAACAATTGTTAAAAAAATTTTTTTTATTCTTTGCTTCATATCTTTACTTTTTTATGTTACTTTTACAAAAAAAAAAACACCAAAAATACTTAAATAGTTTTCTGATTTCAAATGTGGCATCAACAAAGGAAAATTAATTAAACATTTAAAAACCCCTAGATTTTTTTTTAATTTGAACATAGTTGTTGCTGGTTTCTTTGTAACAAATTTTCCACAAACAACAAAATCAAAGACTCTGTGCTCAAATCTTGAAGAAAAAAATAATGTTATTTTCTAAGGAATGTTTCGTCAATTTTTAATTAGCAGCATTATTGGTAAGGTTTAGTTCTTCTTTTGGATGCTTTCTGTTTTTGACTTGGTACTTTAAGCAGATGAAAAATATCTTTTTGAATTGGTTGAATGTTAATGAGTAACTTGTATTTAAAGACATACACTTTGGGGTTTTAATGCTTATATCAGTTAAAATAAAATTCAAAGTCGTCGAAATAATTGGACCATATCGGTACAGCCTTAGATCTGCCTAATATATCTTCGTCCTAATAGAAACAAGAATTCTAAAAAAAGCCCAGAAAAGACAGGTTGACACGTGTATTCTATTTATTCACTTATCAACAGGCCCATACGTTCAAATGTATTACAAGCTTTGCATGAGCTTTTGCGGCTCCTGAAAAATTATTACAACTCTGCAGGGTGTCCTTTACTGAAACTCAAATCTCAGTTTAAAACGGCAGAAAAATCTCTGATCCTTTTAGTACCAGACAAACAGCCTTCGTGTGATCGTTTTTAATATCCACTTTCTTACGTTCTTAATGTCAGGTTGTATGAAAAAAATCATGATTTTACTTTATTATTATTTAAAAAAATACCAATGACAATTTTTCGCATTAAAAGTATTTAAAGAATGTTTTTAACATCAAAAAATAAAACAATACCTTTCAAATAGCTGCGAAATCGCATTAGTTTTAAGCATTTTGAATTATTGTTCGCAGATGTTTGACCCTAATTTTGCAAGTTAGATGCAAAGCAATGGCTCTGATCGGATACAATATGGCAAAACCCAGTTCCAGTTTTGCTCATCATAACTCAAGTAGATATATAATCGAGTTAAAAACCTGCATATCTGTCTCCAACAGCCGCTTAAGGAGTAAATTAACATGTACCTTCACGAACATCTTAAGATTTACCAACATAGTGGGCTGGTTACCCCTCCCAAAAAAAAAACAAACATTACGATGAAAAAAGCAAGAATGGAAAAATCCCAAAATAAAGATATCACTCAAATAAGAAACTAAGGTCACTATTGTTCTTTGGGCTGTGGTAGCAGTTGATTTGTTCCTTTAAAATTAAAAATAATACGTTATGTTAACAATAGTTAAGCTAAATGTTTTTGTGAGCGATTTCAAATTGAATATATTACAAAGAAACCCTTCTCCTTAAACCCCAATTTGGCCGAATAAACTTCATATTTTCAAAATATATCGACACACTCCAAACCTTTTTTTTAATAGAAATAATATTATCAAATTTTATAAAGATTAGTTCTTCCGCAGTAGGCGTTTACCTTAAAATCATTTTCATCCCCATGAATTATTTATGCATATCAGCTTACAAACCAGGTTTTGCTTAACTTTTTATATAAAAAAGGAAATAATTGCAAAGAACTTTGTTGGCGATAACTTCAAAATCTCTCCATAGCCCCATCGACGAAAATGACTGTAATTTGCGTACATTCTTTCAAATGCTGGTCCTTAAAATAATGAAAATGAAATTATGATGAAGGGCGTTATATGATCAGCCGAGATTGACCGACTATAATTTCTTATGTTTGTTTTTAATTGTTTTTCGTTTAAAATATATTCTGTGCTTTACCTTCACAAAGCAACGCCGTCGTATAAGTGATAAAATGCCTAAAATATATTCCACATACGCCCTGTAGTTTGTTTTGTTTTTTTGTTAAAAAAAAAACTTAAAAACGCAAAATAAGTAAATATTATATGGCATTAAATAGCTTTGAATTTAAATGAAAAAATATATCCAAAATAAAATCCATAAAAAAACAAAAAGTGTTAACATGACAAGAAAAAAATCTGCCGTAAATTTGTTTCTGCTTGAAAATTTTAAGTTATATTAAAGATCCTCAAACGTAGAGAAGTCAACATTCAACGTCCATTATCTACTGATTACCGATTTATCTGATTTGAATTTATATTTTCAAAAACTCCTAACGCTCCACTAACAGGCCTGTATTAAATGATTTAGATTAAAAATACTCTTAAACGAATAAAATAAGGGCTTTGGTTGAATAATATTTTTTTAAGTGCCGAACGGATGATTTTAATTTAAAACTTATGCCATTCATTGACTACCTTTTAATCGGATGCTAAATTCCGACTTTTTACGATATTTTCAATTGTTACTTGATAATAATTTGCGCTAAATTTGCTATGACGACCAGTTTAAAACTCAAAAAAGTCATTAAAATAAAAAATTTATGCTTCAAAACTACTATTTTTCCCAAAGCTGTGTAAGCGGCTACTTTATGGGGGTTATTGATTTGAACCAAATTGATGAACGGAACTGCCATTTTCGAGAAAATAAAAAAGTTTTTATTTATTTTAGGGCTTAAAGAATTGCCTTCACATACTAAACACTACAAAATAAAAGAAAGACTTAAACTTAAAGAGCTTTTAATAGTAAATACAAAAAAAAAACTTAGTTTGTGTTGACTTGTCTTTATAGTTTATTATAAGCCTTACATGTCATTTGAGACTTTTTTAATTCATTTCCCTTCCCCCCAAAAATGGCAGTTCCCATCAGCATCTTTTCTTAAATAAAAATCAATTAAATAAATTATGTTTTGCACTAGTTGACCTATATTTGCCATCGACTAAAATACCCCCCCCCCCCCCCCTTGTTGTTGTTCTTAAGATGTCATTTTAGTTTAACTAACTAACAAAGCAACAAAACAAAAAATAACTGGCAAAACAACAACTGGAAATGTTTTCTTTTGCCAGACTGAAACGCATATTAAAATCCACTAAATCTAGTTAGTCTTTATTACTTAAATACATATCTCTATACATTTGTACTAATTATAATTTATTTGCCATCTAGCAACAACAACAACTAAACGAATAATATAAATAGAATTCGTTAGCTGGTAACTTAAAGACTAGAAAGGGAGGGAAAAGGAAGTCATGAAAAAATGTAGAAACAAAATTTAACAACAGTTAATGATAAACAGAGTCTGAATATAAGCCAAAGCTGCCCTTAAACAAAAATGGCCTTAGACATGCTAAAACAGTGGAAAGAAAGGTTGTTAATTTTTTTTTTTGAATTTCCGTCTAAATTTCTTCTCAATGGTTTTCCTACGAAGGCATTTATTAAGCAGCGATTCTTAACTTTTTTGTTAATCTAAATATAACAAATAAATCTCCAAAGAAAAAAAAGGAAACCATTGGAAGGATTTGTTATTACAAATGCACAAAAAAAGAGCTTGATACTGGGATTATGGTAACCTTTTTGCCTGCATAGACCTTCGTTTAAAAGAGGTTTTAAAAATATGGAAAAAGATGCGATGAAGAAGAAGAAAAAAGGGAAAACGGAAACTTTATATTTTTAAAGACACTTTAAAGATAAAAAATAAAAATACATCGTTCTTGCATTGTTTTAAATTTGGGACCTTAAGTGGTTAAACCGCGTTAATAAGAGAGTCCTTGGGCACAACAGTTTCAAAAATAAAAGTCACAGAGAAGTTGTAAAAATCCAATTCCTTTCAAAATTTTCTAAAGATGGCAAACTTTAATCTTTAAAACATTAAAAAAGTTATATGTATTTATATCATTGCCTAAATAAAGAAAGGTCCTAACTCGTATTTTTCTTTTAGCCCAATTTTCATTACCTCTATAAACGGGCTGCTTATGTATTACAACTAGCCAAAAAAATCTCGACTTAAAAAATGCTAGTTAGGGCCTTTCTAAATTATGGTAATGATATACAAAAATTTTCTTTTAAATTTCCCTTATTAAGAATCACTGCATTTTGGCCTCAAAGTCAAAATTAATTCACACATAGGACACTGTACTGCAATAATAGGAAAGTCCCTGGCCAAACAAACACACAAGTATAAAACACAATAACAATGAATAGATGTCCTTTTAATATCGTTAATAAGACAGAATGGCTTACCACGATGGTTATTTGTTTGAGGTCACCCCCTATTTTAACAACAACATGTTTTCTAAATTTATGTTAGTTTGCGTGTGTACGTGTGTGTGTGCATGTGTGTGTGTACATAACAGCATCAATAGCAAAAGTAAAAATATCAAGACATGATACTACAACAATGATTTGCAGCCATATAATTTGCAACATCAATGTCTTTTCAAATGGCTTAACACTTGTCTGTGAATATTGTGTGCACAAATATTGTTATTGTTGTTGCCAATGCTTTCTAACTATCGCTTGCTGTATTTAATGTAAATGCTGCTTTCTTTACTGACTTCTCAAATGTTATATCCATTATATTCAAGCTATCCATACGTATGTCCGTCTGTGTGTCTCTCTATCTATTTGTCTGTCTGTTTTGCTGTTTGTTTGTTGTTAATGCTTGTCTGGTTTATAACGTGCGAAGGATTTTATTATAGCAGACATGCTAAGACATCTTCAGCACTAACTCTACATTTAGAGCTACATTTTTGGGGTATCACTTAGCTAAAAGTAGTTAGGAGGGGGGTTAACATCTATGTATATAAAAATTATAGGGTCTGCTTGAATGTTACAATAGCTTATTCCCGCCTGCATTCAGTTCTTCAAGGGAGGTTAAATTAAATAATATTAGTAGTTTGTAGACATGCAGACAGCATAAGCTCTTTTCTTCTTTCTATTATGTTATTTATTTATTCACTGTTTGTTAAATTATACAGCTTATTCTTATACCAATAAGAAAATGCGTCTGCTAGATTTTTTTTTCGTTAAAATTACTTTAGTTTCTCCAACTCCTACTACTTATCCTTGCACATCCTTGCTATCAGTTTTCGCATAGGTTAAGTACTATTTTTAGCCTACAATATATATTCGGCATGCTGCTTATATTTCAGTCACTGTTCTTTTTGTTTTAAGGCTTTTAAATGCCATTATTTGCTGTTGTTTATTTAAGTTTGGAGTTTTAGCTCCAATTTTTTTTTGTTAAAGTATTATGCTTAAAAATACATTTTTTGAACTTTTTTTTAAGTTTTAAAAAAAGATATTTTGTTTCTTAGTCTTAAGTATATAACTTTTATAGTGACAATTGCAAAAATCTTTTTCCTACTACTAACAAAGGTCTCCTTGATCAGATTATTGTGAAAGAATCTTTGATCTTTAATCAATTGCATGGATGCAAAGAGCTCCGGCATAGGTCTCTACATCCGAAGAGACCTAATAGTTCTTACCCAATAACTCCGCTGGAGACGTGCACCTTGATCTTGGAATCTAACTTCCCGGTGTGTATTTCTGTTAAGTCGGGGAATATGAATCCTAGGGCACCACGGTTGATGAATAGGGGCTTACGCCTACCTGGAAGGATTTTCCACGACCATAGTGTCAGATAGGCTGTGCAGCAGTTCTCATCCTGCAACTCACCAGGCCCCGATTGCATATCTCCTTTCCTGCTGCAAGAAGGAATAAAATTTATATTCTAACATCTTGTGAGGCAATTCAGGCTCTTTGCCTTGAAAATAGGGTGAAGTCAAGGTGGTATTTATACCTAAAGTAGGACGGCCATCTGAACAGTGGCCATACAGACCAATCAGCCTCAGTGCATTCTCGTTTAGTACTATTGAAAAGGTATTGGACAAATTCCTTTGGGACGAACTATTTGATATAAAAACTGATGCACGAACTGTTATTGGCGTACCATCAAGGAAGATTATGTATTTTCACGAATAGGGACGGGTTTGGGGGGCCAAAAAAATTTCCCCCAGTATCTCCATTGACAGGCAGGCTGAATTTGATCATTAATATTATAAGGCAATTTTATTCTTCATGAGAAGAAAGGAAATTTTGTCATCTGGGTAGTATAGATGCTCGCTTTCAGTGCTGTAACTTTTGCTCTCGGTAACTCTTCGAAGACTATTCTGGCCACTAGAAGACACCCAAAGGTGGCGTTTTATCACTTTCGCTGTGGGACCTCATACCTGATACTTGAGAAGTTGAATGACTTGGATTTCAGGACGATAAAGTCATTAAGGTCGCAGGCTTGAATTATATTATAGTGTCTTATCGTATGTAACAAGCCTTAGATACTCCTTTTGAATCATGCAAGGAATGGAGCTTTATTACTTACCTAGTAAAAGTCATCTTGGAATCATTTTCTAGAGCGGGAATACCTCACTGGGAATGCCAAAACAGTGGACGGAACAACCGTGACCTTTTCTGATAGTATGAAGTACCTAAGGCGACAAGGTGATCACTTGAGTAACGTGGCAGACAATAGGGCCTTTAACGCCTGTCAAAAGCTCTTTGGCAGAACCTGGGGCCTCCGGAATAACCGTGACCTTTTCTGATAGTATGAAGTACCGAAGGGGACAAGGTGATCACTTGGGGAACGTGGCAGACAATAGGGCCTTTAACGCCTTCCAAAAGCTCTTTGGCAGGACATAGGGCCTCCGACCAAGAATGGTGCATTGGCTGAAGGTTGAGTAGATTAGAGCTGGGACAATGAAAGACGCATTTAGCGTCTTGTATGCATTAGTATTACTGGTGCCAGTGCAAATAAGAAAACTAATACAAAAATGTTTAAAAAAAAACTTTCAACAACTATTCTTAATGTAATAAAAGGAATTTAATTAGAAACTAAATAAAAATAAGTTTAAAACATACATACTGAACGTACTTACATATGTATGCCTATAACAAAAGTTTCTTGAAGTAAGCAACAAACTTTATATTAATTGCCTTTTCCTAAAAAACTTAGAAATACAAAACATATGAGTTTACTATGGCAACCCTCTATTAATTTTGTACATGCACAAACATAAATATTCTTTTAAACTTGATATTTCTTAGTTTTCTCTGAAGCCTTAAAGCTGAAAGTTTTGAAAATACTAGAAGTAGCAAGGCATCATAAAAGAATTTGCAACAAAATTGTTTACATAATTTTAATTTAAATGAATATTTTTGTATAAAATGTGCAGTTTATTTAACATTTTACACAAACATATGTACATGTATATTAGATATGATAAGTTTAAGTATTACTGCCATAACAAATCTCCTTATTGTAACTGCAGTTACCCCTTAAAAACCCAGTTCTCATCTATTACACTTGTGTAAAATTTTTTATTAAATGTCTTGTATAAGCCTATGTGTATTCTGATTTTTTTTCTTCCAACCAAACGCCTTTTTTGGACTTTGTATTAGGGTGAAACATATTTTTCAAACATTTTTCCTTAGAAAATAAAGTACAACAAATAAATTAAGTTTTAGAAAAATTTAAAAACAAATTACATTTATTATTTAAAAGTGCGTTTAAAATTAAAAGATTTCAGTTATATGTTTTAGAAGTTTTAGTTTAAAAAAATCTAAAAAAAAAATAGCTGTTAGTGCATTGGAAGCAACAAAAATAAATAAAATAAAATAAAATAAAATAAAATAAAATAAAATAAAATAAAATAAAATAAAATAAAATAAAATAAAATAAAATAAAATAAAATAAAATAAAATAAAATAAAATAAAATAAAATAAAATAAAATAAAATAAAATAAAATAAAATAAAATAAAATAAAATAAAATAAAATAAAATAAAATAAAATAAAATAAAATAAAATAAAATAAAATAAAATAAAATAAAATAAAATAAAATAAAATAAAATAAAATAAAATAAAATAAAATAAAATAAAATAAAATAAAATAAAATAAAATAAAATAAAATAAAATAAAATAAAATAAAATAAAATAAAATAAAATAAAATAAAATAAAATAAAATAAAATAAAATAAAATAAAATAAAATAAAATAAAATAAAATAAAATAAAATAAAATAAAATAAAATAAAATAAAATAAAATAAAATAAAATAAAATAAAATAAAATAAAATAAAATAAAATAAAATAAAATAAAATAAAATAAAATAAAATAAAATAAAATAAAATAAAATAAAATAAAATAAAATAAAATAAAATAAAATAAAATAAAATAAAATAAAATAAAATAAAATAAAATAAAATAAAATAAAATAAAATAAAATAAAATAAAATAAAATAAAATAAAATAAAATAAAATAAAATAAAATAAAATAAAATAAAATAAAATAAAATAAAATAAAATAAAATAAAATAAAATAAAATAAAATAAAATAAAATAAAATAAAATAAAATAAAATAAAATAAAATAAAATAAAATAAAATAAAATAAAATAAAATAAAATAAAATAAAATAAAATTAAATAAAATCAAATAAAATAAAATAAAATAAAATAAAATAAAATAAAATAAAATAAAATAAAATAAAATAAAATAAAATAAAATAAAATAAAATAAAATAAAATAAAATAAAATAAAATAAAATAATATAAAATAAAATAAAATAAAATAAAATAAAATAAAATAAAATAAAATCAAATAAAATAAAATAAAATAAAATAAAATAAAATAAAATAAAATAAAATAAAATAAAATAAAATAAAATAAAATAAAATAAAATAAAATAAAATAAAATAAAATAAAATAAAATAAAATAAAATAAAATAAAATAAAATAAAATAAAATAAAAAAAATAAAAAAAAGCTAAAAATTCCATAACCTAAAAAATGACTACGTTCTATTATCAACTATAAGCTTAGAAAAATGAAAGTAAGATTTCTTGACACCGCCTGAAATTAAAACCAACTAAGTGCACAAAAGTAATTTTTTGCATATTTTTTCTTTTTTTTCATTTTTTTTTTTTATTATTTTGATTCCAGAAATTAAAAAAAACCTATATTAAAAATTTTTTTTATTACAACACTTAAAGTAATTTTAAAAAGATAAAAACAAAAGATATTGGATCAAGATTACAGAGAAAATAAAACACATTTTACTTTTTGTCTAAATGTACAGTTCTGATTTTATTACTTTATTTTAAGTAATATTGGAAACCTTGCTATTGAAGTAGTGGGCTAATTTGTAATTTGTAAACTATAATAGAGACAATCAAATTAACCTCAAACAAAGACCTTCAAAATGGTGATTGAATTTATATTTTCAAAACAGTAAAACTTGATTTTTCTAATCTATGTACTGCATATAAATACACATACTTACATATTTTTTTACTATTTTAAGATGCCAACCATCTGTTTTTAGCTACCTATCTTACAACAAATATTAAAACAAAAAATACCACCTTTAAAGAATATTTTTTTGTTTGAATGCAACCATGTTTAAAAAAAATTTTTTGTATTCTATTTAAGTGCATTAAAAAATATTCAAAACATGTGAAAGGCTTCATACACCAACAATATATTACATTTTATACATATTGCAGTTTAACAATAAGTAAAATTTTTTTTTAAGATTTTTTTTGCCTCATAGCATAGACGTATATAGTTGTGTACATCCTCAAATACCTTAAATTTATCTGTCTTCACTTCTCCTTTGTATTCGAGTAATCATGCAACTTTATCAACAGCATGAAAAACAACACGTATTTATTATGATGATCTCATATTACAAATACTTTAAAATTACCAATTCGTATCATATTAAACAGGTCGCTAAAGTGATGCACAAACCTTAAACTCCTTACAACATTATCAGCATCACCATAACATCAGCAACAACATCAACACATTTATATTGCCTTTTATACGTTTTTCCCGTGTAACAAATTTCTTTTTAATTTTTATTGGTTTTATTTTCTTTTTCTTGTTTGTTTTTTTTCGAGTGTCTCGTCGTAACAAGTTGCATGGCAACCTGAAGTTATGCTTCCTTCTTTGGCTCAAAATAAAACGTGCCATATGAACTGTTGATGTTGCAAGTGGAAGGTAGTAAAATTCTTATTTATAAATCTACTACAATATGCAACACTTGTTGTGGAGCTGTTTGTAAAGGGAAAAACATCGCAAAGTGTATCTGTAGGAGTCATTACTGTCGGAAGCTTCAAATGGTATTTTTGAAATACCAGCATTATAAATCACAGTTCTCCTCCTGCTCTTACATCTGATATTTCTGCCGTGCATTTTGTGGGGCTTCTCTATGCAGAGTTGCCTGGTATGCCAAATTTTTATCTGCAGTTGCCTTGTGGCAATCCTTGTTATTACTAACTTAGATAACTGCAAAACAAATTTTAAGGTCTGTAGCCTGATTAGGAATAGATTTCCATGCGCGTCGACCTAATTCCCTTCGTCTTCAATTTCCAACACTTAGTTTTGCGAGATATTCTTCAGATGGGTTGCATACCTAAAACAGCCTAAATGCGTACTGCTGCTTTACGCTGTCAAACTCAAAAACCAATTGAATATATTTGAGTTGTTTTGTGTTTGAATGAATATTTTCTATTTACTTAACTATTTTACATAACACTTGAAGATCGTTTCTTTTTAAAAATATTGAAAAACTTAATACGATTGTACTAACTTTTTTTTAGTTCCTTTTACTTTAGGACTGCTGCCTTATATGCCTATATTGACATACAGGGTGCCATTACAACACATCCTATTAAGACATTTCACTATAAAGAGGAAGGATATACCAGCAGTTATTTTTGGCTAAGCTGCACAAGTGCTTTCCTCTAAAGTCATATCATTTGCTCTTGGTAATACGGCAAGGACCATAAGGGCCACTAAGGAATGTCCAAAAGGAGGGGTTATATCACCTTTCTTATGGACTCCTGTGACTGACAAAATACTCGAGGAATAAATGGACTAGGTTTCAGGACTTTTGGAAGAATAGGTTAGGTTAGGTAGAGCAGGCAGCCGTTGAAGGAAAGGATACAGCTCACTTGGGTCCGCTTGATTCAGTCCCTTTGTGTTACCTGGAGAGTCAGATCGAATAGGTTGAGACGGAAGGAAAGAAGAAATTTTGAGAAGGATATATAAGAAAGAAAGAAAGAACAGAAGAATGAAGCAGACTTACCAGGGTCTCTGTTGGGAATCGAACCCACAACCCCCTCACTGGTAGACTCGTGCACTTACCTACCGGGGCACCCAGGACTTTTGGAAACGCAGGCTTTGAATTTCCCATGAAAACTGTTCTGCTACCATTTATGAGGAGGAAGAATTGTACACTAAGGGAGCTCAATTTTGGGAGTGTCTTAATGGGTTTTCTAACAGTGTTGGATATATGGCAGTTGTTCTAGGCAGGAAACTTGCCTCGAACCGTCACTTGGAAAATGTTTGGAATAGGGCCTTAAGGGCTTTTTATGAATGTCAGAGACTGTTTGAGAGGACATGGGGCCTTTAAACGAAAATTTTCTGCTGGTCTTTTGACACGATCATAAAACCTACGATCAAAGGTAGAGCAAGTCGGTGCTAAGAATATGCTCAAGCGCATTCGTCGCTTTGCATGTAATGGTATTACATGTACCCGTAGGACAAGCTCGACGGGCGTTTAAGGGGCCATCCTTGGGTTGCTACCTCCGCACTCACCTGTAATGGATAGTGCTCGCTTTAGTGCTCTATGACTTTAGGATATTAGTGGCCTTAAATGGGGAGATCTTGTGGGACATATAAGGATTATATTGTATCTGAGCCATGACTCCATAACCAAGGTTAGGGATACTGCCCCATGAACTCAGGTTTTTACCAGACACTTCAGTGTCTAATTTTTGTCCACATAACTTGGGCCCAGGGTTCTTGGTACCCTAATAAAGGAGCTTAGGTCCAAAACGCAAATGGTTTTAAGCAATTGAATGGCAATTATGGAGCTGGCATATTTACCCGTAGATGTTTTCAGGCCGAAATCTATGCCATTTAATTCAGAGCCTATTAATCTTTAGGAAGGAATGTGAGAAGAGCCGTCTTGGATAGCCAAGTGGCTTTAAAAGCCCTTATGGCTTATGATGTCAATTTAGCATTGGTGTTGAAATATATTGACATCCTGAATCGCCGGGGTGCCCCGGCAGATCAGTAGTAAGTGCACGAGTCCACCAGTCTGGGGGTTGTGGGTTCGATTCCCACCAGAGACCCTGGAAAGTCTGCTTCATTTCTCTGTTCTTTCTTTCTTATCCTTTTCTTTAATTTTTGCTTTCCTTTCATCTCATTCTATTCTATCTGCCTCTCCAAGTAACACAAAGGGACCGAACTAAGCGGACCCAAGTGAGCTGTATCCTTTCCTATAACGGCTGCCTGTTCTACCTAACCTAACCTAACCTAATCGCCTGGGCATTCACAACTGGGTTACAATACTTTGGATTCCGGGCTATTAGGGCCATATTTATAATAAACGGGCTGACCACCTTGCAGGCTATGGAGCGAACCATGGAATGATTGTTGTAGAGCCTTTTTTGTGGTGTACTTTCATGTTACATTAACGATGAACTATCCGCACTCTTTAAAGCTAAATTTGCTTCTCACTGGCAAAAAGCTTAGGGTCAACGTCAAGCTAAGGGGTTCATATTCTTTTCGAAATCTAAATCTAGGGAACTTTTCTGCTTAGACGGAAGGGACCTGAGATTACTGTCTGGTTTTCTGACTGGATAATGTAATCTCAGGTACCATTTAAGTAAAACTGGGAGGTCGAATCTAGTGTCGTGTGATATGGATAAAAGGGCCGCAGAAAACGTCTTCTCCAATTCTTTACAATTTTGCACAAGGAGAATACGTTTTCTAATTATGGCATTTGGAATTCTTTACCTCGTATGGTAGTAGGCTTTATTAAAGGCTTGACCTATTGGTAAACTAATGACTTCACAAAATACCTATTTTTGCTTATGGGCCAATTTACTACTACTAGTTAAGGCCTTTTCTGTGCTATTTCCAACGATTTGTTGTGTCATTTTGCGCATTTTTTTTAAATTTCGTGCCATTTTTAACTTGACCTGATGACTATATATAAGTGAATATCGTTAATGGAACTCCTTATTGGTGCAGAGTTTTTACCTCGTTGTAAATATACAGTAGAGATATAGCCTCAAGGAAGCTACCAACATTATTTTTACCCTTTGCTTGTGCATAATTAGAAAAAATCTAATTCCAAAAATAATGTAAAAATTTCTTAACTAAACTCCTTATGCCTTTATTTCACTAATGGTTGTATTAGAACTTTTAGCTTGTATTCTTTTTTATGTCCTTAGTAACCTAGGATATTTCCCTTTTCCCCTCATTTAAATACCTTGACAACCCATTAAATTATTAATTGTTAATGAAAGTTTCCCTTTTGTATTTTTATTTTTTCCTTTTACACTAATAAACATTTATTGATTCAAAGCACTTTCATTAATGAATTTTTTTTTTGTGTTTTTCTTGCAACAAAAAAATCTATAAAACATCTTATATTACTTTCCAACTTGTTGTTATTGTTATTGTGTAAATAAATGAAAGAAGAAGTAAAAACAAATTTATATTTAATTTAGCATAATTTCCCAGTTACGCGTATAACCAATTAAAATTTCAAATTACCATGACCAATTGGCTGTTTGTCATTAAATATTAATGATGAAAGGAACTCATGCAAACACACTTGTGAGTGTTTAAATACAAAAGCCAACTGCTTAGTGTGAAGGGCAGCTAGGGAAATGTTAAAGGGCAGGGTTAAAAGGGTTTGCAAAAATATTTAACTGAATTTCAATTAAAGAAATAAAGGCATTTATAGGTTTTAGGGGGTATAAAAAAACTTAGGGCAGCGGCAGCGAGAAGAGGAAAAATTTTTTTTTCTTCGAAAAATTTTATTTATTTAGCCTTAAAAGAAACAACTTGGCTGCCGACTATTATTTCTTGTATTATCTTTTCATTAATTGTCTATTGTCCTAAAGGTAATTGAGCCTACCTGGCAAGCAACCAAAATGAAAACCCCACTTCATTCGTTTGTCCTGCAAATGGGCTATTTGTTTTAGAAATAAGCTGGCCGTACTTATATATAAACGTTTTTAATGATAATGAAGTGGTATAAAAAGTTAGGCAGTAAGAAAGAAATACTAATGATATTAAAGCAAAAAGGTTAAATTAAATGAAAACTGTAGTAACAGCTGTCAAAGCAATGTAATAAAAATTATTATTTTATTGGAAAAGCATTTAACTGGATATCCATAAAAAGTTAAAAAAATTCCTGTAAAAACTTTTAAAAGGGAAAATAAAAAGAATGACCTTTTTCTCTATTTGCAATAGAATTACATGTAATAAGCAAAATTATTTTTGAAGTCAACAACAGTTTATATAAAGAAATTTAAAGTGATTTTTTAATTAAGAAGTAAAGAAGCGGAAAACCGTTTAAAATAAAAATATTACTGCAAACGGAAAAAACGTGCAATCGAGAGTGGTTGTCTGGTAAGTACTTTGAATTCGATAGCTAAGACTGTGGTCACACGCGACGATTTTAGTTGCCTAACCCTTTAGTTTATAGATGTTTTTTTTTAATTTGCTTTGATTAAAATAGAACGTTGGCAACCAGAAATGTCTCTAGGGGACGAAGAAGAATCGTGTTTTACACGTACGCAACACGAATACGTACGAAACATTCAACCTCGATATGGTGAGATATCATCCTTGAAATATTATCTTCCTGGCCTGCTCTGTGGAAACCAATTACACTATACAAGGAAACCGCTAGTAGGAAACCACAAGTGGGGTGGGTTGACTTGGAAAGGCAGGCTAACTGCATATGGAGAGAAAGCTTGTAGCGCTTAACATAGTACCCTTACAGCGTAGACGAATATAATATTAGTTAAACTGTAAACCTTCTTTGTGGAGAGCTCTGCAGGGCTCTGCAAATTGAAAAGGGGAAACGAACGAGTTCAAGCAGCTACAAAAGAGACGTGGCAGGATTGTTGGGAATACGAAATGTAGTAGTAGCTACATGATCGGAAAACTGAGTTTCATAGTGAACCTAGATATAGCAATGGATAAATGAAGCTGGTTAGTGACTCTTATTCTAGACCACAGTACCTGTTGTTTCTTAACGGATCGATCGAGGATTTAAAAAGGAGTCGCAAGAAAGGTCTTCCATTGAGAGCTAAGCGCCAGTCAGCTCTACAAATTTCTTAATGGCTGAAGTGTCTTTCAGTCAGAGATTTTTGCCGCCAAGACAGCCAGAGGTATAGGCTTTTCTGGGCTGAAAATTCTGTGGTAAGTATATTTACTGATTACTCATAGATAACGTAAGGTAAGTTACAAAGGTAAGTGACAAACCAAACCCAATACCGCAGGAAGATCCCCTTATCCCTATTTATTGTCAGTCTTATTTCCGGCAGCGTCACAATGACCCGGAATAGGGTCTTACCCCGCAAGTCACCACGATTACCCTGAAAGCACGTCCACAGTCTTCCACAAGTTCAAACATAATGTCTCTTCAGAGCTTTGAGCGCGCCCTTACATCATGTGCCCTCTTCTATCCGCGTGCTTTTTATTCCATGGCCTTTGTCATTGCCAGAATCTCAGCCTTAAAAAAGCTGCCCTTATCCGGAAGCTTTCATAATATAATCCCGTATCCATTATATAAACACCAGCCCCTGTGCCCACCTCCATCTTCAATCCATGAGTGAAGACTGCACAACCTTCATACAGCCTCTTGAATCCTGAAACACAACCTGTGGCGAGATCCCATAATCAAGTTTCTCGACCACATACTCCATCAAGAAGTCGACGACACTTCCCAGAATGCCGGCATATCCATCTGACCCTGCCCTAAGCATATCTCACCATCCCTGATCAAACTCTTCGCCGCTTTTCCAGCAACAAAATCCTCAATTACAAAAAGAGGCAAAATGATATCCAGCGCAGCCTGGGGTGTACTATTCCAGGCTTACTGATCAAAACTATATTTGAAAATCTCACATTTTTTTTTTCAACTGTTCAAGGGAGCAATGAATATAAATGTGCGCGCTGAAACCGGGGCACATTTAGGGCGTTTAGCGATGCAAAGGTATTACATAGCTGAACAATTGACAAAACAAATTGTCAATTGGCCCATGGAAAGGCAGCGGACGATCGGGACACACTTTAGTCCATTTAGAGCAGTTTACAGTTTGATGTGGGGTAAAAGTCACAGAAGTCTAGGTAAACCCTCTTCTTGTAAAGTTTGCAGGGCTTTGTGTGGATCTTATCAATTTAATTGATGAGAACCCGTCTGTCTGTCATGGTCAAAAATCTATTACAATATTATAATTCAAAATAAATTTTAAATTTATGCTGTTGCGTTTTCAGTTGTATGAAAGTTTTAGCATTCTTTTTATCCAATTAAATCTCTTTTTAACTTTGTTTTACTTAACAGCAATTCCCTTTAACTACTTTAAATTAATTTTAATTTAAATATCACAGCCTGTAAAGCAGAAAAAAATAGAAAAAAATCATTTTCCTTGCAAACGTTTGAGATCTGTAATTATTTCCTTTCATTTAATTTTCAACTTGAATTTTAACTTTTTGTTAGAAAAGAAATAAAAACGTAACGGAAATCAATTAATTTTCCATACCAAACTTTCTTTGTATTTTTTTTTTTATTTTATTTTGAGAAAAAAATAAACATTTTTTTCCAACTTAAGAATGACAGCAGTTAAGGAACACAGCTGCTTTTAATTTCTTAACCCTTTGCTAACCATTAAATTTTAGAGCGAACGAACAAAGAGAATAATAAAAAATCAAACAGAAATACAAAGAAGAGGGTCTTTAATTGAAACATTAACATTAACGCACGTTCAAAATTAAATGCAACCAATTTCCAAATAAATGCTCTGGCACACTTACATTTAAATCCTTTGCAGTAGCTCGAAGTTAATACCAAACTAACGGACCAGAAAATGGAACAACATTTTGGCCTTTGCTTTTTTGCCATCCAAAGCCAAAGCAGTAAATGTAAATAAGGAAAAAAAAATTTGTTTAAAAAATTTTGTTCATTAAAATTGTAGTGATTTACCAGCAAAGCAACAAACTTTAAATGACTTTTTCAAAGAAATTTTTATTTCCTTTTTTTCAATGCAATGAATTCTTGCGTTTTGTTTTAAGTTAAAAACTCAGAAAGC
Organism: Melanophora roralis; assembly: GCA_963583895.1. Lineage (NCBI taxonomy): Eukaryota > Metazoa > Arthropoda > Insecta > Diptera > Rhinophoridae > Melanophora > Melanophora roralis. The sequence continues at coordinate 6,241,541 of OY757191.1, forward strand.
CATTTGTTTTAATGAGTCTTAAGACAGTTTAAAAAAATGTATTTCATGCTGTATAAAACAAAATGGCAATGGATAGTAAAAATGATTATTAAATTCGCTGCTTCTGTAGATTAATTTCAATATAATGAAAAAGTTCTGCATAAAATAATTTTATACACTGAAAAAAATTCTTGAAATGACAAAAATTTTTTTGTTGCCTTTTTGTAGAATATACGAAAATTTTATTTCTGGGAGGACATTTTCAGGGGGAATATTCAAAAAATGGATCATTTTTATTATGGCTAAACATACAAGTTAAAGACATAAAGTGAGATACAAATGCAAATTTAATAAAAATTGAGTGATTTTCAAATCAGGTCTACAATTCATCTGTGGTGTTTGCGCAGCGCGAATTCTGTCACCGATTTCCCGAGAATGTCGCCGCTGTTAACGACGATATCGAGCTGTCACCAGAAACGTTGACCATATGCCGTGCGTCGCAATTGGCCTTCAGCCGCTCGTTCCTAAGACGAATTTTAGTCAAAGACCTACGCACGTTCCTTAAAAAAAGCCCAGTCCATGCTTACGCTGCTGCTTGTTGTCCGCCAAGCCCGTTTAAGCTACGCCCAAGCCATCCTTAATCTCGAGGCCGAAGTGGACGATTTTTCAATCAATATCATAATGAGCCATTAGGCTCATTTCCACTTCAGCGAGTACATGAGCAAGCAAAACTTTCGCTTCTGGGGCACCAGAAATCCACGAGTAATGCACAAGGAGCTACTACATCTGCTGTGCATGGGGTGCATGGCACGCTGTTTACGCTGAAGGTGTAATCGGGCCATTTTTTTCGAGGATGGCGCTAGTCAAACGGCTACAGTTAACAGTGCGCGCTATAGAGTTAGGACTGGAAGACATGTGGTTCTAGGAAAACACAGCAACGGCATACATTGCGCGAGTGACAACCAACGTTCTGAAGATGGCGTTCCCGGGTTGCCTCATCTCTCGTTTTGGCAATTTACATTGAACCGCAAGTTCTCCCGATTTAACAGTTCCAGACATTTTTGTAAGACTTTTTGAAATTCCGTGTTTACGCGAACAAGCCAGAAAGTCTTGAATCCCTCAACGACAACATTCGACATGAGTGCGAGAGTCTAACGCCCGAAGTTCTCGCCGAAGTAATGAAAAATGCCTTAAAACGAGCCCGTACAACAATTAATTGTGACGGAGCCTGTTTGGCCAATGTCATCTTCTCTGCTTGACCGGTAAAATTCATAGGAATCAAGTAAACATAATTCAGAAACAGAACCGAAGTTTTTTATTTAGGAAAAAAATTAGAGTCAAACAACATCGGGTGACTTCTTTGGTCCCACTTGTACATGGAAACTCAGCTATATGGGCAGACGGTGGCAGCAATGGACTTCCTAGAAAGAGACAAAATTTGATGGATTATATATTTAACATACAGTCATACCGTTTGCTCAATACTACAAGGTTATAAATAAAAAAATAAAATGCAAGGGAAGCTAATTTTAAACACATGTTTGTTCCTGAACTATAACCCACTTTTGAGTTACACTTATGTAACAATATTGGTTAAATGTTCGGCTGTCTTTGAATGATTAAAAGTTATAAATGTTCATAAATGTTTTGAAAACTAAAAATGGAAAAAAACATGCAAAAGTCTCAGACCCACCTTTAAGTACACCAATCGTCTCAGAACCATCTCCTAGATCGATTTGTCTTCCCGGAATAAGCATCTTAACTTGTTCTAATATTACTTTATTCTTGCAAACTTTTGCGCATACATATTGTGAACAATTCAAATATAATTATATGTGCTTTACAAATCGAACTCCAAAAAATCATATTTACTCGGTTAAATTGATATTCTATGCTTTATAAGTAGAGATGAATCAACCAATTTTGTGAAGATTTGTCCTTTACCGAGGGTAGCTCCCGAAAATCAAATTAACCCCGTTCATGAAATTAGACTTATTCGTCCTACAATTTATGAATAAGTTGTAACATAACATAAACAAAACAGCCGACTATATTTTCATTACTTGTTTCTACTTTAAAAAGAATTTACACCTCAACCACCTCAAAGGTTTCATCTAAAATATTATTGAAACGTAAAATTGTTTTGGAGAATTCAACTTTAAGCCCACTTAAATAAAACATTACGTTGCAAATTTTTTTGGCCAGCTGCTATAAGCAGCTTATCCTTTTTAGACAAAACTTATAATCTACCTTAAATATTTTCTAAGGATTACCTAATAAATTTATTAAAAACTCTTTATCTGCTTGTACTTTTGTAAAAACAATAAGTCATTCACAACTGTGTTAGTGCAAGTCTTCTATTAAAAATGTCTGTAAATGTACGTACACTAGTAAAAAAAAGATTAAAACTTATCAGACGTTATAGAAGCCCTTCGGCTACAATTAGGAAATAACTTTCTAATGCAATAAATTTTTACAAGGCTTTTTTGTTAGTTTAAAAAAAAATTTTTGTTTCAAAAATACATAACAACAATAGAAGTTTATGTATAACGAAAACTAAAAAATTTTGTTGGAATAATTTGCTAAAAAATATTGTTATTTGTTGGAATCTCTATATTGAATAAACAAAATTTTGAAGATCTTAATATTTCCATCAACTCTATTACAAAACCTCCCAACATGTCCAAGGATCATTTACTACAACTTATTAAAGGTTTTACCTTAAAAGAAATATTTTTTTTAAATAATGAATCATATACGATAAATAACACTTTAAACTACCATTAAAACCAAAAAATTAAATCCGTTCTCTACAATGTTTTACACTATTCAATCTTAATATCAATATTTAAATTTGTTCGGTCACATCCGTCACAGCCTTCAAGTGAACATTGTAAGCAGAAATTAAATTCTTGCGGTGTTTACTTGCTATTAATCGCCTAAAAACATATAATCCCTGGAAGTCATTGCCTTTTTTAAACAAAAATTTTGAATTGTTTGAGTTATAAGCAAATAAGTGAGTAGAAAGGTCACACCAGTCACAATGCAATTGTCCTACTATAGGACTTCAGTCGCATGTCTTTCCTCTTTTATACATCGAGCTATAGATTTTAACATTGCGTTGTCAGAATCACTTTCTTAGTCAATTATATCATGTCCCTTCTGGCTTGGTGTCCCTGAATATTTGTAATCAAAGTCCAGGGAGTAACTTTGAAAATTTTTTGATAAAATTTGGCACAGATAATTTTTTTGAAATTTTTGGTATAGTCCTCATAAAAATGTCCTCCCGGAATAAGCATTTTGGGCTGTAACTGACTATTTCATTACAAAATTTGGCACACGTGTCTAACTTTATGCCACCAATCAATATGCTGAATACAAATATTATTGATATACTTTTTCATATAGCATCATAAAAATGTGGTGTAGGGTATAATATGGTCAAGCTTGACCGACAATTACTTTCTTTCATGTTTTCATTACACTTAATTTTTTTAAATATTTCTTTAATTTGTAATTTTTTACTGGAACAAACCTATTACTTTTGCAACAGTACTGGTTGGAACTACTACATTCGATACCACTTCCAAACATTACTAGTTACAATTTAGCTGCAGGATGCCAACGTATATAAATGTATGTTCATATGCGAAAATTAACTCTAACACATTTATTAAAAGTTTTTCTTTCATAATAATTACATCCGTTTTAACATGTTTGTCTCTATTTCAACCAACCACTTTTCCATTGTCTTCATAAATTTTACTTTAATAAGCTTTCCATTACATAAAAACGATATAGACATTTTATTTTTCATTCATAATCTAATACTAATTCAAGCAGACGTACAAATGCGAATATAAATTTTAATTATTTATTTCTGAGTCGCAAAAAGATTACACGAAACTTGCTAGTAAAATATTATAGAGAAAGTAACAACAATGATTTTAAACCATATGAAGATGAAATTTACTGCTTCAAGCTCTGGAGATTTACGTGTTACTTTTGAGTTAGTTCTTTAATGATAAAATCCTAATTTAAAAAGGGGAGATGCAAAAAGGAGTGTTATTTGCAGGAATTATCTTTTTCAAAATACTTTAAAAAAATTTTTGTTTAATAAATATATTTATTAAACAGAAAGTTTATATAAAGAAATGTCAAAAAGAAATAAATAAATATTTTTTTAAAGAAAGTTACGTATAACATATTTTCATTAAAAAAAAGAATTTTCCAAAAAAATTTTTGATTACGAGGCCGAAATAGAAATTACCTGGCTTAAAAATAACAGGGCAGCAGGAGTCGATTGGTTGCCAGCTGAACTGCTTAAGACCAGAGGCGACGCGTTGATAAGGCGTATGCATCAGCTTGTTTGTACAATCTGGCTGGAAGAATGCATACCCGAGGAATGTCCTACATACCAAAACGGAGACAAGATAACGTGTGGCATCTTCGAAGGAATAAAGCTCCATCCCATTGGGTACAAAACTCTATCCAGCGTATTGTTTGAGAGATTGAAATAAGACACCGACGAGATAATTGCGCCAAATCAATGCGGCCTTATATCTGGCAAATCCACCATCGACCAGATATACACTATCCGCCAAATCCTGGAAAAGAATCAAAAAAAGACAGATCGAGGCATAACATATATTTATTGACTATAAGACCGCTTTCGACAGTCCCATACGTTCAAGGGTGTTTCAAGCTATGTCTGAGCTGGATTTTACTGCAAAACTAATACGACTTCGCAAGATGACATTAACTGATACGCAATCCTTAGTTCAGATAGACAGGAATATCTCTGAGCATTTCAACGCCAAACGAGTTTTCAGACAAGGAGACAGCCTTCTGTGTGGTCTTTTTAATATCCTCTTAGAAAAGGTAAAATATGATTTGTCGCTTACGCAGACAATATCTATATCATTGGGCGAACATTATCTTTTACGTTTTAAAAAATTCGAAAAAGGATCAGCACAACAAACAAACAAACGTTTCCCCATTTCCATCAAAAGGATTTGTTGGTCTGTTCTCTGCCAGAGCATATTGTAAGATATGGTTTTCGGCCAGAATACACATAGGATCTTGCGTAAACATCGGCTTACAAATGCATGCGTTTTTCGCACACCACGAGTGGCAGGACTTTAGGTTTCACAGCCGTTTAAAAAAGGGGATTTCATAATCTCATTGAAGATTAAAGTTTTTGTACACAGTTTTGTGCACAGTTGTAAATAAGTATTAGGAGGCCAAATGTTTTTCATACTTTCTGAGATCTATGACAGAAGATGGATTTGAGACTGATTCTACCTGAAGATTTACCTTCGTTCCAATGACCCTTTAAGACTAGCATCAACCTAAAAGCATCCTTTCTATTACAGTTTATTAATTGGATGGTATGCATGCAATCAAAAGAAAACCACATTACTCTAAAGGCTCTGCATAATTCAGATTAAGCCACAGAATCTTAGTCAATTCAAAAAAGTGTCTGAAGGCCGGCATGGCACTTCGAAGCATGTGCGTGATTCGGTCCTGACTGGCGGTGAGAAGATTATGGAGCATTGATAATATCGGATATATTTGATCCTAATTGGAATGAGTGAAATAATGATCCTTTTAACAAAGCTGGGGGTTGCATTCCTGTTGGGTGCGGCTGAGAATCATAATCTTTCTTGCTTAAGGTTGGGTGCTGATTCACAAGTGTGTGGAAAAGTGTCTTGTCGGCGCGGATCTGTTTTGATGATGAAGAAGCGAGATCAAAACTAGAAACGTAATTCGGGTTTAGATAGCCCAACTCCTCACCAAGGGGTCTGTTGTGGCTACACAGAGTCATAACAGAGAATTGGTACCTGGGTGGTTTAGCCGAGCAATTCTGGGGGCGTTGGTGGACGTTTTGTATTCACCAGTGTTGAGAGCACCGTGGGTATGCCTACCGGTCGGTACCACTTAAAATCCTTAACGTCTGTACTGGCTGACTAGCAAGGGCGAAGTAGTACGCAGACGAAAACAAAATTGTCTTAAATTTCTATTTCAATGATTCAGCTCATTTTCAGCATTTTTCGCCAATTTTGAATTTTTCCCCTATATTTTGGCCACTTGGGTTATTTCCAAAAAATATATTAAACTGATTTATTTACGAAAAATCTTTTTTTAGTAACTATTTTAAAAATGAATTTGTTTTACAAATATTCTTTATATTTTCTGATTTCTCTAATAAAAATCCTGGTTAAAAAAACACTTCAAAATGTAACACCCGCTTTGCCGTAAAATGCAAAAAGTCATTTATATTAATTAAGTTTAACTTTCATATATGCAGGGACTATAACTGGTTGGCTTCACTTGCATCGCATAAATGATAAATTTTATATTTTTTTTTAAGTAAATCTCTCATATTTAATAACAACCGCCTGAAACCCAGTTTGAAAAATATATTTCCCCACATCCACTTCCTTATTGTGAATGAGTGGCAGACACATTAATGGCGCCGTTTCCTTTTACAGACAATAACGTAACAAAAATCACATATAAAATGCAATTACATACCCCATTAAGCCTCTTCATATTTACTCTCATACGTGGATAAAAAAAATTAAACACTAACCCGCACACACATACATACACATACATGTTGGTTGTTTTATTTACATTTATGCATTTTTACAAAAAAAAATTGTAAGAGAAAGTGTGAGCTGTTGCTGTCTTTTATGGTATGGAATTGGCTTTTGTTATGCTTCTTTTCTTCTTTTTTTCTTTCACTCGCCTTTTATGGACCCTTAAGATAATAAAGTTTATATTATTGTTTAATCCTCGCTGCCATTCCCATTTCCCCCCTTTGAATATTATGGTTTTTGTAACTGGTTTTAACCTGCGTGATTTGCCTCATTAAAGTTTTTGCAATTAACCATTTGCTTTGTTATCATTATCTTTGTTATTATTTATACTTAACCATATGTCCGTCCGCCTGTTCGGGCAAATATAAACTTAAATAAAAAAAAAATAATTTTTATTGTAATTATAACAACTCAATGTAACAATTCATAATCATAACAAACTAATATTTTTGTTATTAAACGAAAGATTTTAAAAATAAATATTCCACTGCTTACCTATCAATATCTTGAAGATAAATCAAACGATTCTTAAGAAATTATTTGGTAAAGGTTGGTTAATTTTCAATAAAGACGAAGTAATGAGACTAAGAAAATTTATATAAATTTAAATGATTTTTAATATCTAAAGTTGTATTTTAAACCATAAATATTTTTCTTTATTTTTTTTTTTAATTTTTAAGTAGTTTTATATATAAAAAAAAATACGTTCTTTAAAAAATACCTTTTTTTTAAATCCACTTATAACATAAATTATAAAAAAGAGACAAACCAAAAACAAAACTAATAATTTACAGTTAACAGCAAGCAAACAAATTATACAAAGAAACATCGTCCTTATAAGGCCTTAAAGCCAACAAGGAGAGATTAAGCCGACAACAACATAAAAGACAAATAATAATGGCGAGGTTTAAGTATCAAGTGAGTATTTAAATTATAATTCATACCACCAGCTAAAGAAAAGAAGATACAAAGTTAAAGCAAGAAACCAAGGACAAGAAGACTGTTTAAATAAATAAAAACAAAATAATGCAAATAAAACAGGAGAAATAAATCACACCAAGAAAAGCTGTTTCGAAAGCAAAACGATGAAAGCAAAATAATGAACCATACTGAAGGTGGAGAAAATATGGCAGTCTGTGAGTTAAGTTCTTTCTTAGGCAGTATTCTAATATTCCAATTTTAGGAAAAAATTAGGTTGATTAGATCTTTTTAAAGCTGTCTTCAACATAAGAGAGATTGTTAACGATGAATTAATGATTTTTTATATTGTCCGCCTCTTAAAGATCCTCCATTCTATTAGTTTTAAAAGAGACTGACCCGAATATTGTTCATTGCTGGAAAACGTCAGAGCAGGTGCTGAAGCCTCTTTGCGTCTTGAAAACTTCTGCAAAAAGTATTAAAAAATGCCTGCTTCTGGCATGAATGCAAAAACAATAGTAATAAAGACCACGGTGTTTCCTTGTCTTTGCTTGTCAAACTGCTCTCAGTTGTTATGCTAGCGCACATTTTTTCGCTGAATTAATTGAAAGACAGCGAAATACGACATAGTAGTCAACGGTCACATCTACCAGTTTCCTTTCGTTTGCTAGAATGGGTCGCCATTCAGTTCGAATATGTTCGGTTTCCGCGGACTTATTGGGGTGTACAGTGTACATCAGTTAGGGAAGGTAGCTTCGTTTTCAAAATCCCTTTATTTATAGCAAAAGCGTTTTAGAACCACAACTCAAACTGTAGTAGACTGCATGAGTAAACTCCACAATGCTGCTGGTGCACTGAATCTCCAACACCAGTCTACTTCTCACACCAGTCCATACACTTCTGTAGGTCTACAGGCTCCAAGAACATTTTTAATTTGCTTCTTCTTCCAACATATTGTAGGGAAATTTCGTTCAGGCAAATTTGGTTTTTTAATTTTGTGCCAATTTTTTGCTCTGAAGTCTGCTCATTTCAATAAAGTGAACAACGCTTGAGCTTATGTTGAAACTACTGCACTCGTAATTAGGATTTACACATCAAGCATTGTTTTCTTAATGTCTGAGTGATTCACATCACAATTTAAAGCCTTCCATTGTGCAGTAGTCGATTGAATTAGGCCACAGTTTTCTCATTCTAAGGTCTGCTCAGTTCAGTCAGTTAAACAGCATTATTGTTTGATTCGAGCATCGTCTTAATATGTGAGTAGTTCACAGCAGAGTTCATAGTCTCGTCGTGTGCAGTAGTTGTCCGAATTTGGCTCCAGTTTTTTCGCCTTAAGGTCTGCTTAGTTCAGTAATGGAATAAATGCCGTAGCTTAAGTCGATCCTGTTGCACTCGAAATTAGTATTGACAATATATGAGCAATTCACAACAGAGTCCATATTCTCGTACCAGACTTTAACTCTGTAGAAAAAAATCGATTTTGTCATCGTCTTATATAGCCAGCTGCTATAGGTAAGGTTGCAAATTACAAATGCCTTGTTTGCGCACACAAATCTTAACTAACTCCAAAATACCCTGCACTATTCGATTAGGCCAATGTCATTTTCTTAAACACTCTACGTTGTAAAGAATGAGTGTAACGGATTCTGCTGTAGAATGGTGAATGCTTATCTTTGTTACGCTACCGAAATCGAAGTCCAGTAGGGTGTAATCACCTTCAGCAATATCAATGGTTAGGCAAACCACTAGTGTCAGTCTTACTGCCACTACAATCAGCCACTAAGTTTTTTTAGTAGCATTGCATCGCCTTAGCGTTTCTGCTCTTTTGGCATGAAGCGCTTAGCATCTCTACTAGAAGTCCACAATCTCTCCTTTTCAAAGACAAAGGAAACTTCGTGGCCTGGGGACTCCATGGCCTTCATGGCTCTGACCTTCACCGCAGGGTCTATACCCTTATTGTAGATCTGAGGTGAACCACAAACGTCCATTAATATATTAATAGGCAAATAGACCCCTGGTATCGTTAACTTCTCTGCGATCTCACTGCCCTCACCAGTGGAGGGGATTTTGTCTGACGGAATACAACCTAGCACTGGATTATTTCCATGTCTAAATAATTAGAGAGCAGGCGTTTGCAGAGATCGCTGTTATTGTCGCCTGACCATCAATTTATATGTTCACATGAATGCTCTCAGTTGGAAAGGATAAGGTAAGATCTGCTGGAAATTTGGTTACTACAATTTCCACCTTAAATACATGACAGCTATCAGGAAATTCAAAAATACTTCCTGATACCCAGTTTCCGACAAAAAAAAACTGCAGTTCCAACCATTTTGAATCTGTTTGTAAAGAAACTGTACAGTAAAGGTCCGTCAACCAGTCGTATATATACACTCGGCTTTCCAACAATGTTTAGTTTTCTGATCATGTAGTAGGTGTTATATTTTACGAACTTAATAATCCTATCATGAGCCTAGTAAACCTTGCCGTTGTCCCAGTCGAGTCGCAGAACTCTTTGCAACATCCTCCACAGCCAGGTTAGCTTGTTTCAAAACTAAGATTCTAGATCTACCGCCGCCATAAAGGTGATGCTTTGAACACCACTTATAGACAGTCCTTCCTGTCTCTGCACGCTCGTTTGAGACCTGCAATTGATTTGTCTTTACCACATGAGTATTCCATATAGTAATATAGGCTAAGCCATACAATATAGATCCAATGCGCTAAATTTTGGCGTTAAATCCTATGCTTGTATACAGAGAGCACATTGGGACCCTTATATCCCCATCAAGTATTCATGACACCTTGCTGTTCGGTATCACTACTTGTTATTTTATGTGCCTAAACTAACAACCCTGCGGGAAATGGGTGTCAATTGGTCGTCGTACCCGTCCTGTTACAGATACAAAACATGAATTGCACAAAAGTTGTTGGTCGTGATTGGTTAAAAAGGCACACGTCAAGTAACTGGTTAAAAGGTGTCAAAGAGTTTAGGGAAAAAGTGTAAATACTGGTCCCTACACATTAACATACATCTATTTACATACACACACACACACACGTAAATACGAACAAACTAGATTGAACTGGATCTTAAACAATTAATGCAAAATTTTCTTATATAGGATTGGCCTGTAACCCGTTCTGAGGTGTTAGTTTTGAACTAATTGCCCCCTCCAATGACAACGCAATGTAAAAGTGACAGGTTTTCTTCATATAAAGTTCAGGAACTAGAACCAGTCCCTACCCTAAGGGACCATTCACGTCAATAGTCTTGGACCAGTCCACTTCCCCGTAGGGAAGTTTTAGTTTTCTTTTTCTTTTTTTGTTTTCTTAATTTGAACTTTAAATAAATTAAAATAAAAAGTTATAATTTTTCTCATGAAATTTGTTCCGTTTTTCTTAACTTTTTTCGTTTAGAAAATTTATGTTTATTTTTTTATAATTATCTTCACTCAATTTGTTGTTATTTTTATTTTACACTTGTTTATGTATTTCTAAAAAAAAACATGAAAATACATATTTATGAAACCAAGGAAAGAAAGAGAAAGAAAAAAAATGTAGAAAAGTAAAACAAGAATTTGTTAATAAATTATGCTTAAGTGTAGGCAAACAAGCGTAAGAAATAAAAATTAAAACAAATCTCAGTTAAAATTAATGTTTAGGATTGAAATTTTTTTTTATTTTCCCTCTAATGTCTTTGAAGAGATTTTATTTATCTTTATGTGTTTCTTTTGTTTTTTGCTTTCGTTTTTAGCAACAGCAACAACAGCAGTAAATTTGTCCACTGAGATTTAAGAGGCTGCGTTTTTTCGTTCTTATTGTAAATGTTTGTATTCTATTTTAATGTTTTATGAGAAAAACATTAAGAAATGTAACTATAAAACATAAAAGTTGTCAGATTTATGTTAAAAAAGAGATTTAGCTCAAACACTTGGAGTTTATATAAAAACAAATTAAACACCAAGGAAATTGAATTAAAGTACATTGCAAACAGGACCAAAGAAAAAAAGTGATAAAATATTTTGATTAAAGAATTAATAAAAAATTTATTGATATTTTTCTGACAGCATCATTTTTAAAATTGAATTTTCCAATGCAAACTACATCTGTAAAAATTTAAGATTTTGTAAAAAGAAAATTTTTAAAAAAATATTAAAAGGAAGTGCTGTACAATGATGTGTCTATTTCTATTAATACCCTTCACCAATTCATATACCTGAATAACATATTCAAATGCATTTTAATTTATTTATTATTAACCTACGTAATGCCCCAAAAAGCATGCTGCACTTTTTTATTTGTTTTAGGGACACCTCATATAGCACACACTTAATTAAAAAACAGCCACAGCTTAAAATTCATCAAAATAAATTTCCAAATCAAATGTTTATCGCAAAACAAAATGTATGTATGTATGTATGTATGTATGTATGTATGTATGTATGTATGTATGTATGTATGTATGTATGTATGTATGTATGTATGTATGTATGTATGTATGTATGTATAAATGTATGTATGTATGTATGTATGTATGTATGTATGTATGTATGTATGTATGTATGTATGTATGTATGTATGTATGTATGTATGTATGTATGTACGAGATAGAATACTGTAGCGATTTTTAAAATATTTTACAATAATATTTCCAGGTCTTTTTATTTAAATTTGCCGAGTAAAAATCATTTGCTGAATTGACTTAAAGATATTTGTCCGTCTGTCTGGAACAAATACATGTTTTTTTTTGGTGTCAAAATATTTTTTTTTATATATTTTAGTTTTTTAAATTTCGCTTCTGCAAACTTACCAAAGGTAGTTCAGTCTTTAAGCTAATAAACAAGCCACTGTCAGACCAAAATTTATGTTTTAAAATTAAAGTATACAACTCTGAGTCGATTAGATTCTTACTGTCTTTATGAGGGAGTAATTGCGGATTTCTAGAAAGCGAAGTAACTGGTCAGATATAACTACGTTATCTGTTGTATACCAAATGATACTTACACTTCTAAATATATTTGATGTTACTGTTAATCACTTCCAAACTATGTTGGGTCTCACCTGTAGAAAATCATCAGCTGGTATTTTGGTTTGCAGCATACTTCCTTACAATATTGTTTTTACAAATTTTCTAAACTCTATTTTAAATTATTTAAATTTTTTTTTGAAAAAGTGTTTTTAATCAAAAGCTTTTGTTATTTGTATGTTCTTTGTATTTGCCACATTTTTATTTATTCTTTTACCTCCCATGAAGTTGGTGGCAATTTTCTCTTTTTACAAAATACGTTTTATAATTAAATGAAAATTTCAATTAATTTTCCAACAATTAACTTCGCATAAACCATTAAATTTGTGAAATATGCTAAATTAAACTGAAATAAAAAAAAACTAAAACTGCCATTATTAAAATGTCAACAAAAAACACTTTTTTGTTTTGGCGACAACAGAGTAAAGGGTTAAAACACATTTCCAAATATGTATGAGTATAAATTTTTCCACGTCTGGCAGTGTTACCAGCAAACAACAATGCTTGTCAGCATAAACAAAACTGCACAATAGCGTAGTAGATTGACAAAAGCCAGCGTAGACTCTATTATAGAAAATACAAAGAAAAGGGAAAACTAATTGTTATAAAACCCAGTAAATATTTGCAGAAAATCAAATAAGACTTTAAAAAAAGTAATAGGATTTTTTATCCTTGAAAAATTGTTTATTGGTATTATGTTGAAATATGTTTAAAATTTTTCGTCTAAAGAAATATGATGGCAACAGTTGCCATGTCAATGCACATTACACAATTACCAACTTAAATAACAACAACAAGCATCGTTTGGTAAAAACAACACTCTTCGCAGACTTTGACTACAAAAACAGCAGCAGAATAAAACACACAACAGGTAATGATTTTAAAATATCGTATTAAAAATTTACCACCGTCGGTTGCCATTGACGTCATAACACCACAAATTTGGTCTTTTGTAAAAACAAAATCTCACTCGTTTGTATAGCTTTGCTATAAATGCTAGTTACCAGACGTTATAAAAATGTAGTCTGTTATAAAGATGAACAGTTATTGTGTAACAGCATCAAAAAGAAAGATTTTATTAAATTGCTTGAGCTTTTGTCATCTTATTATTACCTCATGTCGCTTCGAAAAATTTAGCTCTCAAAATTCTTTTTAAGATTTTTAGCATTTTTAAGAAGTTTTTTTATGAGCACCAGGCCGTTTTTCTTTCTTTGTTATACGGGGGTGTTATTAATTATATTATATATATAGTCGGAGAGGCTCGATCATATTATACCCTACAAAACATTGCGAGGTTTTTTCTAGTCAACTCTTCAAACACGTTAGTAAGAAAACCAAACCTTACTCGAATAATATTTATGAAATATATTATTCTCCCAAACCTCACAACAACCGACCAAATATTTACTCTGGGTCCCATATAAGGCCCACTCGGGAAGGTTACCTAAACATCAATGCACTTTTCGCAGGTGTTTGTTAATTATTTTGACGTAGGATTTAATGTGGTCGTGTTAAACCGGCTGAGGATTTTTTACTTGTTTTTAAAAAAACGCAGTAAAAATATAAACTTCTTTAAATTGCAGGATACAGCCTTGGTCTTTTTAATGTTTCACGTTGTGCAGGTGCTGTTCTTTTATTACACATTTTCAATTCCCCGTAAAGTTGCCCGAATTAGGGAAACCTAAATTTTTTTTATTAAAAAATTGCTGAGCTTACGTTAAGAGAAAATGAAAATAATTTAAATATAAATGACTTGGTTCATATTTTATCTCTACTTATTTGGCAGAAGCTAAAAGTGATCACAAACTGAAGAATCGACTGTTCTTTTCTTACGTTTCAAAGAAAAAGAGTTTTTTGGAGAAATATGGAATCAAATACGAATCAAAACACCTCAAACTACCGTAAAAATCAAAAAATTAAACCCGTTTTCAAGAATTTTTTTACACAACTCGACCTTAAAGTAAAAATTTAAAGGTGTAAAGTCACACCCGTCACATCCTTTAAGTGTTCATTGTGAGCAGAAATTATGTTCATGCAGTTTCTACTTACTATTTATCGTTTATAAACATACAATCCCTGGAAATCATAGCCTTTTTTAAACAAAAATTTTTAATTGTTTAAGTTGTAAGAAAAAATGTGAGCACGATGGTGACGCCTGTCACAATGGAATTGCCCATATACAAATGGTTGACGCTTTTGTTGTAATATTCTTTTCGAAGCTTTTCAATTGCTTGCCTAGTGCATTTACTTAAAAAATCAAAAGAGCAAACTGATGTTAACACCGCCAATGCTGTGAAGTTGCCTGAACCTGAATTTCTTTACTTTAATTTTTGAAAACTAAAAAAAGAAACTGAAAATTTTGAATGGTATTTGAATATTGGTTGCTCATGGTAGTCAAACATTTACACAATAGCCAAACGATCCAACCATCGAATAACCATCCATTGGATCTTTAATAAACACAAACACAAAAACATTTTTATGCAAACAAGTAGTGTAGTCGAATATTTTAATGTGATCCCATGTACACGTAACTTGCAAACACACACACACACACACACAAATTTATTCATAGTTATTGTTTAAAATTTGATAAAAGGATATTTACAACGCATCCGTTTAACTCTTTAGTCTGAAATTGTATGAAATCACTTGAAATTAATTACAGTTTGAATTGCACAGCATGTTGTGTTAATATTCATTACAAAAGTATATATGTATGTGAGGGTGTTTATGTTTGTATTTAAAACTACGTTTTCATATTGTTGTTATTATTATAAAATTTATAATCAACTAATAGGGTAAAATTCGTTTATTTGTCGATTACAATAACTGCGAAAAATGCTTAACAAATACAAAATTTAAATGAAATGCCATTAAGCCATTTTAATAATGTGGCCTTCAAAATAATATGATTTATTATCGCTAAAAGGGCAGCAATTACAAAAATAAAAGAGCGAATTTAAGGCTGGAAAACAAAATAATGGTCCAACGATGTTGTAAGTTTGTTTAAAAAAAAATTGTTGCACTTGAAATAAAACAAGAGGAGTTTTTACATTTTCAAATTGTAATTAAACAAGTAAGTAAGAGCGCTATATTTGGCTCTGCTGAATCTAATATTTTTTTTATAGTGGGGCTTATGAATACCCAGTCATCTGATACAGCAAAGTCGTTTTTAACCAATAAATATTACAAAAAAAATATTTTTTGGCTTAGGAAGTAATTCTGAGTCGATCGGTATACTTCAAGGTGGGTCTTAGACTATTAACTTTGGGCGCTACAAACATCTGCAGAAACGCATAATACTTCTACCACGTATGTGTGGGGTGTGGGCTTAAAGCATTACTCTATCCTAATTTCAATTAAACTTGGATTAAATAGAATTTAGAGAAACGCCTGTAGGGACCTGCTCTGAAATGATAAGTCTACGTTTTGGTGGATTGTTTCGGTAAGAGGGACTAAAAGGGTAGAGGTAGAAGTTAAGTCGGATACTGAAAGAAGTCGGTAATGAAAAAGATTTGCTGATGCTAAAACAATAAGTATAAAATAATAAAATTTTGCAGAAAACCATATACGAACGGAGATGCGAAAGATTAAGAAATAGCTAAAGCAGGGTTTGATTAAAATACTGTCAATCTATTGAGTCGATAACGGGGCTTTCAAGGTTTTAGAAGAAACTAAGTATTTCAGAATATAGTCTTTAAACCGGAGACCATAGAAACATTTATGGGAGTAATATTTCTATGCTCCAGGAGTTTTGCAGATGGAACAGTAACACATAGTCCAAAAATAGATCCTGGTAAATAAATTGCTGACTAACCACAAAGTGCAGAAGGTGCTTAAGACTTAAAGGCCTACCAATGCATGGGCCGTTATGGGCTTATACCTTTATGCTACAGAATATTACGAATATAATTCTCACTGTTGGGGATAAGAGATCAGATGGATGAACTTGATATTTGATAACAAGGTTTTTATTTCCGACAAAGAGCGGTATATTATGGTCGAGTAGTCCCTAGGATAAAACTACATAACGAGGGGTTTCTTGCGACCTTGACTGGTCGAGATCACATTAAGGAAGTTTGATGAAGAGGAAATTTAGGCTGCTACATTTGCAGGGAGAAAAAAGGTTTATTTAAATGGCCGAAAAACTCTCAAATTGACGTTTTATGTACTTTTTGTTCAGGAATTAGGCTCAACCCGTTGGACTCAAGTTCTATTTTCAAGTAGGTAAGTGTAAGGTTGAGGCTTGTAAAAAGCCCACAATTCATTAAGGTCGAGCTTAGGATTGTATGTAGGGCTTGGAGTAGCTCTTGAAAGCAAGCTATGATAAGAGAAAAATACAAAAATTTCTTGGAAAGAGTCCGAGATTGTCAGTAAATCAGGTAATTTGTCTTCACATTATGGTTGCTAGGCATTCTAGCATATGCATGTACGGTTGAAAAGGTTTTTATAGGACTTTCTGACTAAGGTCAAAAACGTGATTAACTTGGCATCAATGATGTCGTGAGAAGCACACCTTATGGAACACCTTATATCATCTTTAAAACTTATGAAATTAATATTAGGCACCTAAAAAAAAGAATGGATTTTCAGCACTTGTTAAGTCGATAAGTATTTTTTTAGTTAATTATGCCGTCAACTTTTTACTTGATTTCAATTTTTTAGCTAATGTCTAATTGATTTTTTTAAATAATTGCTGTGTTTTAGGGTTTCATTTACAATTTGTGATCAGAAAAGAAAATTAATGAATTTATTCTTATGGGAAACAAAGCTAATTTTGAATTTAAACCAAAGGGTCTTACATGGTATAATTCACTATTTATTGAATTCATTGAATATTCTTTTATAACTCCAAGAAAATATTATTGTCGCACTTTTCACACTAAACTCTTACACATACAATATTCCCATTACTACTTTTCAATTAAAAATTTTATAAATCCCTCAATAGGACAACTAACGCAAAGTCCAATAAACCCACCACTCAGTTATTGACTTGAATAAATTTAAAGAAATAACACAAGAAAAAAGAAAAAAAATTACTGAAGTAAAATCCAAAAGATCAATTGAAACTAATAGTGACCACATTGACTTAACAATGTCAGCAAACGATTTGATAAGATAAGCTTTTTGTTTTAAGACAGTTAGACAAACTGAAAATAAGGTTGGCTGGCAGCAATAACAAGAGATGACAGCAAAAAAAAAAATACACAACAAAGTCAAGAAAAAAATCAACAACAAGACATGATAGTATTATAATAACCCTAAAGCTAAATGTTATATAAAAAGAGTATACAGACATTTATTTAAAGAAGAGAAAACAGAACCAATAAAAAAAAGGAAAAAAATATTAAGTGTAAGTGAAACCTCAAAAAAAAGGGGCAGCAGAAATAAGATTAAATGTTGGGTTGAAAGTTTCATGCTAAAAAAAGCAACCCAGCTATCAGATAAGTCTATGTTTCTTAAATAAAAAGTTATTCACTTAAAACATTTTTAACCAAATGAGTGCTGTAAAAACTTATTTAAATGGTGTTTATTTCTTCAAATATAGCTATGATACTCAGATACATTATATCTTGTCATTTGTTTACTACTTATGTACTTACTCGCAAGGCAATTTGCAAAATTAGATAATTTCTTAATAAAGTCTTATTTACAACATTCTGCTGAATTTTTGGTCTTTAAGTTTTTGGAACATTAGGAAGTTAAAGACATGACTTATTTTAACGTTGTTTAAATAATAATGAGAAAATACAACACAGAAAAATGCTACGAAAATAATTTTTAAATATATATTTGTTTAAATTTATTTTTTTTCATATAATAGGTTTGTTCACTTAGAACTTAAAATTACTCATTAAAAATTTTAAAAAAATGCATACCTCGTATGAACGAATTTGATCGTATATAGTACGAAATCCTTTGATATTACTTTTGTATATTTTACGAAATAAAGTTTATATGAAAGTACAAACAATTTTCTATTTTTTTTGCAAAATTATCTCTATGATTTTTTTTTAATTGAATGAATGTTTCATAAATATTACGAATAAAAAAATTGGGGTATTCAAACGGTATGCTATCAAGCCATATTATCTTAAAAATTTATTATTTTACAATAGTTTGAAAAAATTGTTGTTTTGCTTAAAAGAAAAAAGTTCTATAATAATAAGACTTTTTGAACTGTGTTTACTGCTTTGTCATAAACAGTAGAAACCTGAGCCGGGCGCCCGAAACTCTTTAGTGAAGCCGTTGATATAACTAACAAGACATATGACTTTATGACTACCTTGTGAATACCCTTAATAATTCATGAAAAATTTTCGAAAAATTTTTAAAATTAAATATTTTGTTTCTAATTTTTTTCTCCTAGAAACTACGAGAGATTTGCATATATTACGAAAATAAAAACTGCGAAAAGTTTCCATTCTTTAGGTAAAATTAAAAAATTATAGCTCAACTTGCATTAGTTTTTTCAGTGTAGGAAAAATTTTAATAGCTATTATTATTTGAGCAGCTATATTTCCATTATGCTTACAAAGTATTATTAAATATTTTGAAAATAACAAAATAAATAAAAATATTCTTAACAAATTTTTAATGGGTTTTCATTACTCAATGAATAAAGTGATATTTTTTTACAAAGTGTATGTTAAACAGCGATAATAAAAAATAATTATTCTCTTACACTTTTTTATTTTTATTTTTTTGGTTTTAGCTATATTCATTTCTTTAAAGTATTAAAAGAAAAGAAAATAAAAAGCAGTTGTTAATACAAAAAACTACAGAAAGTTATATAACGAAAACTACACAGAATGGAATGTAATGAAACAAAGAAAAAAACTAAATTAAATAAAATAATATAAAACACTAACTAGCCTTTTACAAAACTAAACAACAAAATGACAGGGAAAATTGTTCGTTTGTCAAATGTAATTAATTCTAGATCATTGAACAAAAGATGTCTTTTATTTTGTTCTTGTCTAAGTCGACATGCGGACGCAAGACACAAATCAATACAAAGACAGTAGTTTTTCTTTTAGGCACTTTATCTACGAATATAAATATACTTGAAGATAAAATGTTTATAATAGAAACAAAATACACAGAGAAAATACAATTGAATTGTGTACATTTAAAATTTAATTAAGAACTTAAAATTTAAGTAAAGAAGAACTTTTGCTTTTTGAATTATTGTTAATATTAAGAATTATTATTATTATTTTTCTTTTTTGTTGTAAACCATTAAAGAGCCTAAAAAGGTTTATAAATTTACATTTAAACAAAATATCAAATTAAAATCTTCAGTGTAAATTACATGAAAAGAAACCTTTTCCACAAGAGGGTAGAAAGGTAAAAAAGGCGGTGTCGTAGAAATGCCCACAACAAAAAGCAAAATCATAATCGGATTTCAAAATAGTTTACATATTTGTATGAATAAGTGCTTGTTTGGGAGTATTTTAAAGGGTTGCAAGTTATTATTAAAATATTTAAAAATATATCCACAAATTATTTAGGACTAAGGCAGTTAGTGTAGTGCAGTAACAGCAACTGATATGTACATACTTAACGTCCGACGGGAGGACGGTTATACTCAAATAGACTCGGGAAGTGATTTTTAGTCGATCGGTATGCCTGAAGGTTGGTCTTTCTTTTGAGCGTAACAAACATTTACACAAACGTATAATACCGCTACCACGTCATGGTGTGGGTATAATAAGGAAGTTTTAGTCAGTCAAGTCAGGCCATATAATACCCTACACTACATTTTATTTTATATTGTGTGTATCTGCATATACATTTAAATAAAAAGAATCATTTATGTGTGATTTTCGGAAGTTGGACATATTTGGGGAAATCATTACAGGACTGTACCCAAAATTTGTTTGGTAAGAAATTTTGGTTTTTTTAAGTAAGTTTCCTTCAGTTAAAATTAATATAAAATAATAATTTATTTTTTGCAAAAGTAAATTTAATTCTAATATATTTTCATCTAAAATTCCGAATTTATCATATATTTTTAGATAAATTGGTAAAGACGTTAAACAGAAACGCCAAATTAGTTATTTGTAGGATTTTTAAATTTTTAAGTATTTGATTTTAAATTATCTTCTTTTGTTGATTTAAATGCAGGGGTTTTTCATAAAAATACAGTTCTTTTAAATTCACATTCCAGTTAAATATATTTAACAATTTTCTGAGCGTTTTTATAAGGTCGGTAAGCTCTGAGAAAATGAAAGGGTATAGAAAAAATTTATTAAATATTTACGAATCGCTTTTAATACTAATCCTTACCTCAAAGTCTAAAGTAAAGCGTAAATTGAATGAGCCAATAAACACCTTAATTATATTTTGACAAACCAAACAGCGTATTTGATCAGCAAACAAACCAAATTTTTACCCAGTAGGTCCTGCACGAACCATATCAAAGGTGTACCTGAAATTATCATTTCACTCCACAATAAAGCAAACTGCCACATAATTAACAAGGAGGCGGTAAGCAAACAATGAAAAGATGGATATTTGACCAGGATGTCCACTTTCTGCAAATAATTATGAATTTCAGCACCACATTCTCTCTCTACCATCCCATGCAAATTAAAGGCATTTATTACATGTCCAATGAAACGGGAAAATCCTTGGCGATTTAAAAAGAAATTAAAAATATAAAAAACAATTTTCCTATAGCACTGTCTAGTACAAAAGCAGGTATATGCTTATATTTAACTTTTATTCCATTAAAGCAAATTAACGAATATGCCTGTGCACTGTTTTACTAAGCTGATAGTATGTTAAGTATTAAATTGTCGACTTTTTAAGAGCTTATGAAAACAAATGTATGTATAAACGTTCATTTCTATACTTGCACGTCAAAAGGAAAAATCTTATAAAATACAATTAAATATATTTCCTTTATCGAAAATACATACAAATGTAACTACTTTTGCTTTAACAAAAAAAAGCAAAAAGGGTGGAAATTTGGGTTTTTATAAATGGCACCGCAAATGAATAATGTTTGTCTATGCATGTTCGTAGGTGTTTAATAAGGAAACGGAAATTGATTAAAACCTATTAAAAAGGTGAAAGTTGCTATTGACTTCACATGATTTAATAATCTTAGTCTTGCTTCCTGTTAAGCATCTTTAACTACAGCTGAAAAGGTTGCTGCTACAACCATGTTGGTTTGAGGAGGGTTTAGAAATAATTAATAACAATTTTTAGAACAATTAAATAAAGTGCCTTTCATTGTCAAAGAGTATTAAATCTAATGAGTTGTTTAATATATAAAAGCTAAAGCAAAAAAATTTAATTGCTAGAAAAGGGAAAAATTAAAATAGGTTGTATTAAAGTAAAGACAAATAGTTTTGATAATTGAAATACATTTTTGGTTGCATTTAATTTTAGATAAATTTTAATTTTTACTTAGTTTAACAACGTATCAATCTTATTACGTATGTGTTTTTAAAATGACTAATTTTCACTTACTCTAATGTTTTTAAAAGTAACTGGAAGGATGGTTAATGGTAAAAATACATAAAATAATGTTTTGACAATTTTCTTCTTTTTAACAAAATTTATTAAAAAATTCTTCAATTTTTTTTTTTGTTAAATTTTAAAAAAATTTAAAAGAACATTTGTAATAATCTGATCCGGTGACTTTTATGTATATGTTTTCAGGATAACAGTTGGTTGCATAAAGTGTGTCTAATATGCGAAATTTTTTCAAAATGGAGTAATATTAGAGCCATTTACATCCCAAAATGCTCATTCCGGGAGGACATTTTCATGATGCCTATAGTATATAAAAAAAATTATTAAAAAACAAATTAATTTTTTCCTAAAGTCTACTATTTTTTTTCCATATTCGAAACTCGATTTTTTTTAACTTTGGTTAAAATAAATTCTATTTAACTTTTAAAAAAACTTCTTGTTAGTAGAAACCTTAATTCTTATCTTTTTCTATAAATAAATAAATTTATCGTTATTTTTTGTTACAAATTATAGCAATAATTCATTTAATAAAATCAACTAATGTTTCAAACATAAACAAAAACAAAACAACTCTATAAATAATTCGTTAATTGTGTCACTAATTAGTTACAAATGTTGACCAATTTACAAAAATAACTTTGTATCAATATACTCACAGTTCTTAAAATTGTTACGCAAATGCCTTAAGGAAACGGAAACAAAGAAAAAGAACAAGAACAAGGAAAATACAAGCCAATTATTAATGAGTACAAAATATTTTGTCTGTTAATTTTTGTTTTCTTTTATTCATTCTGAGGTTTGATTACGCAGCAAAAAAAAAGACAAATATGCAGCTTAAGTAATGAACAACATCATTAAGAGAACTTATAATTGTGTAAACCAATATGTTTGTATTTGTAAAAACAACTTGACCTACAATTAAAGAAAAATAAAATAAAAACAAAACTTAATGAAATAAACTAAAAAAAATTTTTAAATCAACAGAAAATAGAGAATATGAAAGCGTAGGAGATTTCAAATCAATTTCTGTTTTATAATTGCGCAGAATAAAAGCTTTGAAATTGTATACTTTTTTGGATATTTTCTAGAACAAGAAAAAAAAAAATTGTTATATTTTTGCAAATAGTGTATTTTTTTTCAATTTAATCTTATTTCTATTGATATAAATAAGATTTAAAAAACTGTCTTGTGCCAAGTAGAAAACTGGCAAAACATATCCCTTTTTTAAGTCCTTCTGCGCTTATACACTTTACACAGGGTGTCTGGTGGCAGATTTATATTGAAATAAATATCGTAATAATTGGCACATAATAATTAAGTGCACTCAACGATAGAATAGAAGAACGGATTTCATTTTTTAAAGGGCATGTCATTTAGATGTCCTTCGTCGAGTTGAACATTGTGTTCAAAACGAAGCCTGGTGTTTTGCGTCACATGCTGCAGTACACTTGGTTTAATTAAGCAGATTTCTCGACAAATATTTTCCTACCTTTGAAGTAGCCCCATAAAAAAGTTAATGGGATTTAGATCACGCTACGTCGGTGGCCATGGGATGTCTCCAAAGCCACTGATCAGTTTTTAGGGGAAATTTTCCTGAAGCAAATTCCTTAAAGCTCAGTCTGTGTGCATTCATCCCATTTTGTTGAAACCACAAGTGAGATGAGTATGATGGATCAGCTCGCAGGTTTGATAAAAAGAATTCCGTAATCATGCATCGAAAATTTTCACCGTTGACATTCATCGTCTGGCCTGGACAATTTTTCAAAAAAAATTGTCCAATTATCTCATGCGTGGATATGGCATACCCAACAGTTACTCTTGGGCAATCCAATGGTTTTTGATGTTTCAATCAAGGGTTGCAGGTTTTTGTAGACTAGGAATGGAAGTTTTGCTTGCTGAAGAATCCGGTTAAGTGAAAATGAGCCTTGTCGCACCATGATATTTACAGTATGAAAACGCGCCAACATGATTTTACAAAAATTTTTGAGTAAATCGCTTTCTTTCACTTTCTTTCAATTCTTGAAAGATTTTAGTTCTTAAAGGAGGGAACTTTAGAGTTTATTTAAACTTCATGAATAATCGCCATTTAAGACCCAAGTGAGCTGGCTCTTTCCATATTGAAAGCCGCGGATTTTCACGTAAACTGGTTTCAGCAAGCTCAGTGTTTGGGGAGTCCTTGAAGATTAATTGGCCCCTGGCCATGGGACATTTATAGCCGGAGCAGTCGCACTGAATTTCTGCACCAAGTAGTGAATTAAATTTTTACTCGGTCCATCATGAATTTACCGAATTTCGAACTTCGAACAAAATATTCGACGAGAAGGTGTTGAAGGAATTCATCCGCAATACCGAATTTCTGTGAACTTCTCCCCAGGGGCACTTTTTTTTGCCAGGAGTATACAGCAAGCCAATCACTAGCTTGGGTATATATCCTGCGGGATCTGCGACTTTAATAGTCTCCCCCTTTCCATCTTACCTTACCTACAGCCACTAACTGGTCCCTATTTTTATAAAGTATTTAAAAACTTTCTTATAAACAAAACTATAAATTATATAGTTTTTATATTTTTATATGTTTTTGATTCAAAGCTTATCTATCATTTAGGTTTTTTTTCAATATTATCCCAAAAAAATAAGAAACAACTTAACAAAACTAAATAAATTAAATGATTACATATTTTCTCAACTTTTACTAAACTTTTCTTTGAATCTAATCATCACTTTAAGGGAAACTAAATACAAACAAACATGATAAGTCGATATTTTGCTTTAACAAAAACAAACAATTATCTTAAATATGTTGTTATTTTATTAATCAAGCTTATTGTTTTAATATTTAATAAAAAAAAAAAACAAACAAAACTTTTGTTGCCTAAAAACTTTTATTATCTTTCTTCTGGCACCCCACGAAATAACTTGTTTCAATAATGCAATAATGAATGTCCCTAATCGAAAATCAAAAAGAAAGAGAAAACCTTATAAAAAAAATCTTTTATCTCTCTTTCTCTCTCTCTCCCTTTATATATACTAAAAAGATTTTTCATATTCTGCTTGATAATCATTATTAGAAATCTCCCCTTATTTGACCTGCTACTCCTAAGTGTTTCTTTTATTTATTTATTATACCCTTCACATAGTGATAGGGTATATATCACTTTGTCATTCCGTTTGTAATTTCTTTATTATTCATTTGCGACCCCATAAAGTATATATATTCTGGATCCTTATAGATAGGGAAGTTGATATAGCCATGTCCGTCTGTCCGTCTGTCCGTCTGTCCGTCTGTCTGTCTGTCTGTCTGTCTGTCTGTCTGTCTGTCTGTGTGTCTGTCTGTCCGTCTGTTGAAATCAAGTTTCCGGAGTCAAATAAAAGGATACAGACCAGTTAATGGTGTCAAACTATTGGAAATATCCCGCTAACAATCGCTATTTAAAATCAGCAAAATCGGTTAACTATTGACCGAGATATAAGCGAAAACCCAAAGTAACCCATTTTTTTTTGGACAAAATCCGTGCATATATACCTATATATCTCAGTAAGTATAGTCACTCTTGCCACAAAACTTGGCACGGATACTTCTAAAGAAGGGACCTAAACAACGGAAAAAGTTTTTTCAGATAGGACCAGGGAAAGGGGTATTTTTCCTACAATTGCACAAATTTGGTGAAATATTTTATACGCTATATCTCGTAAACTATAACAGCTATCGACTTAAAATGTTCTACAAAAAATAATTGTACGCAAAGACATACATTTTAAAGAAAAAATTTTTTGGGTGGGGGCAAAAATAGGGGTAGCTCCCATACAAATCGACAATTATTATAAAAAATTCGATACGCTATATCTCGGAAACTATAAAAGATATCGAAACGAAATGTTCTACAAAAAGTAATTGGGCGAGAATGCCTACGCTTTAAAGAAAAAATTTTTTGAGTGGGGGCAAAAAAAGGGGTAGCTCCCATACAAATCGACCATTATTATAAAATATTCGATACGCTATATCTCGGAAACTATAACAGATTTCGAAACGAAATGTTCTACAAAAAGTAATTGGGCGAGAATGCCTACGCTTTAAAGAAAAAATTTTTTGGGTGGGGGCAAAAATAGGGGTAGCTCCCATACAAATCGACAATTATTATAAAAATTCGATACGCTATATCTCGGAAACTATAAAAGATATCGAAACGAAATGTTCTACAAAAAGTAATTGGGCAAGAATGCCTACTTTAAAGAAAAAATTTTTTGAGTGGGGGCAAAAAAAGGGGTAGCTCCCATACAAATCGACAATTATAATAAAATATTCGATACGCTATATCTCGGAAAGTATAACAGATATCGAAACGAAATGTTCTACAAAAAGTAATTGGGCGAGAATGCCTACGCTTTAAAGAAAAAATTTTTTGAGTGGGGGCAAAAAAAGGGGTAGCTCCCATACAAATCGACCATTATTATAAAATATTCGATACGCTATATCTCGGAAACTATAACAGATATCGAAATAAAATGTTCTACAAAAAGTAATTGGGCGAGAATGCCTACTTTAAAGAAAAAATTTTTTGAGTGGGGGCAAAAAAAGGGGTAGCTCCCATACAAATCGACAATTATTATAAAAAATTCGATACGCTATATCTCGGAAACTATAAAAGCTTTCGAAATAAAATGTTCTACAAAAAGTAATTGGGCAAAAATGCCTACGCTTTAAAGAAAAAATTTTTTGAGTGGGGGCAAAAAAAGGGGTAGCTCCCATACAAATCGACAATTATTATAAAAAATTCGATACGCTATATCTCGGAAACTATAAAAGATATCGAAATAAAATGTTCTACAAAAAGCAATTGGGCGAGAATGCCTACTTTAAAGAAAAAATTTTTTGAGTGAGGGCAAAAAAAGGGGTAGCTCCCATACAAATCGACAATTATTATAAAAAATTCGATACGCTATATCTCGGAAACTATAAAAGCTTTCGAAATAAAATGTTCTACAAAAAGTAATTGGGCAAAAATGCCTACGCTTTAAAGAAAAAATTTTTTGAGTGGGGGCAAAAAAAGGGGTAGCTCCCATACAAATCGACAATTATTATAAAAATTCGATACGCTATATCTCGGAAACTATAAAAGATATCGAAATAAAATGTTGTACAAAAAGTAATTGGGCGAGAATGCCTACGCTTTAAAGAATAAATTTTTTGAGTGGGGGCAAAAAAAGGGGTAGCTCCCATACAAATCGACAATTATTATAAAATATTCGATACGCTATAATTCGGAAACTATAAAAGATATCGAAATGAAATGTTCTACAAAAAGTAATTGGGCAAGAAGGCCTACGCTTTAAAGAAAACATTTTTTGAGTGGGGCAAAAAAAAGGGGTAGCTCCCATACAAATCGACAATTATTATAAAATATTCGATACGCTATAATTCGGAAACTATAACAGATATCGAAATGAAATGTTCTACAAAAAGTAATTGGACAATAAGGCCTTTGCTTTAAGGACAAATATTTTTGAGTTGGGGCAAAAAAAGGGGAAACTATAGCAGATATCCACATCAAATGTTCTACAAAAAGTAATTGGAACACAAGGCCTACGCTTTAAAGAAAAAAATTTTCGGATGGGGGGTGAAGAAGGGGTAGCTCCCATACAAAGTAACAATTTTTATAAACTTTTCGATAAGCTTCTTCTGAAAAACTATTACAGCTATCGACTTCGAATATTCTACAAAAAGCAATAATCAAATAATTCATACATTTTGGAAAAAAAGTTGGAGAAGAGCAGCGGGACTAGAACATTTTATAAGTTTTATTAACCTTTATATATGGATAATGTCAAAAACTTTTAAAACTTTCGACCTCAAATCTTCTTCATCTATTTCTATTATTCATACGAACGTTAAAATTTTGTTATTTTTTCTATGGGCTTTAAAACTCGCACAAGGTTTTTTATTAAATTACTTGCAGTATAAAATTACTCGGCTGGGTATATTTAAAGACCAATGTGAAGGGTATATAAGATTCGGCACAGCCGAATATAGCGCTCTTACTTGTTTTTTATTTAATTTTTTTTCTTTTCTCTTTCTTAGGGAATTTCAAAAATTTTTGTTGAAAAGTTTGTGCAAATCAACAGAATTTCTTTGCTAACAATATGTGGTAGATTTTTTCATCTTGAATTTCTTGCAAAAACTACTTTAACATTTTGACAACTAAAAACAAACTTTTTGCGATAAAAGTTGGCTGTTAGGAAATACTTTATTGCTTTTTATATGAAGATATTATTTTGCTGATTTGTAGATTTTATTAGGTGGGTGGGTGTATGTAGAGGGTTGTCTTCTTTTAATAAAAAGGGGCAAACAAATTAAATTATTATCAATAATATTTGTTTATGATTATAATAGCAATTTTCAGGGGATGAAGAAAGTCAAATATTTAAATTGTAGTTAATTTGTTAAAAGGTTATTACTTATCTTATAGATTGTATAATAAGTTAAATTTAAAAAAAAATATTTTTTTCAACAGCAATAAATTTTTTTATTACCAAAAATATTTTAATTAGGCAACTAAAACAAAAAAATTCAGTCATAATATTTTATATACTTTATTTTATTTATTAGATAATAAGATGCACTTTACAATTAAAGATTAAAACATTGTCATGAAATCTTTGATTTTTCTTTTAGCTGTTTTAAAAAAATAATTTTTTTCGTCCTTTTTTAAATAAAAGAGAAAAACATATAAAAAAATGCTGTCAGCAGTGCTTTACTATAACACATCCAACCCACAGTTAATTTTTCATTATGAACTCCTTTATGAAAAAATAAGCGCAGGCTAAGACCCCTTGGATAACAGGGCACTATTGTAGGTGCAGTAAATAATAGATCAAGAAGCCAAAAATTTTATTAAGGGGTTTAATGACTAAAGTGTGCGCATGCATTTATGTGTTTTAAAAGCAATATATAATAAAAAATTTATATGATTAAATACGACTTTTGAGATTAAGACCTTTTATTGAGCCCACTTTAATATAAAATGATCATTCCACTATTCTATGCTACAACAAGTTATTTATAAGTTAGTTATTTCAAAAAACTTGTCGGTGCTAAATTGTATCAACATATTTTTAAAAACGAAATATGTACTTAAGTCATAAAAATATATTTGCATTTAGTTAAATGAAGATGGACACTCCGACATGTGTTAGTCGGCCTTGAAAGTAAAGCTTAAGTTCAGTTGATCTCTCGAAAAAATTTTAGTTACAAATTTTATTGATAAAGGAATGCAGCAATTGCAAAGTGAAACTCGCTGCCAACTGTAGAAGCTGCCTTGTTTTCTACTTACTAAAGCCTGCATCTATCCAAAACTCCTTCCCAGCCAGAAAATATATCTTCTATAAAATATCGTCCCTTTATCACAAGTCAAGTTTCATCCACTAAAACACTTAAGTCTACCAGACCCCACTTAAGTAAGTCTTAAGAACCAACAACACAAAAAGAGGTGCCGTTAAGTGAATGATCGGGGCCCAATAAACACCAGTAGATGGATGGTCTCTCCAAGTGTTATATTCAAGCATTTAAGATCTGCATTGATTAATTTTTCCAGAACTTTGTTATTTTGTCAGTTTAAAGTCCACTCAGATTTTCTATAATGAAAGATAAGTGTAAGAGTTTAAAAATATCCTAAGGCCCCGCTTCATAGCTGCTAGATACTGTTACGCAAAGCACTTGTACTGGAGTTCTCGGCTTATAATACCTAGAGGTCCGTATGATTATGTGTTTAAAATAGGACTTTCAACTGGGCGAACAACCTGTTAAAGACCTGATCTCCAAAAAAATCCAGACGTTATCAATTTCGGTGTAACAAAAGTTATATTCCCGGAACTTTTTTTTTACCTCAAGCCTTGCTAGATCTATCTTTAGAAAACCTACCGCCTAGAGAATTCGGAAGACACCAATGATTGCCTTCGCAGCCTAACTGAAGACATTAAAAAAACCCACTCGCTTCATTTACCTAGTGCCAGGTCTGAATTTTTTCTGCCGATATAATAAGTAATGTCAGTTTCTTTTCTCTCTATCCAGCGCTTTATACAATGAATTAATCCTGCTGTCCGTAGTCCTCTGGTCTCTCTATTCCACCATCTTTGCTATTTTCGGAGTTTAGTTTTCAGTTTTATGGGAAGTCTTATGCCAAAGTTTTTTAGGAACTGCACGTATCTCCACATCGCCAAAATTCATGTCACTTCATTGAGGTCTTGAAAAAATCAAAGGACGAATCCATTTTTTTTTTACTATGGAAACAAATTTTTGTTCTTTATATTCTCTTAAGGCTTTTGTGCTTTCCTTACCTTTATTTTTTTGGCCGCTGTTATTTATTCTTCTTCAGTTGGGAGAGTATGGGTTGACACCTCTGTACTATCAGACTCCGCTTGTCTTAGACCATGTGAAGAGATCCCATAATCTTTTCATCTTTTGTTTTCATTTGATTTTCTTATTAAACTTCTTAATGACAGCTATATATCCCATTTCCACTGGTGCCGCTTAATATCACTTTTAAGCTCTTCCCACTTTTATGCAACTCTTTTGTTTAAATTAATAGGGCTTCTCTGTGGCTCTTAACATATTATCTGCTATTTTCTGCAGAGTCTCAAAATTTTGCTCTAGTATATAATCTCCTTAGCCCTAGTGTTAGCTCAGTGATGCCATCATTTCAATAATAAACCTCTTTGAGTCTCAAAAACCACTTTCATAGTGCGTTTTACTACAGATGCGGCATAAATTAAAAAAAAAAAAACACAATAAAAAAAAATAAAATATTCCTAATAGGAAACCAAACTATATTCAATTATTCAATAAATTCATTTTTAGTTTGACTCACTCGGACGTATGATGAATATTTTAAGTCAATAGTACTTACACGCCCACATGCCCCAGGAATAAATTATTTTATATCTAATTTTCTTGATACTCAATTGTATTAAAATGTCAATAAAATCAAAAGCAAAAAGTTTTAAAAGTTATAACTACCATTTTTGACATTCTGTAAAATTGTACGCTTCAACAAAAATCTCTTAAAAATATTCAACAAAACACCTTAGGGAACATTTAGCGCAAAACAATATAAAAACCTTAACTTTTTGATAACAAATAAACAACTTCTTTTAACTTTTAAAAGTAAATACACAAAATTTCAAGAAGATTAGCAAAAGAGATACAAGTATTTGGCATGAAATATAACACACCAATTTCTTTGAAGCGCCAAGCGCTAATAAAGTGTGTAAAAGCCAAATAAAAAAAAGAACAAAACAAAACTCCTACTATAAAAACAAGTATGTCTTAGCATAGTTAATAACTCAACAGGGTTTTTAAATGAGTATTAAAAAGAAAATTTAGCTCCTAAACAGAGGCATATTGTAGCACTTAACAGCAACAACGGCAATAGGGAGTAGCAACAGTTCACAGCATATTTATAAATTTGTAAATTTGCATTTGTATGCAAAGAAAACATTTAAAAACTTTTCGCTTTTTTAAAGAAACAAGCAAACTGTTAACAAATATTTGAAATAATGATAATAAACGAAGCAACATTCCATGGGGACTAGAGTTTTTTTTTTCTTGTTTCCTTAAACTTTTTTTAAATTTCGCTTTTTTCTTTAGAATTTGTAAATTTGCGACAAATTTGCATTTTAGCAGCGCAAGAATAGCGTTAAGAAAATTTACTATTAATAAAGAAAAAATTGTTAAAATTAGTAGTGTCTTGATAATGTAAAGTAAAATGCACGAACTTACTAACTACTTGCCACCCACTCCAGCATCTTCTAAGAGCAAGAGAATACGTCTCATATGTTGTTTAAGAAATTTTTATTACTTCTTTGTTAAACTTCGGTGTTTGTAACAACACAAAAATTTTACTACAAAACATTTACATTTTGTTAAAACTTTTTATATTAAGTATGTACTTGTTTCTAGTAAACAAAACCAACAACAGCGACAGTGGCATCACTACGATAAGAACAGCAAGATAAAACAGGCTGCAAGTTACCGAAAACATTTACACAACACACAACAACAAAAAATGGAACAAGAAAATTATGTTTCTTGTAAAATGAAAAACTTTAAGCAACTCCAAACTTAACAACATCTGTTACCTATGCCTTTAAGCAACATTACTTTCCGGTTTTCGTTTAACGAAAATAAATACAGTTACGCATATGTATATGAATCTACACATATAAAGCCTATACAAACACTGATGCAAACATAAATACCCAAGAACGTATGTGTAGTGTAAAACAACAGCATAATTTCATAACTTATGAATAACGGGACCAGCCTTGATATGTGAAAGCAATGAAATTTTATGTAAAAAGATCCAAAGAGCTTTAATATTTTTTTTCTTTAAGCAAGTTACATAAATATTTTCAGACTTTATAAAGCTAAAGGTAAATACACCATAAGTCTATCTTTCATTACCGGAATAAGTCTGTAACTGAAGATATCCAGGTAAAGGATTTAGATCAAATTTTCAAAAGATCAGTATAAATTTTTTTACAAATCCTTAGTTTCTTGCCTTATAATTATTGGTGACTGATATTAGCATATATAATAGGCAAGGATGCCAATTAAGTGCATTTGACTGTATTTCTGGTTTTAAATGCATCAAAGGCTACTGTGGAATAAACTATACCATAGTAAACCTTTTCAAAATTTATTGAGGCTGTTTTTATTAAAAATAAATTTCGCATGTGATTTTATATCTCGCAATTTATTTGTGCAATCAATGCGATTATATGTGATTTCCAGGAGCAGGACTCTAAACGGAACCATTGTACATATTTGATCGATCACAATTTTTCTATATGTCGTATAAGGTCCTTATGATATGCAAAAGGTTGTAAACGATTTGCTCTTCAAGAGTTTTCAACTGTTCTCACTCGATTTGGGGTTTTGTATATTCTGGCACGAAATTAGTCAGCACTTTCGAAAGACCCATCAGACATAAACGCATTTCATCCCGGAAATGGATAACATGGCATTTTCAAAGCAAACCGAAACAAATATATCTCTAGGCTCCTTTTTTGACATCAAAATGCAACAAAATGCTTTTAAAGCTGCCTTTCAAAACAAAAAGAAAAAATTGTTTTTAATTTTAATACCTATAAGAGCTTAAATACATCTCGCCATTACAGAAAGTTGCTTGTTCAGTATGATTTCTAAGAGTAGGAAGGATATTTCGAAGGTAGAGCCTTCCACTCTGTTGCAATTGTTAAAGAAATGCATCAGAATCAAGCTGACCCGGATCCCGCATGACAACAATTGCATTTCTAATTATCAATTTCACTTAAGTCAACAACAGGGTACCACTAAAAAATCCCAGAGATTTGTTGAGATTTAAGGAAAGTCTAAGTAAAAAAGAAATGATGTTTCCTTCTTTTTTTATGTCTTTCATCCTATAAGAAAAATACAACACCAGAAAAAATTATGACTAAATATGGACTAATAACAATTATTTAGTTTTAAGATTAAAAAGTGTATTGTAAGCTTACAGAGGTGAAGCTCAATAATGAAAAAAATATGAAAAGAACTTTACTTCCTACGATTACAAAAGTAAGCTGCTTTAGTTTTTATCGACTACTGTCACTCACTTCACACACTTCTACATTTTTACTAGTCACTCAAGGTAATCAGCCGCAATTACACTGAGAACTATCAAGAATTGCGTTGTTATTTACCTTTTTAAAGTGACTGAGAATAGGTGGCGTAATACTGATATATGTTGTCTCTAGGCTAATATGGCCAACACGAAACTAACAAGATGGTTTCAAAGATATATATTTTACCTGCTGCTAGGCATGAATCCCTTCTAACGACCACTGATGCAGTTTTTGAAATAAAAAGAAAGAGCCTTTCTCAAATTTTGATAGAAACCGTGCTGTTGTTGCTGTGCTTTCAAAAATATTTAAAGCACATCAGACAGCAAAAACAAAAATTGTGAAAATATCTTAAAACCCAAAATTTTACACTTTTATACGTTTACTATTGGTACGACTCCCCCTTTTTGTCAACGCTTAATGATTTATGTCTTCTTTTAAAAATTTAAAAAAAACTTGTGTGTAGTTGGTCTTATTATTTTCAACTATTTTTCATTCGCCTACTAGCTACTAAGAGACAAGCGAAACTCCTTTAATTGAGGTTAAGTATTTTTAAAGACTGTTTTCAAAAGTAACATTTTGTTTTCTACACATGACCTCCTAACTCCCTATCCCCCCAACTCCCTGCTACCATACATAAGTGTGTAACAACAATTTGTTTATTCCCTTCAACGCTTGTGGCTTAATAAACAAATTTTGTTTGTCGTATATTTTTAATTTGTTCCCCCTCATAACATCTTCACCTTGTTTTATAACTTTAAGTAATATTATTATAATATATACAATACGGAAGGCAATGGAGGAGCAGTCTTTAGACTAAGATGGTAATAATGATGCTGGCTTGACTGACTCAACAATATGTGTCCACATGTTGTGGTTCCATATTAGGAGTAAATTTATACACTAATACGTAAACAAACATACACACACGTATGTATGTGTTTGCTCTGTTTAGCATAATTGTAGATGTGTGCATTGCTTTGTGCTTATGTATGTACACATGTGTGAATGTTTATATAAGAGTTTCGAAACTCACATAATTTCCCTTATTTTTTATCGTTCTTTTTTATTAGTTTTAGTACCTTTTTTTGTTTTATTGTGTCACCTTTTGCTTCATTTTCATAATTTTTGCACAATTTTCTTACACCTCGTTTAACTTATTGGAATTTAATAACTAACAAAGGGCGAGAAAAAAACTCACATTAAACAAACATATTTGCACAAAAGAGTTTTGTTTTGGAATTTTTTAAAAAAAATTTGGTTAAATCACTTATATTTTTCTTATTGTTTTTGGAAGCATGAAAATAACTTTAAACTACTACACTACTTAGCTATTTTAGTTTTGTACAATTTTGTCTCTCTCTTTTAAAAAAAACCTGAAAATATAAATTGTTACCTTTAACCTTATGCAATTATTACTTTCTATTTTTGTTCTATTTTAACATAGACTTTTATGCAATTAAAAAAACACTCATTTTCTTATACAATTTATAAAAATATTTTATGCGCTAAAAATTCATGCAACTGTTTTCTTATATTTTTGAAAACAATTAATAAATAAAAAGAAAGAT
The DNA here is from genome assembly GCA_963583895.1 of Melanophora roralis. Taxonomy (NCBI): domain Eukaryota; kingdom Metazoa; phylum Arthropoda; class Insecta; order Diptera; family Rhinophoridae; genus Melanophora; species Melanophora roralis. The sequence continues at coordinate 6,276,772 of OY757191.1, forward strand.
TATTTTTTAATTATTTTTTTTATTTTATTTAAATAAATGTATTTTTGTCTCAAATTTCAACCATTAAAAATAAAGAAAAACTGAAAATATATTTTTTATATTCTTCCCCCTTTTGCCTCTTTAATATTTATGGTTACCAAGGCTTTTATTTTAATGATTGTAATGTTTATACCTTCAGTAAGTAAAAAAGCTCTTCTTTCTAATGTTATTCAAATGCATTCCAAACAATAACAATCGGCTTTGTAAAACAGTTTTTTTATTAAAACAAGCTTCTCTTTTATTCTTGTATCTTCTATTGTTTGCAGTTTGTCATTTCTATCGTTTAATTAAGGAAATACAATGGTTTTTTTTATGTACTTTAGTGTTAGTGCCAGTTTTGACTTTGGCCTTTAACATTTAACTTTGAAGGGTGAGACTTCACTTTGGGGCTTTAATTTCTAAAAGGACTTTTAAACATTAAAAACAAAATACAGTTTAAAAAAATTCTTAAAGTATATTAAGCTTATAATAACAAGAAAAATATAAATATTTTTTAGTGGAATTTTTTCTTTCAATTTCTCTAGTTAATATGAACTTTTAAGTATTCTCCAACGGGTTAAAAAAACAATTGTCTGTAATTGCTTTATTTTCTAAACTCAAGGAAAACTAGTTAAGAAACTTGTGATAACAAAACTATTGTTTATCATATAATTTACCTAAGATAGTAATTGCTTTTTATCTTACTAAAATTACCTCTGCGTATAAGTGATATTTAGTAAAATTCAATATAAATCATACGTCTTGCACGAAAGAAACCCTTGCACTATGCTTCGACCCACGGACAAAAGTAAAAATTTTTATTTCTTTAACTGTATTTAAAAACAATTTTTTTAATAATAAATAATTTAAACAAAAATATTTTTTAAACTTTTTTGCCGCCACAAGATGGCGCTAAGCGCAAAAAATTTTATGCAAAAATTACTCAAAAGAAAAATGGGTTCTTAAAAATTCATTATTTTTAAACAGGTCTGAAATTTGTTTTTAAATGTTAAGGTATATCTGTAGTTAAACCGTTATAAAGAATATAGTCTATATTTACAAAGTGCCATATTTTTGCTTCAAAAAAACAAATTTTTTAGTTAAAAAAAAGGTATCAATTTTTTCCCCTCTTTCTTTATAAGTTTATTTTCTTAACTAACAGCGCCTTTAAAAATCAGTTACTTTATTTTACCACAACTTAAAAAAACTGACTACTTAAATTGCCAACATTCATGATCTTCACTCAAGTATCATGCATTTAAAGCGTTACATAACCTTCATCAACATACAGCCCGAGCGCGTATAGTTTAAGTACCTTAATTTGGACAGCAGGCATCTCTCTAAATTTATAGACCTACTTAGACGGAATATTGAGAAATTTGGACCTACTTAAACGGAATGTTAGGAAATTTGGACCCTCAAGGAGAAAAACTAGGCAAAAATATAATATACATATATTACATTTATATCACTAAGCTTTACAGAATAGAAATAAAATGTTAAACGTATTGTGATCTGCTCAAAAATTAAACAAACCGGTGCCTAGCTTCTTTCAAAATTTTTGACTTTAATTGGCAAAACATGATAAAGACTAAATTTTATTAGTGGCTAAGTACACTTTGCTTCTTCTTGACGAACAATGACAGAAATATTATTCAAACAACATTCGAGGGGTCTAAATAAAAAAATCTTTCCACCAAGTTTTTCTAAATTTTAGCGCTGTTGATTCAAAAAAGGTAAAACTATTATTTGGCATTTTGAAATTACTTTAATTTTAGCTTTAATGCCAATAAAGTTTAACAAAAACAGAAACAAGATTAAGCACGGCAACAAAATCAATAAAGTACTTTTCACATGTTTATTATTTGTTTTTTGCAGATTTTGAGCTTAAAAATATAAAATAATTGACTTTTGATTCTAAAAGAGTTTGAAAGTCATTAAGGTGATCAAAAAGTAAGTCAACAAAATGCTAATCCAATTTTTGATTGTTTTTTGCATTTATTGGTATTTTGATTGTGGATATAATTTAGGGTTTTTAGAAAACACTTTTCTCATTATTTTGTTATATTTTGAAATTATATTTGTTACATTTCCGAAATAAGATTGCAATAAATGCATGGAAATTAAAAATTGTTATGCTCACTGTACAATTTTTACTTTTTGTAACTTAGTTGCTTCATTAAGCTTCCAAACTGCTCTTACAAAGTAGCGTCTTAATTGCTTATATTAAAAAAAAATAGTAAATGATTTGAACACTATTATTGACAATCAACAATGGCACTGGAATTGCAACAAATCTTTAAACAATTGCTAAAAAGTATTAAAAAATTTTTTATGTAAAAATAAATTCAAAAACTAATTTTAAAAGAAATAAAAATAATTTTAACTTTTTTTGATCCTTTTTATTTATTTAAACCATTTTTCTAACTATTTGTTTAAAGTGTGTTTATTTGTTAATAAAGAGAACACTTTGAATAAAACTTTTTTGTAAACATTTTCCCTCGCTAACAAAATATTATTCGCATTGTAAATTAATAGCATACTTCCAATGTACGTCCCTATGAACATACTTGTTTGGTAACTCAGCAATAACTGTTATCTTCTTAAAGCTTAAAAAATATTCACCCCTTTTAGTTTGTTTAAAGAAAAATAAAAATCAGAATCTAAAAAATAATGAAAAGAAAATAGAATTTTTATAAGCCACCACATAAGCAGGCAAATAATATTTTTATAAATTTATCTCAACAGTTTTGTGGTAGTTAATATGTAAGTATGTGCTTGTATGCCAAATTTCACAGTCAATAAAAGAGGAAATAATAAGGATATCAAAAAATATTAAAAAATTTTTTTCTGGTATTAAGGTCTAAAAAATTAAATTATTAAAGTACTTCAGATAAGGGGAAAGTATGGATGGTATTGTAAGTATATGAAAAAAAATGTGTAAAGTCAGCATTTTTAAATTAACCCATTAAATGAGAATAATGAAAAGAAAGATAGAAAAAAAACAGAAATAGTAAAAGTGTGAGTTGATTAGCTTTTTGCAAATTTTCACATTACAAAAATAACCTTAATGCTGAAAACAACAACCTCCACAAGGATCTTCATGCTGCACTAGCTAAGTGCGAAATTCTAAACTTTGAGGACAAATATTTTAATAATAATTAAAACGATCATCACAAAAAATAATGAACTTTGGGCGGGAAAAAAACTTATTTTAGCTAAATTTCATTACAACATTTTCACAATTGCGACCTGACGCGTTTTCACAATAATTCATTGATACCCAGCCAGATGGAGAAACAAATGAAGGGACATGCTTAAATCTACTCAAGAAGTGATTCTGAGTCGGTCTGTTTAACTGAAGGTGGGTCTCAAACTACTACTTTTGGGCGTTACAAACACCTGCACAAACGCATAATACTCCTTCCACGTATGTTCTTTTTTTAATTTAAAAAAACAACGAACTTAGTAAGTGTTGAGCCTGTTTGAAAATGCATGGATGCACTGCATCATGAATTTTAGGATAACGAAAAGTATATTAAAATGCACTCAAAATGTTTTTTAAAGCTTTTTTTTCCTTTTTTGTTAAAGTTTGCACTCGTAAAACAGTTTAGATATTTTTATGGGAGACCTTTCTCTGAATCCTAGAATAATAAGGTCTACGATGGATGAGTTGAAGCAACGAGATTAGCTAATTGAGGAACCCCTAAGGAAGCTATCCTATCGCCATTACCGTAGAACATACGTCTGCACTTGTGGCTCAGGGATATGGACTTAATAGGACTAAGAACTGCCATATATACGGATGACGCAGCAGTTGTAATATCTGGAAGCCTCTGAATACCATCTGTGTTAACATAGAACTGGATTTGCGGACACTCTGTGATGGAAACGTAGAGAGTAGGCTATCTATCAACCCTTCTTCAACAGAGCTTGTGCTTTTCAGGAACACATACAATATTCTGCTCGGGACTTGTCGATCTGGAGATATATACGAACAGGTCCAAGGTTAAATTGGTAATGGTGGAGGCAAATTAATTGACAAACAAGAGTCCAGATTTTATTCAGACTTCCGGATGAATGCAGTGAAGTGCAGACTGAACTGACGGTGATAAGAAAAGTAGCTTCAATATTTTTGGCAGGAACTATGGAACCTTGACCAACAGCCGTACCGCTTTTAAGTCAATTACTGATTTTTACTGAATAGCGATGCATTCTAGCATCACCCTAGCGTAGGTGAGAGTACACGAAGCCAATGCAGAAGGTTGTGTTGCCGTTACACTTCCTAGGAATTGTGTGAGATTGGATGATTGGGCAATGGACCACTTTCGTTGCATTCGTCTTTGTGTAGGCTTCGTGTGCATAAATACGCTGGAAGAGTCGCAGAGGCCAGGTGGTGCAACGGGCCTAGATGTGAAATCATTAGAAGAGGATAAACCCGAGACATTCAAAGTATCTTCTTGATCTGGGCTCTTCAAAAAGCTATTAGGATGCAAAGGAGACTGAGAGTACACAACACCTCTTGGGTTTCTGTCTGGCACTGGATGATATTCAGACCAGGGTAGTCAACATATTATTCTTTTCAAGGACAACGGTTGTTTCAAAGTTATGGACCACTTCGGACCGACAATTGCCAGCCATATACATTAATCTCTTTCTCTACATAATCTTTTCTAATTCAAGCTACAATCCATTCTTTCATCATTTTGGCAGTATTCTGTTCTAAGTAACCTAACCCAAAAGTATGTGTTAAATGTGTCTAAAGAATTACAAATTACACAAAAGTTCGCATAAGTAATATATATTGTGTATAAATAAATATTATATTCATACTAACATACAAAGCTTCTTGCATAAATAATGGATGGTTGTTTTGGTATTCCACATAACTTTAAACGGAAGATAACAATGATGCTCGATACACACTAACGTACTAATTTAAACTCTTTCAATATATGTTTGTATTTGCTTAGTAGTTGTGTATGACACTAGATGTGTGTATGTTAATATAAATATTGTTTGCAAAAGTTATTTAGAGAGTCATCGTATGTATACAACGTAATTTTCTCCCCACTTAAATGTCAAACGTTAACAATCAAAATTTAATGTTTTCACATTGTCATAGAATTATGACGATCAAATTTTCATTGCTATTGGCTGTTGATGGTAAGTACAAAAAAAAAGTATTTTGATGTGGCTTATATAATGATTTATAGCGGTTTTGTGCAAAAAAAATACAATCCAAAAATAAATAGCTTTAAAAATTTCATGAACATAAAACTTTCGTAAAGGGTTTTTCTATAATCTTAACTAATAGATTAGATTATGCTGGTGAAAATTTCCTTGAAAAATTTCTGCCAACAACTTATTATTAATTTCTCAAAGATATAAACTTCAACACAATTTTCTTCAAAACAAATTGCCTTTATTGACGCTGTCATAAACATATCAAATGTCAAAGAAGTTTATTTAAGGTATTGAAATATTATATGAAGACAACTTTATCATCAGCATCATTGTGCCACATGGCACGTGTCATTTTTAAACTCATGCTGAGATTAGAAACAAGTGAAAAATTTTATAAAAATGGTTAATAATACATACATACATATATGTATATAAATAAGAAAATAAAATAAATTATTTAATTTAAATAAAAAAAAAAAATTTTATATTTAAACCTAAATCTAAATTTCTTATGGAGATTTTTCAGTAACACACAGTGGGGAAAAATCAAAACTAATCGATTTCTTCTCACATTAGAACAGCTAAAGATAATTCCGTTCAAGGGCGACGCTACAAAGTCGCGGAAGGAGGCGACATACATATGTTTTCAACACTTGCAATTGTTTTCTTCTTTATCTATTCATTAAAAATTCGGACATCAAAAAATTCACTCATGTAAACTTTAAAAATTCATTAGACTTTCTATCATTTACAGCAAAACACAAACAATTTAATACAAAATTAACTTTAACTAACAACACTGATTGTTTTGTGGAGCAATTGAAGCTTTAAATAACTTTTCAAACCAGTAAAAACAATATTAATTTAAAATTTTACTGTTTCTTCATTCAAAAGCAACTTAAAGGAATATTTCCAAAATAACTTAGAGTCAGTTACTGTAATAATTTTTGAAGTGTACCCCAAAATTTCAATTTTGGGACTTTTGTTAGATAATTTAGGAATTATTAGATTTTATTTTTTATTTTTTCCTTATTCTTTATATTATTTTTTTTCTTATAAAGTGCATGATGTACAAAATTTTATATTTTACAAAATAATTTTTTACATCCTTGCTAATAAACATTCTGTGGCAACGTATGCATTTGTAGTTTTCCCAAGAACATTTAATTTTATCAATAGATTCTGCCCCTCTACACAACATTATTTACATTTAAAATGTTTTTTTCTTGTATACCTAGTATAAACTAAACATATATTTAAATATTTTATTCATTTTCTATTTGACCCTTTATTACCCATATATGTATCCCTTTTTATGGCCATAATTTACAATAAGGATATTTTCTGCAGTGAAATGAAAAAAAGCTTAACTAATATGGCCTCATTAATAAAATACATTTTAAGCACTTTTCTTCCACAATTACTCTTTGCCAAAGCAAAAAAAAAAAGACACAAGTCTTTCCCAAAAATCAATTTTTTTTTCTATGGCCCTTGAAAATTAAAAAAAAATCCTACACGTTTACTAACATAGAAAAGTAACTAAAAAATTATAAAAACTTCAATATAAATCTACAATAAAAGAGGCCACAATATAAAGGTTTAACTAGTTGTTGTTATAGTTGCTCTTTTTAACTGAATACACTATATATTTTAGTAGGCCATCAGTAAAAAAAAACCAAAAAAATTTTGTGGCAAAACTAGAGAAAAAGGAGCAGCAAATTTATTTGCTGATATTTACTTTACATAGCTAATGGTTGAAGCTAACATTAAAAAAGAAAATAATATATAAATTTTTAATATAACATATTGAAATATTTGCAACGATTTATTATATTCTTTACATGAATTAAAGGAATATACGTCAGTTGTTCGTTTCATTTGTAATAGTTAGTTAAGAGCATTAAGAGTATAGGTTAAGTAAATTTTGGAGGATTTAAGATAGTAAAGTCAATTCTATAAACTATGTGCCGAAATTTGGAAAGCTTACTTATCTGAAGTCCTTTAGACTAGTAGATAGCATTTTAATATCAAAATTGTCCATGAACTTAACTAAACGTAAGCATAACATACTTAAAACCAAAATAAACAAAGTGTACAGCATACTCTAAGGCGCCATAAATATGTATCAATAGACAACAAGCCTTTTAACCAAAATATATTATTTAAAAAAATAATTTTTTCAAATTACAGAAAAATGTTTTATTATACCCATGTATTGCTGAAGGGTATGTTTAATTCATTATCCCCGAATATTGCAATCAAACTTAATTTTGTTAGAAAAAAAAACGAGGCACATAACCCCATTTGGGATATTAAAATAAAACGTTAGAAAAATTCTTAAATAAGGTCTACCTTATGGTATTTTGCTGTTTATTTCTTTTAAATGTTGTTGTTGTAAAACAGATACGTAATTGATTGTTATTCTTAGCCCTTAAAGGTGTAAGTGCTCTTCACTATTTAACAATTTGTTGGAAAAGGGATAAGAATATGGCCTACATATGAATTGCATAGTTAGTAGCCTATTTTAATGAAAGCTTTTCGTATATTTGTTTGCTATCAATAAAAATATTAAATCTTTTAGGTCTAACAAATGGTTATAGAAAATACAAATACAAAAAAACTTACAACTTTAAAAGGTAAGGGAAGCTCGACTTGCGAGAACTGCTACAATCAAATTATATTAAGCGCGTTTTAACTTAACAAAAGAACAACATTTCGAAAGTTTTTTTTGCAAAAATTATAAAACTAAAATAGTTAAAAAAAAACAAATTACTAATATAATTTCATTTAATCTTTAAAATAGCAAAACCTTAAAATCAATGAAAAAATATTTCCTAAAAATCAATCTTAACCACAGTATTTAGAAAATCGAGAAAAGGAAATTTAAAAAATAAATAAAAAAGGGAAAATTTCTTTTTCAATTCAATTTTTTTAGAAATATCCAAGAATGTCGTAGATTAGGGCCATTAAATTAAATTTTTTTACACCTAAAGAAGAGGAATTTTGAACAAGTTTTGTCCGTTATCGCCTTTCTCCCTTTTAGTTTGTTTTAACAGCCTTGTTTGCTTTTCTGTCTTTTGGTCTGTTTAAGTGGAATTTGCTTTGAACGCCACAAAAATAAAACGCAATAAAATCGCTTAAAATGCTTAAAAATCAAACATTAAACATTTTGTAAAACTTTCTCGTTTAAATTAATTTTTCAAACCAAAAGTACTTGCAGCAAAATTTTTGTATTATTATGACATTTTATACATTAATAGTTTTTACCACAAAAATTGGATTTATTTTTAGCCAACGAACATTGTGAGCATGAAAAATAACTTTAAACATATAAAAAATAATAGTTCACTATAGTAAAAACTTAAGAGAAATCTTGTTTTAAAATAAAAAATAATACAAAAAAAATATAACAATTTGCCTAAGTCCTTTGTAAAACAAAAACTTGTTCCATAATTTAACACAAATTTAAGTTTTCTAAAAAAAGAACTAAAGTCGGCTTAAACCAAATATTTTTTTAGAAAAGGTCAAGAGAACCGTTTTACCAAAATTAACTGCCCCCTCATGTATGCAGAACAAACTAAATTATTAATTTGTAAATGCTTCCTATATTCTATCAGTTTTACTCAGCCAATGGCCATATTTTGCCATATGGCTTAAAAACCCTCGTTGCGGCAAACTTAAATATGTTATTTATTCCATGGGCATACAACGCGTAAAAGTGTAAAAATAACGTAATTGAAAATTTATTTTTTTCTTCACTTTAGCCCGTTACTCCTATTGAATAGTAAGCAGTTAAAATATTGGTATTTTTTAAAAAACATATTTACTGATTATCTGTAGAAATAATTTTGTTATCAAAGTGTTTTACGAGAGCTTTTAAAAGGCTTGATACTAAAAAAGGAAAATTTGTTTTTATTTAACGTTAGCACAATTACTTTAAGAGCTTTTTTTATTTTGAATTTATAATATTTCAATTTGTTAGACACTTTCTTTTGGGTTTTTGATGTTTAGAAATTATTTTTATTGGATTAAGGAATGATAATTGCCAATTGTATAGCAGTTGTTGTACTTACAGTGGGACATAGAAACTAATCATTTTTGAATTAAAAAAAGGAATTACAAACAAAATGTTTATACCAAACGAGTTATTTAAATCTGTTTTATATTTAAAAATTTTTTATTAACATATGCTCATATACGACTCGTCCGATGCGATTTTTCTTAAAATTACTTTCAAAAATGTTTTTTTTAAGGCAAAAGGGGTGAAGAAAGCTTTTTTTTAATACCCCTTGTCTAGAAACATAAAATTGTATAGAAGTAATTTTATGAAAAATGTCATCTAGTAAAACTTTATAACTAACCTTAACAATTTTATAGCAAAATTTACATGGCGTATGATTAATATTGATTTTAAACTAATTTACATGTATCATACGTTTGTATGGCTGATATATTTTACAATTGTTAATTTAGAAAAACAGAAATACAAAAACTTTTGTTAAATTATTATCAAATAAACTTGCTCATACGCGTAATTAATTTTACTCATGAACAATTACTTAACCTTAAACATAATTATTATGTGAATGCAAATAAAATCATATTCCCAATAAAACGTATGAATTGACGTATACTCGGAGTAATTTTTTTTCTAGAGAGAGTTAGAGGGGTTACTTTCAAAAAACAAATTATCATACTGTTTATGCTATTACAAGCTATTTAAATTAACTGTGGTTTTATTTTTCTTCCATTGGGAGGAATTATGTCTCAAAAATATGGTAATTTTTTACAGTTTTTACGTTGCATATTTTTATTTTTGACTAAGAAACTTAGCATCAATTAACATTTTTTTTATAACATATTACCTTATTAAGCTCCGTATAACAATAACGTTTTGAATAATATTAACTCCCTTAATATGCAAAAACAAGCTTTATGGCTCCTTAGCTTATACTCTGTTTAGCTGCTCTTATTTATTAATGGTCATCCATAAACATTTACTTATACACATTTAATATAATTAATTAAGCCTCAAAAGATAAAACCACGCACTCTGCTTAAATTAATGATAATCATTGTGTAATAAACTAATAGACAAATACAAGCACACAAACACACACACACAGTCAGCATTAACAAATTCATCAAGTCCAAAACAACTCGCTTGGAATAATACTAACAAGTAAAAAGTAAAGATAATGATGTGGCTTAGAATTTAACAAAAAAAGAAAGTAAAGTGGACTTTAAGCACATAGAGAAATGTACATAAAATAAGTTGAAATTAATGCCCATTTATACACGAACATAAGTGTAAAAGTAAAATAAAATATTGCAACCACATTGGTTTATTAAGTGGCAAAGTTGGCACAAACCAAGACACTTGCAAATCTTTGTCTGTTTTTACCTTATGATACAGAAATACACATAAAGGTAGCAACGTTTCAGTAAGACCAATGTGGAACATGTTCAAGCACACCTTTTCCAAGATTCAAGTATTAAGTACAAAGACATAAAATTAAATATGAATAGGAAGGTAATGAAATGTAGTTTTCTTCACAATTTTTTTTTAAACACATGTAGTTGCGAACAGTAAACTAGCGTGTCGTTTTCAATAGGCCTAAATTCAGACAAACAGTCCGTTATTGAGAAGTTCTCAAAATTGTTAAAAAATTTCTATTCCAGTTTTAATTTAAAAACAAGTAAGAAAGTAGTGGTCGGCCAAATCTGTTTTTAAATATCCTTGTGTTTTCTTTTTTTTTGATAAGCAAAAACACTAAAATCAATTTTTTACAAGAAAACCCCCCAAGTTCTTACAAAAATTACAGTTATATTATTTCCGTCAAATGGTTTAATCGCTTTGAAAAATCAAAAATGTTTCTATAAAGTTTTAAAGTATGTACTTAGAGTCCTTGCATGTTAACTCAGCAATATGTTTATATAGCCAGAACATACATAAGAACGACCCAGTGATATTTTCATATCGTTATTGTATAGACTTTTAAGAAAGCTTAAAACCTATCAATGTCGGAATTGCTGGTCTGCATCATTTAATTTTTTTTATCTGCTATCTTTCTACGTACTTTGGCTTCTCTTCTCTTTTCACTTATTCCATTTTTCTTTACTGGTAACGTAAAAGTCCAAGTAAGTGGTTCTGAGTATGCTGTTTGTCTTCTTCTTCACAAGATCTATTTTGCTATGGCTTAAAACAAATTATTGCAGAAATTAACTTAAACTTGTTTAAATGTTGTTCTAAAGTAACAGAATGGTAAATCTTAGTTAAATAACACTAAACTTTTATTTTACATTTATTTAGCATTTAACTTAAACTTATCTTATTACTAACATTTGATCTTTATTCATTTTGCATTTTCTTTAACATTCTGGTCTTAAACATGTTTTATTTCTTTTATGTAGAAAAAAAAACGTAGTAGTAGTAGCGTAATATGTCAACATTTTGACAGTTTGAAAAAGTTTACCTGTTAAAAAGCTATAATGACTTGAAAAAAACTAAGTCTGCTTATACAGATACATTACAACGTTGCCTTGCACAAGAAGTGTGCATGTTGGCCTTTGTACTTTGCAGTTGTATTTTTCTCTATACAAACATTTTTTATTTAAGTTTGCGTTTTTTAGAAGTTTCTGTGTATTTTCTAGATTCATTATTCTTCCGACCAATACATACATTTGTGTAAGTGTTGCTGTAGTTTTTGTTTACAATTGTTTACTTTAAATGGATATTACTGTTGTGCTTATCGCACGGAAGTTAACTAGACAGGCAAACGGACATTTATATAAACAGGCTATTAATGTTCTATATGTACTTTAGTCTACACTCTGATGAAGAAGTTTATCTTACGTTCTTTTGTTATTTTGCTCTTTTTGTTGGTAAACAAGAAAAATGATGATGAACGCTTACAATTTATCAAAAAAAGACGTGCAAGTATTTCGTCATATTTTAGCTAAAAAAAACAATAAACTTATAGTTGAAATTATAATACTAGAAGATTTAAATTAACAACAAAATTTTATTTCAACTACTACACTTGGAAATTAAATTATGTAAACGTATACCTATTCGGTTGAAAGTCAGTGCCTGCAAGAGAATAAACAAAATTTTTGATTATAAATTTTTAAATAAAAAAACTCCTAATATTAGAAAAAAACTTTTTCTCATTAAACTAAAAATGATAAAACAAAAATATTATTTTTACATATTAATAATTATTTGCGTCGACTACTAAAAGTAAATATGTATACAACCGTAACCCTTACACCTTTGCAATTCCTCTAAACAATTGCAACACTTATTTAAATTGGTTAAAAAAATAGTTAAAACCAATTTAAAAAACTTTTAATAAAATATATAAAAACTTTTTTAATTAAGTTTAAATGTAATTCTAAATAGTTTAAGGATTTCAATTAAATAAAAAATATAAAACCACAAACTCACCTTAATGCCATACGATGACTGAGACATAGTTACCTACAGAGAAAACATATCACAAGAAGAGCAACAATAAATGCAAAAGTTATAATAGAATTAAGCTTACACAAATATAAAATGTATTTTAAATAAAACATAAAAATATATATTTTCACAACACAAAAACATATTATACATAATTGACACATACATAACTACATAATAAACAAAACTTCTTTCCCTCTCTTAAAAATTTTTAACTTTTCATAACCTTAATTGTAAATGTCATTTATAATTAAAATGAGGTTAAAAAAACAACAACTGCACTAACATCAAGAATGATGTAAAGAGAAAGGGACAAACCAACAATGTTTTTTATGATAACAACAAAATCACAGCATGCACAGTTAGACTTCCAGGTTTCTTATTCTCAGCAAAAACAAAGTGTAAACAAAAACAATACTTATTATGCTATAACATATGCTCACACCATTCTACACATTGACATTTACATAAGTGCAATACATTACCTTCCCCTTCTTACATATACGTTTTGAAACATTTGTGTCAAATAACAATTAATGCAAAAAAGGGTAGATTTTATACACTTTTGGATGTTTATTAAAAAGCAATTATAACTTAAGATTTCTAAATGTACCCAGCAATAACTTGGTGCAGATTAGTTTTTACAAATACATAACTTACTTTTTAATTACTATTACATATCGTCTGCATTACTTAGCAGTTGTTATGTAATGAGTTATTTCTTATCTAAAATTTAAGCAGATAGCTCTAGATTAACAATTTTTTAACTTCTTTTTGTTTATTATTTTAAAACAATCTTATCCAAAACATTAAAAAAAAAATTTAATTGCAACAATGAGTAATTAGGAGCCCAAGAAAAAGTTATTTTAATGCCAAAAAAAAAGTAATAGCTTATTTATCTCCCCCTTTGTAAGCGAGCATGGTAAGAAGTTGCCTCCAATGTCATTGCCACATTAAAATAATGATAATAGTAATAATAATAAAATGCTAATGAGTAAGTAATTTTTAGCATTTTTACTCATTACAAAGCAATCTAAGCTTTTGCTGGATAGTATCAAATTTAGAAATGCATCAATATAACTTATACTATTTGTAGGTTGGCCCTACCTTTTCTACTTTTATACCCACACCACATACTTATATGGTAGTGGTACATATCGCTTGCTCAACTTTCCAAGTTGTATGTAACATTTTTAAAGGTTTTGAAATGATAACATGCCAGGGCTTTTTATGAAAATGCAAAACTCTTAGCATTGATACGGAGGTTGTGAAGTGCTCCCAGCCACCGCAAAGTATCAGTGTATTATTGTTCTATGTCACAGGTCGTACGTGAGATCAGTATCAAAGTCCTATGAACCATAGAGCAATTGGGCGTATCATTTTTACGTGACCTGGGTGGTTTTTGTGTTGTTTTGTATCAAAAAAGTCAAATTTCCAACTATATTATGCCGATCAAACGAGAATCAACTTAGAAGTCGAAAAACCGATATCCGTCTGTCCGTCCAGCCATCCCACTGGCTGGATGCCGATGGTAACCTTTAAATTTAACTTAAAAACAATTTAAAACCAAGTTTAAGAATTTTGTATATAAAGTGATTTAAATATTCTATTACAATAAATATTACTTAATAAAATACAAAGATTTTTATTTATTAAGGGAAAGAAGAACAGAGTTTTAAATTTAAAATTTGATTTTCTCATTACATATGGTTTTGCACATACAACATTGTTATATTGAGCAAGCGATATTATGACTTTGTGGCAATGTTTACTATGCCCAAAAATAATGGCCTGAGACCATTACCGACATTTACCGATCGACTCAGAACCGCTTGGAAATCGATTCTACATTTAGCGCATAGAACAAGCATTCTGTAATAACAACTTAAGAAAAAGAAGGAGAAGAAGGAATTTCTTGGCACTGGTGAAAAGTTTTTTTTTGTGAAAGTTAGTTATTTGTTTTTAATATTTCTTATACAAATGTCCTCCCTAAATAAGCATAATGGGATGAAACTCCCTCGAATCTCTACATAATACTCTACACACTATATACAACACTCTACATAAACTTACCATTGGTGACATATAACCCAAACTTCCGGAAATCACATTTAACCTAAAAATTGTGAAAACAAAATGGTATTTAAATATAACTTTATTTTAAATAAAGTGTGTAAGCTTTCAAACCTGTTTTAAAGAGAAATGATTTAACCAAATTTTGTATAGGGTGATCCATTACCCGAAAAAGCTACCTCAACCTGAGTATAGTTTGTGCATGTGGCAGTACATAACATAAAATTAGTTGTAGTATTGAATATAATAAGTTCGGGTATGACAGACTTTAACTAAAAACTATCAAATATTTTTTTTTTTAAATTTACCAGGCCTCCTGTTCTCTAACTTGTGTGAAGTTTTCTCAGCGAGAAAATTTCTTTTATTGTCATAGTCTTCCGATTATTAACAGTGTGACTTAGACAAAACATAAACTCTCATTATACAACGTTAGAAGTTAAAATAATTAGGTTCATCGGGTTCATCCTGTCCTTTACAAGGCGACTATAAATTTTTCGATGCGAGAAGTTCTCACTAAAGTTACAGAACACAGGCCCAGTTTTATTTAAAGAAGTGTTTTATGTTTTGCCAACTCAAGTTCACTAAATAAAATTGATTTTATTTAAAGAAATTTTTAATTAGATTTAGTTAAAAAAATTCGTTTGTTTTTAATTTCCTAATCTTATAAGTCCCGGAACTAAAAATATAGGGTTTTAATCAAGAAGCTGTAAAGTAGTTACTATAAACATTAAATATAAATATGGCATAACTTAAAACATAACACCCTCGGTTTTAACTAAACTTATTAACACTGCCTGCTAATCTGTATGCTTTCGTCAACGTGTTATTTATTATGCAAATTGTTAACGAATATTTAACTTTGAGCGCACACTTACACAGCCATAAACTAAATACATAAGTAGATTCACATATACATAAGTATAAACAGTTGAAAAGTATTTCATATTTAAATTAGTTATAAAAAAGTATTACAATTGTATGCTAATTTACGTTAATGTCTGGGTAAGTACTCTTTTAGAAAATTTCTGTAGAGAATTTAATAAATTATTTATAACAGGTTTTGTAGGAAGTTTTTTAAGCTTCTATTATGCAGAAAAAAATAAATGTGTTTAAATAAGGAAATGCTTTTTAATTTAAATTTAATTTTTTTTTTGGGTTTTTTCATTAAAAAACTTGTAAATCATGTATTTAAGGTGATAATAGTTTAAAGGTTAAAAAATATTTAAAGGCTAAGAAAGCTTTAAGCTACTGAGGGGCAATGTGTTTTGAATTGCTGGTCACTATCAATTCAGCAAACACACCTGTAGAATTGGAATGCTTATGATGACTCTGCAGAAACTGCTGATATGAAGAGGAAAAAAAGACTATCAAGCATTCCCTCTTTTCTAGTCCCATACTGTTATACCCGTATTCTGAAGAGTTTGTCAGACTTGGCATAAGCCTCTCTAATGTTTTTTTCTTTTTTTTTTATATTTAAATAATGTTGGGTTTTGTGGAATTATCTTTAAAATATTGTTTGACTTCTGGCGAAATTTTTGTTATTATTCTTGGTTTAAAAATAAAAAACTTCATATGACAAAAAAAGAAAATGCTAGTGCAACTGTTGCTTTTTTCAAAAGCAAAATAATGCGGGCAGACATTAATACTTACTTACATTAACTTTCTTATTTCCAAAAAGTTTGTGAAATTTCTTTAAAGTCAATCAATTTACAAAGTACATAAATCCTTCTGAAATATTGATTTAAGAAAATTAAAGTAACAAAGAATTTTTCTTAAGGTCTTTTTTAGTTTAAACAAAAATTAAAAAAACAAAACTTTGTTTATTTCTTTAAACAATTTTTAAATGTTGAAAATAGACCTTATTACAAGAGCACACCCTATATTTTTTTTGTCTTCATTGAAACAACCTAAATAAACAATACATAATACATATACTTACATGTACATATGAATATATATGTATATATAAGTATGTAAAATATTTATATGTTTATTATTTTACTTTTGTTTACTTTTTAAATTATTACAAAAAATTAGTTTTAAATTTACTGAAAACTCCTTTGTAAATGTGGTTTTATTGTCTTAAGACCCCAAAGATATGCAGCTATAAATATAAGCCTAAACAAGTCTTTTTAATCCCTGCCAATGATAAGATATCTATTATGGCAATAAGAAAAATAATTCCAAAAAAATAACAAACAACAAACAAAATATGCAAATTTTTTTGTTTGTACAACAACAAATTGAAATAAATAGAATTGCCTAAAAATAGAAGCAACAAATGCTACTAAGCTCCTTTAATTTAAAAGATTTAGCAAGAGAGACAGGGATAGAGATAAAGAAGATTGAATAAATTATTTTTTGACCATATATAAGTTTTCAAGAAAACCAAAGTGATGATAGCTGCTGTAGAAATGAAACCCAAGTTCTTGATAGATATCTTTTGTTTTTAACACTTGAATAGGAATGAGGGTTAAATTTTAGGGACTAATAAAATTTTAAACTTTGTTTCTAAATAAACAAAAAACATTAGGAAGATGCTGAAAAACGTACATTGTGTAAGGAAATAAAATATCGATATTTTTAAATAAGTTATTTATGGCACCCGTCAAGCAAAATTTAGAGTTTATTATTTATAGTTTATCAGCATTATTGGTTCAATTTTATTTTGACAAGGTTTTTATTGAAGAATTATCTAAAAAAAGTTAATCTTATTTCCCTTTCCCAACACTAGCCGAGTGGATTGCATTTTCGGAGTCCGCTACACAACTCCTCATCAATACACTTTGTGCGTTATTAAGGATTAGTATTAAATATCTTCTATTTAAGTCAAATTTATTTGAAACTAGAATACAGAAATATTTTATGTATTAACATATGTTCTTTAACAATTTTAGTTCTTAGGCTAGAACAAAATTTACGCCCTGTTTTTTATTTTCCTATGGCAACACTTTTTGTTTAATTTTTTTTCTTCTTATTAATATATATTTGCCTCATCGATCTCTATCTAGATAAGATGGCATTGCTTTTTGCATACATTGGTCTTGTCTCCAATTTTAAATTTGCTGCTCAAGATTTATCAGCGAGTTGTTGAACATGTTAAACATTGGGGACGTATTCTTACAGCATGCCTAGTGTTAATTTAATACAAGTTCTTATTTTAGCGTGTTTTTGAACAATTTTCAATTTCTTAATTCTTTTTACAGTTTATCACAGGCTTATTGGTTTAGTTTAATTGTGATGAGATTTTTATTGAAGAATTAATTATAAAATGTTTGTTTTCGCGACCCTTGCCGGGTGGAATTTTTTTCGGAGCCCGCTAGACAACTCATCATCTTCTCATCAGCACTCTTTGTTCGGTACTAAGCTCTGATATTTAATATCTTATATTTAACCCAAATTTATGAATTAACGTTTAAAAGAAAATGAAAGTGAAAGTTATGTAAATTATTTGGTTTATATATTTTTCGTATTTATTTCGCAGTAGATGATAATAATCACATAATAAAAAGTAGGATCTTCTTTCTTAGGTTTTGATGAAAATGGCACACTCGTCACATTTTTTAAAGGTCTTTGCCTAAAAAAATTAATTTTTTGTAAAAACAATTTATCAAATACGAAAAAAAACATTTAAACACCCGCGAAAATAAAAAAAAAATTAAACCAGTTTTAAGATAATTTCCACAACTCGATCTAAAAGCCAAACTCTCTAAAACACAACCAAGGTCACACCTATCGCAGATTTCAAGTGGTTATGGTGAGTTAAATTATCGGCGTCTATTTTCTATTAATAGCTTAACAACACACTATGTTTGCAATTTGTAACCTTTCTCAAATTAGAGTATAAAATTGTTTAAGTTTTAAGCAAACATGTGAGCCAAATGGTCACACCTATCACAATGGAATTACCCACATACAACATGTAAATTTGTTGGAAGTGTTTTTTTGAATTTATAAAATTTGAAAAAGTTAAGTTCTTAAATTAAGGACGAATTATAAAAAACACACATGCACACCTAAGCCAACATATGCTTAAATACAAATACAAAAATATGTGTAAGAAAACTAAAATAACAACAAGGATTATTTTAAAAAAAATGCACTAAAATATTCTATGAATATATAAAATATTTAAATATGTATTTACTTAAAGGACAACATAGTAAATTTAATCAAATTTAAATGCAACTATTTAAAATTCATAGTCTAAAGATTTTAGGAATTTTTATTTGAAATTCATAAGTTTACTTAAAATGTAACATTTATTTCAATTCCAAAACCACAATATGGTTATTTGTTGGACACTTTTGTTGATAATTGTTTCTTGTATCTTTTTTTATACAAATATTTAAATTCATTTTTGTTACAAAAAATATATTCAAAAGTTTCTTGTCTCATGTTTGTTTGAGAAATGATTTGTTTTTTAACTCTATAAATTTTGTAAAAAAAAATGTTTCATCATGGTTGCTGGTGAACTTTATCTTGTTGAAAAAATGGAAAAGCACAATAATTGTCATTATCTTCCTTTAGCTACAATCGTTTTGATTGTAGTTTCTTGTTTGCCCAAATTCAATTAAAATCAGTGGAATATTACTGCAAAACTTTTTCAATTAAACTGTATTTTTTAGTTTTATTTTGCATTTTTTTTAACAAAGTTTACCACAATTTTAATGAAGACCAAAATATTTATAACAATATTTTGTATGTTTTTTTACAAAGTTTATAAAGTTTTACATATTTAAAAATAAAAAAACAATAAAATTATAATTACAGGGTGTCCGCCGACAAGGTATACTACTTTTTTTGCCGCCATTTTGGTAAACATTGGTCTTAACAGTTCGTATACCACGGTCGCGTGATTTGACTCCTCCGGACTTCTTTTTGGGGGGATATCTGAGAAGTAAGGTTTATGCAAGCAAACCAGATACGCTGGGACAATTTAAACAAAATATTCGGTATGAAATTAATGAAATACGGCGTGAAATGTTGAGAATGAAATGAAAAATGTGCTTAAAAGGGCTTGCATTAGTGAAGCTGACAGAGGTATTTATCTAATATTGTATTTCATACACAATTGACAACATTAAATAAAACATTTATCAAGGTCCATTCTCTTTTATTAAATCAAAAACTATAAACAAAGTAGTATAACCTTGCCGGCAGACGCCCTGTATATATTTTAAGGATTTTGCATTTATGTATAAGAAACATTTTGTAAAACTATAAAAAAGATGTTTTTAATTGGTAAAACAACAACAAAACACCAAGCTACCAAGAAAACTCCTAAAAATATGCAACGATATTTGATCAAATATTTCGTCGAACTCTAAAAGGGAATGAAGTGCGTTTATAACAGTGCTGCCAATATAGCACATTTAGGGCTAATTTTAAATATTAGTATGTATTTTTATTATGACTTCCATAATCATACTATTATTGTAGTTAGTTTTGGCAAAAAATTTAATCATACATATATAATAAAAATATGCATATAAGACATTTTATTAAAAACTTTTTTAAAAATTTTAATATATACGTGGTTTCATTTAGTCAAATCAATAATTACTTTTTTAAAATTTTTAGCTTCTTAAATAAACAACAATAAAAATGCTTAATGAACCCAAAACTTGTATTATTTAATAAGAAAAGATCCAAGAAAAAAACCTGATTCCATGAAAAAAAAATTTTGCAATAGAAAATTCTCTTAGTTAAAAAAAAGTATTTTCTGATTTTCCTTTTACGCACATAAAAAACAAAGAAAAATATAGAAAAAAATGTGTTTAGAGAATTCAAAAATGTTTAAAACTTAACAGAATATATTTTGAAAATAAAAAAAAAAAACAAAATAAAAACTTTTCCATTTGTTTAACAGAAGATTCCATCTCTTTGACAACTAGTTTATTCTCCATGGTCATACAACAAACAATGTGGCCAACTGATGAATTAAATAATAAGAAAGAAAAAAAGACAACGCAAAGTGTAGAAAAATTAAAAATGCTCTTTGTCCTTTCCTTTAACATACAAGTACCATCAAGGACCTGCTTTTTTGTTGGCAAAAAAACTCTACAAGAAAAAATACACATTTGTTTGTAAAACTGTCGCAAAACTTAAGAAACTTTATTATTTGAGCAAATCCTTTAGTGTGAAACTAAAAAGTTGCCAGTAGTTTATCATCAAGAAAACAAAGCCATAAAACATCTTTGACTTCATCTTTTAAACTTAAAGCAAAGGCCAACAAATAAAAATGAAACTTCTGCATCTGGGATATTTCTTTGTTTTTTTGTTTATTTTTCTGTCATTTAGATATTTTTGTTGCAAACAAATGCAATTCGCTACTTACTATTAGTTATACATAACTACATTTCTAAACTGGCTAGCTTGAGCAACCTACAACAAAAATAATAAAAAGAAGTGTCACAACTTATAAAAGTTTAAATAAAAAGTTGCAATTAAAATAATTTGGACACTGGTTAAAAACGAAAAAAAAATTACAGTGAGAAAAGAAAATATCCGGAAAAAAATGCTTTTTTTAAGACCAAAAACTAAAAGGACGGTTAAAAAATTCTTAAACAAATTTTTGAAATCTTCACCATAAATCATATACATATTTGACAATATAAGTAAATAATACACCTTCAAATACATGGCTTTTCAAAAAGTTTTTCTGTCCACGGGTCCAGCTCTTTTAATATTAAGAAGAGGGAGGATGGTTTTTTATATATCTAGTAGAGGTCTGCTTGACTACACCCAAATGCCGTTTAAATACATTCGTTTGTTTTTCAACAACATAGTGTTTTTCATTCAATGTTAAACAAACTAAATAAATGAACCCACAAGCGAAAGCAAATAAAAAAAAACTTCAACCGAAAACAAAATATTACCCATACATTCATATAAATAAATACTGAATAGAATGTGTGAATATTGCTGTATGATTGGTGTAAAAAATTATTATTCATTTGTGTTTGCAAATTTGTCGCTATTGTTGTTGTTAAACATTCATTAACTCGAAAAAACACCTGAATGTTTTTATAAAAACTCTAACTGTAATGAGACTTTGCTATGTTTTTGTATTTTCAAGTGAGTTTTATACACATTCAAAACAAAAACTGTAAAATGAATGTGTTCTTCTTGTATCATTGAGTGTAACACACAATACATTCTTTCTTGTGTTGTTACTGGTTTAACTTTATTTATCTCCCACAGAATGAAAAATGTTTGAATGAATATTGTTTTTGTTGTGTATAGGCAATTAAATGAATATAGTCATGCAGATGTCTAATATCTACACTTATATTAAAAAATTTTGCTGAAAAGAAAAAAATAAATTTCCCATACCGGGAATCGAACCCGGGCCTTCTGGGTGAAAGCCAGATATCCTAGCCACTAGACCATATGGGATATACTGGCCTTTGCGCAAAACTCACTATTTATAATAAATTAATTACTGCCATCTCTTGGTTATTAGATTTATTATTACAGTTTTAAGGTTATCCGCAAATGCCACTCTGTTTAAGGTATTGCCAAGTTTAGTATATTGCTTTGTCTTATAATGTTACCATACAGTCAGCCACGTAGGATAACAATAAAAACATCTTCAAAATTTCTTCACAAATTCTTTCAAGTTTCCACAAGATGCGTCACCGCCGCGTGTATGTGCTAATTTACTTTTTGTTGCAGTGAAAAAATGTACTCAAATACAAAATAAGTAAAAACAAAAAAATACCGTCGCATACATATATAACAGCCAACACACAACCCAAAGCCATAACAAAGCACAGAGGAATGCAAATCACATAGACACGTATGTGGGAAATCGATCGGAAATTTTGCAGGCGTTTATCAAAATTTTCACACTAGTCTAACAGGAACGAATCAAGTTAATATATGAGACGGACATTGTGGCCAATTGTGCAAGCTGGGCAGCTGGCCATCGACTAATACGAATTAATTTTAACTATGTTATCTCCGAACGGAATTAGTTTTTCAAACCTCGGGACTAGGGATTGTCATATTCGAAATCCCGGGATCCTGCGATTTTTCCCGTTTCCAAAGTTTGAATGCATTGTAAAACAAAACAGTATATAACTTTTTTATTACCAAAAAACAGCAAATAAATAAAATCAAAAATTTATTAAATATTCGCAAATAGTAACACAAGTCTAAAGACTGCTAAAAAAATATTATATATAAATAAGATTTAGGAATTATATAACGAATGTAGTATAAGAAATAAGCCATTAAGGTTTTGCCTTTGTTTTAAATAATTAACACTTAAAAAAATCAAAAGCATTATTAATTACGTTAATGCTGCAAAAAATAAACAGAACAAATGCTTGAAAAAGAATATAAAAAAATTTTTCAATGCATTTTGCTGGGTTTTTAAGAAAACGTTTTAGAAAATAATGGGTGACAGACATATTATATTAACGAAACCAAAATGGCAACGCTGGTATAAAAGCAGATATTTCTCTTCGTATATGCTAATGTTGTCTTATATGTTTTTGCTTAGAACAACTTTTTTGGTTGTGACAATACTGTTAAATAGCAAGTAGGTTTTAACAAGGTCATGTTCGTAAACATTTTATATGTTAATGTTGGCATGGAGCACCGGTAAAGTACATTGTCAGTTACAACGCTGATACATGTCAGGATGGCCGAGCGGTCTAAGGCGCCAGACTCAAGAGTAATCTTGCCTTTGCATAAACAAGGGTGAAAATGAGCGTTCTGGTCCTCTCTGAGGGCGTGGGTTCGAATCCCACTTCTGACAAAATTTTTTGTATTGAGACTTTCTTTTATATTTTTTTTCTAATTTTTAATACCTTAATAAATCTTTTAGTGATCACGCTATTAAATTATTTTATCAAAAGAGTCAATACCATTTTATCGTTATAAAAATCGGTTAGCGAATTGTGTGTCTGTTTAGTACTTGTTTTCGTTTATTTTTTATTTTAAATATAAAATAAGTAGTCTGTTTTTGCTCTCATACTGCCGTTCTTTAAACAAAATTTTAGTTTAGCTTAGAGAAAGGCTGTAATAACCCAAAAGTATAAAAGTCACTTTATTGTTTATTTTAGTTGGATGTAACTTTAGTTATAGTTAACTTTTTAAACAACAAAAAATAATGACAAAAATTTTTAAATAATGGGTCTGTTTTCATAAAAGCAACGCAAGAAACTATTAATGAAAGAATCAAAAAATTATAAAATGGTAAAAAAATGTTGACGTTGCGCTTTAGAAAATGAGTAGGAAATAAAAACACGGTTTGTGAAAAATTTTAAAAAAATTTTTTGTGTAGTTGTAATGACAAGTTTTGTTTACGACAAATCACGAATAAATCAACACTAAAATGTCAAGTCGCTTAAAAGACAATTCAAATTTAATACTAAATATATGTGTACATATGATATATTGTTAAATAAATGAATAATATTATTTCGAAAGTTTTTAAAATTATAAAAAAGTGTAAATTAATAATTTCTTTAGGATTTAATTTATTTTTTCTTTGGGATAATTCCAGCAATTTAGCTGATCTTTATGACTTTTTTGCCATTTCAAGCTGTCAAACTATATAAAGAACACAGTGAGTGTTTTACTTTTAACACATATTGATTAATTTACGTCTAAAATAAAGGCATGAAATCTTTTCTTAAAATAGTTTACCAAGAGTTCAAAATTATCATGTTTGGTAGAAACGTCATAGATGTCAAACTTTCTTAGAAAATTGTCCTCTTAGGCTAATTGCTTTTTGTAGAAAAGAACATTTTACATAAAACATTCTAATATTCAAAATTTTTTTAACCTGAAACTTGTAATGCTCTACCCGTTACAGGAAGAGCAGAATGTAAAATATATTGATAATAAGCTAAAAAAAAAACCTACCATCCTTGTAAGTTACAGCCTTTTTAAGATTAAATTTTTTTAATGTTTTTACTGTAATCAAAAACAGGAGCCGTTACAATGTGACCGATATCAGAATTGCATAAAAGTAATTAAGGAATTTAAAAATAAATTTTGTATCTTTCATTTAATAGAATCAGCTTCCATATAATGTTATTTCTATTAAAAGTTACATACCTATGTAAGAAACTTTTGCTCTGGCAGCACTGACCGTAATGTTAAAGTAGGCATGCTAGCGCCAATTTAACCCAACGCGGATTTATTATTGAACAATTTATTAGTTAAGAAAACAACCTTGTTTTGGGTATGGTTACGGTGTGCATTGTACATTAAGTAATTTAGTACAAAAGCCAAACATATCCCATATGGTCTAGTGGCTAGGATATCTGGCTTTCACCCAGAAGGCCCGGGTTCGATTCCCGGTATGGGAAATTTGTTTTAATAATACATAAAATAATTTTTATTAGTTTTTTATGAATTATTTATACTAATTTAATATTAGGCCTTAAAAAATAACTTCTTTTCATATTAAGAAAATAATATTTTTTCCTAAACCTTTCGCTATAGCTAAACATTTGTATACACGTGTGTATTTATCAGCTTGTGTGTCTGATGCTGTTTTAGATATTTCGTTAATTTTCTTTTGTAGAAAAACAATTTAAAATTATTATTGATTTTATCTAGTTTGGGTTACCTTAAACCGCCTTGTGCTTTATCTTAAGCTATGTTTTGTATGCCAGTTGTTTGTTGTCCCATAAAAGTACAAGAGAAATTTATGCTAAAATACACATATGCAGTTGCTTTTGTTGTAGCATAATTTTCTTGCAAAAAACCAGAGAAAAACCTGGTAAAAAAATAAGGAAGGCCATATTAGTACGAGAAGCACGCGCAGTTAAAAGAAACGTTTTGTTACGCACATAGAATAAGTAATTGTTTATGTGAGATAATGCTTCTAAGCTGTTAATAAAAAATTCTCTAAACATTTTTGTGGATCATAGATACTTATATATGACACCGACCCCTATTTAAAAACATTGCATATGAAAGATAGATAAAAAATTTTATTCCAACTTCTTTTTTGAATTAATAATTAAAAATTTGGTTTTCTAGGCCTGTTAATTACTTTTAGCTATATTAAGTTTTTATTTTCAAGCGAAATCAATTCGCCGTGTGTTAATACTCTTAATTTACAATTATTTCAGCCACCAAACAGCTCTTAGACCTCTTAAATACTTGCCTTATTGGATAACTTCACGTTGTGATGGGTATATAAGCTTCGGCACAGCCAATTATAGCGCTGTTACTTTTCATTATTATTATGGGAAACACCCATATAGTTTTATATGGTTTGTAACATTTGCACAAACCACTTCTTTTTTTTAATTCTTTAATACCCATTATTTTAAATGATGGCACTTTAAAACACAAAACATCCACTAACATGATAAATAAAATAGATCACCATTGATTATATTGAAAAATTTTTTAAAGAGAACTTTGAAAGTGCTGAGACCAAAAGCAATCAACTTTTTTGCCTGGAGGTCTTAAAGTGGAATAGTGTTATATAAATTTATTAGTTTTGGTGTGAAGACGAACGAAACCTTAGTTAGTAGCAAGCAAACAGTGAAAAAAATGAAAGTTTAGCAAAATTTTATTTATTATTAAAATAGTAAGTTTTACTGACCTAAACAATATAAAAAAATCATGTTCTATTTATGACAGCAAACAATACAATTGCCATCTTTAACTTTAAGTAATAATCAGAAAAACTTTATTTTGTTAACAAATGAACATACATATATTAAATTGAATACTTTAAATGAAATGCAGTAAATTGCTAAGACCATCTTGAGTCTAGTCTGCAATCTTCTTTGCCGCTTATATGTGGTAAATGAAATCAAGCCAACACAAATCAACACAAATCTCTTACTCTTAACAACTTTAAGCAACTTTGCTAAAATCAGTCTGCTATTGAGGCTTCAAGCCAAAACACCATACAACTAATATTTGCTGTTGATCGTTAAAAAAAAATACGCTGAAAATCGCAAATCAAAATAAAAAGTGTTGTGTTTATATGATTGTTGTTGTAAAAGATTTAGATATTCCATACACATATAATTGCTGTGCCATTTTAGCCTTAAAGAAATTACTTAAATACATATGAATTGCCTTTTCTATAAATTGCTCTAGAGCTTGTTAAACCATTAAAAGCATAGCGATAGGAAAGTGTATTAAAAATTACAAATAGCACAACCACCATATTGGCTAAGCAAATTAAGTTAATTTTTTTGTTATGTTAATAATTTTATAATTTAACTAAAGAAGAAAAAAAATATTATTAGAAATAACGCTAAAACAAATTATTTATAATCAAAGAAATATTTGTGTTTTAATTTATATATGAGCAATAAAAGATATGTGAACAAAAACAGAAGGAAAATATACTTCAAAGAATCCACAAAATAAAAAAAAAGTTATTTTTAAAGTTAATGTTGCAAATGCATTTTGTCGGTCTAGTTAATAATGTGAATATACAATGATTAAAGAGAAAAAATATTCTGAAATACCAAAAAAAAAACATTCAACATAATTTTTTTTAATCAATAACCACATAAATCACGGTTAAGGAAATTTAGAGAAAATAAAAACATAAAAATATAAAGAAATATATGTATTTTGAAAAAGAAAAAAAACCAACAACACCAGCTAAAACTTAATAAGTGAAATTTTTTGGTTGAAAGCGTTACCACAACCAAACTATAATTTATAAAAAAAACTTAAAATTAAACATATTTAAATAACAAATAAATTTCTTTTAGTTTTAAAAATACTCGTATTTAAATTATTAACAATTTTACTTATGGTTAGTATGCATATACATGTACATATGTATAAACATATGTATGTATGTATATATTTAAGTAAATACTTATATTTAAAAATGTTAAGTGTTTCTAAATTAATCATCTTTGTTTATGCAAGTTTTGTTTTCCCCCACAAAACATAAAGGTCAGCCGTTGCGTAACAATACAAATATGAAACATATCTCAAGGTGTTTTCACATGGAATGTATTTAACATATAAATTATTAAACTTTTCACCGCAAAATTAATACATGTCGTGTCGTAAACGCATTAAAAATTCGCTTGTTCAAATAGAGCGTGTTCTATTTTTATCATACAAAATATTTGATATCAACTGTTTTAAGAAAAAAAAAACAAGCAAAAGTAGGAACTTTTTGAAAGTTTTATATAAAGAATTTATTTAAGATGGAGAGTTAAGCGGCACTTACCCATTGGTATACATTTGCAAAATCACAGAAAAAAATGTTAAATAATTTTCTTTAAAAAAAATTCTCAATACTGATATAAAATATAATTGATTTTCTACTATCCAACAGAGATCCCAAGCAAATTGGGGAATTATACCCATCACATACAGACGGGGTAGCGGTATAATGCTTTGGTGCAGATGTTAAAGTCGGAAACCAACTTTCAACTACATATATGAGTCGACTGGGAATCACTTTCTGAGTCGATTGAAGTATGTCCGCATAAACATCCGCGTTTTGGGCTATAAACGACTCGAATATTACTTTATCCTCACAAAATTTTGCATATGGTCACTTCCACGTAAAATGGCCAAAAATGTGGATAAATCGTTTTTTCATAAAAAAAAAGATAAATCGATAAACATCTAAAGGAAGATGATCGAATTATAAATAAATTGATTCATATTTCACTTTAATTTATTTTAAAAGAGCTTAAGATGATCACATACTGGATTATCGCATCTTCTTTTTTTAATTTTTATGGCATTTTCATAAAAAATTTCTAATAGGTTTTTTCTTAAAGAAGAACCTTTTTTGTAGAAATAATGAATTAAATACGACTAAAAACACTTTACAAAACAAACTAAGCCCGTTCCTAAAAATATCATGCTCAAATCGATCTTGAAGTCACACCCGTCATAGTCTTCAAGTGGTCATTATATTCTTCAGTTTATATTTACCATTAATAGCTTAAAAAATACCATCTTAAAAATTCATAGATTTTTTTCAAATTAAAATTTTGAATTGTTTATGTTATAAGCAATATTTTAAGCAAAATGGTCACGCCCATCACAATGGAATTGGTCATATGTGTCTCACTTTATGCCAGCAACTAGTATCCTGAACACTGTAATTAATTTAATGGATGCAAGGTCCATTTTTTCGCATAGCTCTAACATAAGTGTCTTCCTCTAGGCTCCAATCAAACATTACTTTCTTTAAAAAAAAAAAAAATATAATAAAAATACCTTGTAGAAAGTTTGTGGTCGACAGTTCAAACAGTTTTCGACATATTTTGTATCATAAGTTTAATAAAAAAAATTTTAATTGGGGTTTTCACTCCCCCTGCTCAAATCTTACTATTTTTTGCAAAATGTAGGCATTGTTTTACAGTTAATTCTTATAGGACATTTGAAATCGGAAGCTGTCAGAGTTTCCAAAATATATCGTGCATACGTTGGTATTTAACATAAAAAAAATTTTGGTGTAGGGATGTAGGGACATGACCGGCTATAACTTTCTTTTTTATCTTGTTTTTAAATGTGTTACTTTCCCTTAACACCAAATCAAAACCAGTAGAAATTTTAAGTTCTATTAATAAATGGTTTGATATTTAAACTTTAAAATTTAATTTTTTACTTGAGAGTTTTGAAAAGGTTATTCCAGCGATTGCATTAAAGCTAAAAAAGAAGTTGACCGGTTTTATCAAAAGAACCATTAGCAGACTAACCATAAAATGATATTTAAGCCACGTTAATATATATTTTTAATTCTCAACAGTTTCTGAAATACTTGGCAAGCCATAGCAAACAATAAAAATTTTTGGGCAAAAAATGAAGAATTTTTTATTATTAAAAAAAAATAAAATGACAAAAAACTAATCTGTTTATTACATTCTAATAAGTTTATTAATTTTTTTATCTACGCACTTTTTGATAAAAAATGTATATATTTTTGGTAAAAATGAACGTTCAAAGTTGTCCGTTAAAAAAATTAACAAACAAATTTAACAATATTCTAGAAAATTAAGCAAAAGGAAGTAAACATATATGTTCCTATTAAATATTGTTAGAATTACGAGAATCCACAAGTTTAAAATATTTCTATAACCCGAAATGGCTAAGTTTGTCCCCCTGCATCGCTATTCTTTGTTAAGTTTCATGTTCCTAATATTTTTTTCTTAAACGATGACTCCATCTCTTTTCAATTTTAAATTTAATCTTAGTTTAAAAATTTTAACAGATAAAATAAATAATAAAAGTTACGTTAGTATTTATTTACACTCGTCATACAAAAAGTCCTACTGTACTTAAGTAAATTTCACGGTAAAAATATTTTTATAGTCAAATAATTGTTTTTGTGTTACGCCAACAATTAACACACTATATTGAATTGACCATAACATTTAACTGTTATAAAAAAAGCCAAAAAAACATATTTATTAAAATAATTACGATAACAATCATAACGATCGCCTACTTTTGGTGGTAAGAAACTGTTTGCTTCGTTGAAGAATTACGAAAGTCATGCAAACTTTTGCTATGAGTTTAATAAACAAAAAGAAAAATATACTTTTGCACAAAAATTAATTTTATATATTTTTCTTTACTATATAAAGAAGATTTGAGTTTGTATTTATGTATGCATGTTTGTATTTAAAAGCTGGCCACACCACTGGACCGATTTTCTTAAATTCTTACAGGGTGTTACGTCAAGTCTGGAAGAAACAAAAAGCTACTTTTCTTTTGAAAATTGTTAATGCCACGAACACAATACACCCACTTATGTGAAAGGGTAAGGTTGTTGAATGTCTAACTAAATAAATCATAGCCCTACAGCTCAAACGCGCAAAGCTTACCACATGATCTGTACAACAAGCGTTAACCGCTTAGTTTTTAAAAATTCGGATCGTAAAAAGCAAAAAATGAGTCAAATCAGTAAATTTATATCTTCTGAACTATCCGCGATAGAAAAAGAATTACAAAAATCTTGTATTCTACTCAAAAAATAAGCGGACCAATGTCTGTCAGTTTATCGAAGTTTAGAACCCTAAGGGGTAAAACCAGGCAAAAGCTTTATTTTAATAGTGCTTAGGACTACCCGGTAACTTATAAACGAAAAAAGAGAAGATAAGATAATTCTAACCATCATCGCATTTTCAAGACACCGGAGGGTTTTCTGGATGCAGTGGAGTCTGATTATCGTATCCCTCTAAGCCTTTTATAAAGGTAAAGACTAACTAAACTGCACTGATACCAGATTGGCAGCCTGGTTGGACGAAACTCTTGAAGCGTATGACCGCAAAAACGTATTGTTTTACGGATGGCTTTAGGACAGAAGGAACACGGGACTTCTTATCCTTGTTTAACACCAAAATAAGGAGATTTACTACCGCCTTTCTGACTACAATACTGTCCTACAAGCAGAGGTCTGGGCAATAACGGAATGGCTATATTGGTTCAGAGTAAACGCAAATCCCACGGATGTGAACATCTTTACCGATTTCTAAGCGTCTACAAGGGCAAAAATGTCTGTAAACACCGGATGTAGGTCGGTTTTGCAGTGCAAGAGGATTATAGATGACTACTGGCAATATGGAGGTGTTTGCATAATATGGGTACCTAGTCATCAAGGGGTTGTTAAAAATGAACGGGTCAACTTATATTTTTCTTGAAACTAGACGTATTAACTCTCTGATTATATTTAAAGAAAATTGAAAAACTTTTAATTACATGATAAGTGCTTTTAACCCAAAACTAATTTTTTTTTTCTATTTTGCCCGAATCTTTATGGCAAACGTCATTTAAAATTAATGTAATCAACGAAAGAGCAACGAACATTAAGCTAAATATCTTCACCACCAATTAAGTTAAAATGTAAAATTAAAATGTAGAAGAGAATTTTCTTGATCTTTCACAGAAAATAGTTTTAATACTAATCAGCTTAATGGCAACTTCTTTGGTAAAACTGTCATTAAAATAATAGATTTTTCTAAAGAAATTACCACAAATATCTGTGTTAAATCAATCAAAATCACATACAAGGACAATTATTATTATTCAATAATATAGAATCTATACCCAAAGTGTTCTAAGCCATTGTCAATTATTAAAATATGCTGCAACAAGTGGCATTACTTACAGAGAATGGTATTATGTCGTAAATATAATCATGGAGTAAGCACACAAGTTTGACCATAAATGTATGTAGATGTGTGGATATGTTCGTCTGCATGTTTTAGAAATAAAAACAAAATTAATAATAGTTTAGTTTCTTTAACACCAGCATCCTGTCTTACATTCAAGAATACTTTCTTTTTAACATTTTTTATCTAAAGTAAGGGTTCCCAACTTACTGTTTTTGCGCATAAATTTGATCAAACAGTTTAAGGACAACATTTTGCAATATTTTGGACAAATTTATTGTTTTATAATCCACGATGCCGCATAGACCCGTTAGTGGTATCAAACTGTCAGATATTTCTGGGAAAAGATTGAAACCTAGCAAAATCACCTGATAACTGGCAGAGATAAAAGCCAGCAACCACGACGACCTATAGGTTTATTTCTTTAAAATTTAAACATAAAAACATCTACAACTGCCCTGGAAATGCCCCTACAAGGGTGTAATGTAAGACCAACTTCCATTAACTTTTCCTCTCGAACATTTTTTTTTTGAACATTTTTATACCCCGTCTCTACCCCTAACAGTGTTGCCATATAAAGTTAAATTTTTTTCAAATCGCTCCCACATTTTCCAGGTTGCTCATGCAAATGTCAGATGTAAGACCGACCCTAATTAATTTTTCTCCAGAACCATTTTTGTGTAGCATACCTTACAGGGCTGTCATACAATACTTGAAAAATAAAAAAAAGTTTTTTTTTCGATTTTAAGCAAAAATATATTTGTTTGGGAACCACTTGTTTTTAAAAAAAAATTCATGGCAATACAAGCGTGATCTTTCTGGCGGCTTTGCGTTACCAATTTCAACAGTTTCCTTAATATAAAAATATTTTTATGAGTAATTGACGTTTATATAGAACAAGTATTTATATATGGTTGTTGTTGTTTTATTTTGTTTGACTCACAAAAATTGAAAATTGTTAAGTTCTACTGACCCAATTCAGTTTAGCTAACGAAAAGATACTAAAGCATTACTTTAAACTCGATTTAGAATTGATTTATGGGTTTGGTTATGTTTCTTGAAACACTTGCAACATGGTGCGTTCCTTAATTGAATGCGTACTTTTTTTGAGCGAAATTTTAAATGAGTTAGAAAAATATTTAAGCTAAATTTTGCTATTTAATTTATAATTTTTTTGTTTTTTTTTTTTTATTTTATACCTATGTAAGTGCATCATTCAGGTCATAGCGAGGATGTGAGTCTTGTATACCCTTTACCTTGGCCTTTCGAAACCCCAAACTTTTTTATTTTTATCCATTTTTGTTTATTTATGAAATATTTCTGATTTCTAAATAGGGATCGGGTCATATTTTAACCCTAATAGGGTCACTACGGTAAAGGTAGGGCTTTTTACCCTAATTTTTTCAAACTTTGTATGGCAAACCCCTAAAGGGGTTAGACTATGTTTCGAAGGGATGGGGTCGGTCGTACACTTTATTTCTTTAAGGCCGACTCTGGGGAAGTTATGGGCGTTTTTACATCATTTTTGTAAATTTTGTATAACAAACGCCTTATGTGATGGTGATAGAGGGTAAGTTTGTTCTTAGAATATGTTTGGGAGGGAGAAGTTGTGGGGCTCTGTTATACATTTAACCCCTCTAGGGGTAAATCCGGGGAAGTTGTAGGGGTTTTTATCCTAATTTTTTTCAAAAATGTATAGCAACCCTGTTACGGGCTGGAGAAAGGGGTGAGTATGTTTCCCAAAAAATATTTAAAGAAAAAAATTAACTTGGGTCGGTCTTACATTTGACTTCGTATGGCGGATGTAGGGTATAAGCATGTTGCACACAAATGTTCGTGAAAAAAAATTATGGGAAGTCGGTCTTACATTGCACCCGTGCATGGGTAACTCCGGGGCAGTTGTAGGGATTTTTGTGTAAAAATTTTAGAGAAATATACCAAGTTTGAATCGGTCAGTTATCAGGCTATTTTTCTGAAATTTAAATATTGATTTTTTTTGCAAATATCGCTTATTACGTTAACAAAAACTATTGTTTAATATGACTTACAGGTCCATGCGATATCGGGGGCCTTCACAAAGTTGATTTTAACCATAGCACGGACAGACAGACATTGCTAAATCGACTTCCCTTTATAGGTTCGCAGATGGATATTAAAGAAAATACAAATGGAATGACAAACTTATATATGTATATGCTTATCACTTATGTGAAGGGTATAATTAAGGTTTTTCAAAAGTAACCAAGCTTTGTGCATTTAAATATTTATAAGTTTGCATATGATAAGCATAAACATATGGGCATTTCCATGAATATGTCAACCACGGCTGGAAAAATAAAAGTCATCGCAACTTTTTTTTAAATATACCAAAGAGCAATAAAACACTTAAATTTTATTATGTAAAAGTATTTATAGCTAATTATAATTTTTAAAGCGCAAAAATATCAGATTAAACTGATAATCTCTTTGATCAATTTCCAGAATTTGAAATTAACTATTTTCCCTTAACTAGTGGCTAAATTTAGGTAATTGTAATATTCCAATTATACTTTAAAAATAATGTTACAACATCAATGGCCAAGATCCATTATGAAATTAAAAATTTAGAGTTCGAATAGCGGTATTTTTTATAGTTTGCTTTGAATGATATTCTAATGTCACGTACGTAATGCAAAAACGTTATTTGTCGTCATCATTTGAATTCGACCGGTCGCAAGTATTTAAAAATAAAAGTTTAAAGCAAGATAAATCTCGCAAACAAATATTGATCGATTTTTTTTTTTTAATTTGGTGCAATAAAAATTTTACAGTCTTTCAAAGTTTGTAGCATACGATATTGTAAGTAACACAATTCAATTTAATACTTTCAAATTCCTTTATAATTATAAATATTAAATTAAGATGGGTAAAAATAGCTATGAGACTACAAAGAAATGGAGGGAGGACTTGAAGAAAAACGAAGAACAAATAAAGAAATACCGCATATCTATCGAAAAAAGTTCGCAGATGCAGCCAAAAAAGACAAAAAAAAATAATTAACGGCGAATTAACACACAATAAGTTTGATGTTTACTATTTTATTACAAAAACTATGCTTGAAATAAGCAAACAATATGAAGATATATCGTCTATATACATATTTTCTGATTGGAGTAGCGCTCAATTTAAAAACAAATTCATTTTAAAAAGTATTCCCTCTTTTGTTAACAAATTTAGCTGCCAACATTTAGAATGGAACTTCTTTGCCACATCACATGGTAAAAGTGCAGTTGATGGAGTAGGTGGTACTGTTAAAAGAAAGGTCTGGCAAATTGTAAAAGCAAATAAATTAATCTTGCCAGATGCTTTCTCATTTTATGAATGTGCTCATAAATATGTGGAAGGAGTTAATTTGTTTTATGCTGCTACCGAAGAGATTGAAGGGTTTTCTGCTCATCTCTATAAAAAATGGCAAAATGTCCAGCCCATCCCAAAAATAAGAAACCTTTATTCGTTTTTTTATCGTGATAGTCAGTATATAAATGTGCCTCGAACTGCGTATTCAGTAAGAGAAAAAATTAAAATTTAATAAAGTGCCAGCGCCCAAGTACATAGTGTATAGTGAGAAATTAAAATAACCTTTTATTGTTTTTATTGCTATTATCACCGAATAAACATTTTTTAATTCTTTTTAAATTTGTTATGTATACATATATTTAAAAAACCAATTTTTTTTCAGACAAATACTATGAGAGAAAAATCTGTCACATACGGTATGTCACGAACGATATTAAGATTTGTTCATAACAAAATCATCTAAAAATCTTTTTTTATTTAAAAATTATGGATTATCAAGGAAAAATATTTGGCTTGGTGAAAGAACTTAAAGAAAGGAAAAAAACTTTTACAATTCGCAGATTTTCGTATATATGTGCATGCACCT
Organism: Melanophora roralis; assembly: GCA_963583895.1. NCBI lineage: Eukaryota > Metazoa > Arthropoda > Insecta > Diptera > Rhinophoridae > Melanophora > Melanophora roralis. The sequence goes on from OY757191.1 coordinate 6,312,536, forward strand.
CGACATCACTTCCGTTTTTTGTCACGTACGATATGCACCTTTTTCGTCTGATATTTTGGCCGGCAAGGTTTTCAAAGTCATGATTTTTTTTTTGGATTGTAGTACCCTCTAAATGTAACATATTGACAAAACAATTTTTCAGTTACCACTCTTTTTGCAAAATCTACACCACTTTGTAGGCGTACAAATGTCACGTACGATGACATGGAAATGCCCATATGTCTTTGTGCTTTTTGTCAATATTTTGAGAAATTTGAATAATTCTTTAATTTATTTATGACTGAATAACTAATTCTAATCAAAAGTAACTACAAGCTAAATGATAATAAATTTGGCAATTAATTTAGCAATCAAAAACTAAGGTTAAGACTCTCCATTAATTAAACAAAACCATGTAAGCAGTTCCGTGGGCGATTAGACAAATCTCATTTTTATCAATATACTAATTTCTTGTGATATTTTAATCAAGTTTGGTCACAATAACTTCTTTTGTAGTTTTATAAAGTTTGGTCAAGTTTAGTTTTTATTTTTTTTTTAACTTTTTTTATTATTTAAGCACGTTTTTGATTTTGATTGCAATGTTTATTAAATTTTTATAGTTCTCCTTATAACTTAAAATATATGAACTCAAACTTAGAATTTTTTCTTTTTGCGAAAGCTTCCACTCAAAGTTATTTTTGTTATTTTTTATTAAAAAACAAAATTATTTGCAATTTAATCTAAGCAGATTATCATAAATCTCTGATGCATAACGATGCAACAAAATGTCAAGATGACATTAAACCACCCTGACCCACATTTTAATACAAAAAATTATTAGCCAAGAATTTTATTAAGTTTTTTTTCTCTTCTAAAGTTTAAATAATTTTAAAAATAAAAATATAACCATTTATAATTATTCATATGATAGCATGCAAACACCACAAATTAAATTGTATTTAATTACTTATGATTTTTATGGTTGTAATATGTGGTTAGATCTTACAGTAGGCAAATTAATTGAACATTCACCCAAATGGTTTCTCTAAGATATTAGTTCTTACTACAAAAAAATATATTTTATTTGTTTTGGCTATCACCTATTATTGAAACTGGTTTTCTCAAAAGGAGCATTTAAACCCAAATAAAAAATTGTTCTAGATTTAAGTTTTATATTTATAATACAATGATTTATTATTGATGCCAAAAGGCTATAAGAAATGTGAATTCTCTTCGTTTGTATGTTGTCACATGTTTGGCATTTGATACTAGACGGATATCATAAAAGTGTACATTAGTTTTTACTATTTATTTTATTTTCACGATCACTCACCTTTGTTAGACCACTACTCTTTACTATGTAGTCTGGTTGGGTGGAGACCGGCTTGGCAAAAAATATTTTAACCCATTTACTACCAAACTTTTTTTGTTGAGTACTTTTTGTCAATTTCGAACTTATAATTATAGCCACAAAATTCAGATTGCGTGCAACCGAACTCGAAAAAATATAAACATATTTGCGTTATTTTTTTAAAATTTCGAGCCTTAAGGTGTGAAAAAAAGATAAAAATGGTATATTGGTACTTCTTAGGTGAGTTATGTAACTTTTTAGTTGATACACAGGTCTTGTTTAACAGGTCTCAAAAAAATAAAGATAGTTTTTTGATTCCTATTTTAAATTTTGACTCTAAGCAGTTATTTTTAATATTTTTTTTTCAAATTTCGAGCCTTAAAGAGTTAAGAGAAGGATAAAAATTAAATTATGTACTTTTTCCAACCAATTAAGATAGATACTAGCTTTTAATTTCATTCTAAAGAACCAAATAAAAAATTTTTTTAATTTTTTTTTTTTTAATTTTCAAATTTAAGAAGTAAAAAAGAGGTAAAACATTTATATTGGTATTTTTGGTAACTTTCAAACCAATGAATGTACAAACAAACATAATTCAAGTTATGATCGACAGCTTTCGAAATTAACGAGATTGTGGTTCTTTTTTTAAATTAAAGAACCTGAAAAATAAAAAGGGGATAAATTTATATTTTATCTTTTTTTTACGTCTGAACCACTTTAGAAGGAAACACAATTTAAGTTACTTTCGACTGGTTTCATGAAATATGATTTAATTTTTGGAACCTTTTTTAAAATTTTGTACCACTTACATGGGCCCATAAAAAGGAAATATTTTATTTTAATACTTTTAAAATAATTTTTTTCGTTTTTTTAAGAAGTACTTTTCTTACATTATTTTTAAATTTGCATTTTGTGCAGTTATGAGTCTTAAAGTATTTAATTAAGGGGTGTTGACCCAGATCGAGATCGAATGCCATTAAAGTGATTTTAAACTAATTTTTGATCGGGTGTTTGATACATTTTGCATTTTTTTAATCATGGGTATTGAAATATGATATTGAAGACTAATAACCCAGATTGAGGTCAAAAGTGGATTTGATGCTCAAAAAGTACTTTTTTAAAGGTTTTGTACTTTTGGCGTTTTTTAAGGTCATGGGTCTTAAAATGCAAAGTTTATGGATGATAACCAAGATTAGGATTGAAAGTCAAAAAAGTGGTTAAGTGGGGCTTTCTGCACATTTTATGCTCTTTTTACATTTTGTGAGGTAATTAGTCTAGAAACATGAAATAATGGATTGTTTCCCCATATTGAAGTCGAAAGTCAATTAGTAAGGCAAAAAGTACTTGTTGACTTTTTTTTACATTTTTGCATTTTTTGATAATATGAGGTAAGAAATAGTAAATTAAGATTTGTTGACTCCGATTGGTGCCGACAATCAAAATACTTTTTTAGTTTTTTATATCTCTGGCAGTGTTTTTTATTTTTTGTAATTTTAATTTCTGACAATAAAACTAAAGAAAATAGAAAGTACTCTTTTCATACTTTAGGCACTTTTTTTACTTTTTTAAAATTAGAGATTTGGATTAAAATTATATAGAAAATCAGGTACCATTATTTGTTTGCAGTTAATCAGTTAAGTTTGATTTTCGCGTCGTCTCTGTTAAAAATAATTTGTAGGAAGCAGTAGAGCCTTAAGCTCTCTTCTAAATAATACCACCTCACGTTCGTTTCTTCATAAGATAAAACTTTCTAGGTAATCATTTCATATTCTCTGCTCTAAATAAATAATATTAAACGATTTGTCAATGACAAAAATTGATGATTTTTATAAATTTATCGTTCGCAATCACTTTAATGCAGACTTCAAATAGTCAGTGCCTTACGGCAATACCAGGGTTAATTTTTTTTTTATTTTAGTAGCTAATATTAGTTATAGGTATGTTGTTGGTTTAATATTTCAGGTATTAGTATTTTGTTTGTTATATATGACTACTATTCACTCACTGACTGGCCATTTTGCGTTTATTATGGCTTCATTATCTCTCAGGTGTCATTGATATTGACTGATACGATCAATGATCCCTCGAAACATAACACAGCGAATTGTAGGTTTCATTTTAATTCGATTAAGCTAATTTTTTTTTACCTTTTGTCTTAAATAACTTAATTATTTGATTGTTATTAAATATATTACTTTGACGCATGTAAGCTTGAATGCCATAAATAAACAGTTAATAAAAAACAAAACATTACAAGTGAATGAATAACTGTTAATTCATGCTGTTTAATTGATTCGTTAAAAATATTGAATTTCCTTTTAATATTTTTTAGAAATTAAACAAGTAAAAGTGTTATATAAAGCCATGCTGAATCACTAACTTTTTTTCGTAAAGTTTTTTTAGTTGGATGTTCACTTAAAACATTGAGGGGTCATCGGCAATAGAATGACTCTAAAACCGAAACTGTAAATAATAATTGTCTTCGAATTTTCATTGAAAAAAAACCAATAACAAGGGAATTCGGGAGAAACAAATGAGTACACAATTTTGATGGTAGTAAACTAGATTTTTAAATAACAACTGCTTTTTGATTTTTATTTTTTTTTTTTTTGGTCAAGAAATAATAAAAAAATTTTATTATTATTTTTTTTTTTCAAAAATAATTGTTTTATTTTTAATCAACATAGAAAAAAAATAATGATTATTGTTATAAAAATTCATTTTTATAAAAATTTAAAAATAATATTCATTTCTGCCAAAAAAATAGGAATAAAAAATAATAATCAAACATTTTTGACAAAAATTATAAAAAATTAAAATATAATAATTATCTGTTTTGCATATTTATTACGGTCCTGCTCTTAAGTATATTGTTTGTCGAATAACTTATTTCGATTCTTTTCATTTAATAAATATTTTATTTGTTTTTTAATATATTAATTTTTTTCTCTTTAACTGCCTGATAGAAAAATTTCAAGCACCTGAACATAACTATTTTTAGAATTACTTAGAAATATTTTTTAAAATTGTCTTAGTTTTTCGCTTTTTGTCACATACAAGAACCGTTATTTACATCAACATATATTGTTTTTTTATTAATCTATTTCTTATAAACCCAGTCTAAAACTTAATTTTTTTTATCAATTTACTACCTGTTAATTCCAAGTCAAAGCCGTCTTAAGTTTTTTAAGAAATCTGTAATTAAATTACCAGAATGCTTGTAAAGAAAATCATTAAACCAAACTAAAATGCTGCTACAATATTTAAACACCATAATTTGAAACCACATTGAAATAACTAATCAATAATTCTCTTGGCGTGTGACTTGGTCTGATTCTATTAGATGGGTTAAAAAGTACATCCGCCAAATCATGTTGTCTGTTAATCCAAAAAGAATAAGAACTTTTTTTCTATTTTTTTTTTTCTTAAATGAATTTCAATAACATTAATGAATAGCATTTCCTTTCGGGAACAAACATACATCTGTTAAATACATACATAGAAAATACATACATGCCTACATATGCATACTAATATTTCTTTCTTATCTGTGACAATTTACAACTTTTAATCTTGGTTAAAAGATGGCAGGACATTTTTGGCTCCTCTTTCAACATGGTTTTATAGTTTCATTCCAAAGTAGGCCAGAAAAAAGCGGCAAGCATACGCATAAAATTACACAGAAAGAAAAAATACATTTTAAGGTCAAATTATTTATAATTGAATTTATCCAAAATCGTACTTGAAATTTTTATATATGATCTGTACTTAGGTTTTCTTGTGTCAAGTCTTGTCGGATTTCTTAAAAAAACCAAGCAGAAGGAAGTTGTTGCTTTTAAATATATTTTACCATTTAAAAACAAAGCAGTTCGGAGAGTCCCAAGTTTTAAGGCCCAGCTACGGCAAGGATTTATTTTTTCAAATAATAGATATTAAATACGTATTAAATAAAAACAAGTAAGAACGCTATACTGGTCTTTTGAAACGCCAAAATTTTTTTTATCCATTTTTTGTATATATGAAATATTTCTAATTTTTAAATAGGGGTTAGGGTGACTTGGGAAGTTGTAGGCACTTAGCTTAATTTTTTTTTGTATGGCAACCCCCTTAGGGGGTGGAGGTAGGGAGTATGAGTGTTACAGGAAAATGTTTGAAAGGAAAAATGAGTTGAGGTCAGTCCTACATTTGACCTATCCACAGGCACCCTGGAAGCTGTAGGGGGAATTAATAACAATTTTATCAAACTTTGTATTGGAGCCTCCTTAGGCGATAGGGATACGGGGTAAGTATATTAAAAGAATATCTTTGGGAAGAAAAACTAATGGGGGTTCTTTCGTACATTTTATTTATCTAAAGCCGACTCTGTGGAAGTTATGGGCGTTTTTAAATAATTTTTGTAAATTTTGTATGGGAACCCACTTAGGTGATGGAGATATGTATATGGGGTATGTATGTTTAAGGAATATGTTTGAAAGGGAAAGTTGAAGGGGTTTTATCCTTTTTTTTAACTTTGTATAGCAATCCCCTTACACAATTGAGATAGTGGGTAAGTATATTTAGAAATATGTTCGGGATGGTAAACTAGTGGGAGTCATTCGTACACTTTATTTTTTAAGACCGACTCTGTGGAAGTTATGGGTGTTTTTACATAATTTTTGAAAATTTTGTATGGCAACTGCCTTAGGTGATGGAAATAAGGGGTAAGTATGTTTTAGGAATATGTTTGAAAGGGAAAACTAATGGGGGTGTGTAATACATTTTCTCCCACCAGGGGCGACTCCGGGGAAGTTGTAGGGGTTTTTATCATATTTTTCCAAATTTGTATGTATACAAAAATGTTTGGACGGAAAACTAGGGTCGTTTTACATTTTACTTTTATAGGAGCACCCTGGAAGCTGTGGGAGCGATGCATCATGTATGGTTTAAAGCTTAAATCAATTCTTTTTTGGTATAAATTTGGCTAAAAATAAGATAAATCGTTCTTGGTATCAGAAAGTTCGTACTTGGTGTAAGAAAATTTATAAACCGTTCTCCGTAATTTTGACTCCGCTGCGGCTTGATTTAAATAAAGGTTACACGGGTTTATTTGTGTATAGTTTTTCTTACATTTTTGAGTTTGCCCATACAACCTTGCAATATTGAGCAAGCGATATGTACATATTTATTTGTGTATTTTTATTTCATAATTTACTTGGCTTGAATCTTTTTATGGTGTATAAACTGTAGCCATTTAAAGGTATGATCTGAATAGAATTAGAGAAATATATACCTCATGCCTTAACGCTTATCATACAACATGTTTCCAACATTGTCTAGTTGACTTTCGAACGTTTGTAAACAAAAACAACGTAATAAAGTTTTCATTTGATACTTGTCATAATAACCTCAATTCGTAGCCAACAATTTTTTTTCCTCTCTTAAGATTTTGACCCAATTTTCTAGTGTTCTCTTCTTATCTTATTTGCCATTGGCAATTGCAAAAAATATAAAACAACTTGGTTTAGAGATTGCAAATAATTTTTTTTAATGTCATGTAAGACTGTGGTTGTATGTATAAGGCATCTTTTGTTGGCGTTGATCATGTGAGATGGTGATATGAGTGTTTGGCTTAAACTTGTTTAGACTTTAAAAGTGTAATATACAGGCTGACATGTTTTCGTTAACTAATTGCACTCTAAACGTTTTTGATCTTTATTTTAAAACAGAGATTCTTAAGAAAGTCACGTTTGTTATAATCTCCACACCACATACAAACTATGTACTAACGTGGTTTGAGTTGATATTTGTAACCCCGTTAAGAAATAAATCAGCACATATCTAGAAAATACCAATCATCCTTAAATCACTTCCTTAGTTGAATAACAAAGACGGTCTTTTCTTTTGTCCAGCCCTACCTGCTTAGTTCTGTAAAATCGATTTTTTTTTGAGCGCCACTATATAAAAGTTTTTTATCCGAAAATCATGTTTACCCCCATCAATGGGTCCTTAAAAAATGGTCTCGATTTCAAAGCTAAAAAATAGTACCGATTTCTTTATTATTAAAAATAGTCTAAAAATTATTTTCAAACTTAATTTTAAACAAAACAACAAACTACCCCGAACAAAGTTTATTTTAGAAGGGTCATACTTAAAATTTGAGGTTGTTTTTTTTAAAGAATGGGCTTTATACATAGATATCGATGTCAATATTTACATAACTTTTTCATTATCTTCCCATTAAGCTCTTGTAACATAAACACATGTGAGGAAAACCATAGTTATGCTACAGTCAAACCTGCTTAACAAAATGAAAAAGACAGATTGACAAAAGCTTATGAATCACAAATTGTAATATAGAAAGCATTTTTAGAAAAGCTTTTTTAAACAGCTTTGTTAAAGTCAAATTAAGAGGATTTGTATAAAACGTACATGTATGTACAAATGTATGTTTTTATATCTTTTCGATTAAGTCTTATATGCAGACAAATTTGTCTCGTCATATTTAATAAAGAAACTTTTACATGATTTGTCAATTGTCCACGGAATAGTTTTCACTTTTTTCTAATTTGCCTTTACCTGCATTAAACCTTGTTTTTAATGATCTAAAATCAAATAAATCTCATTAACAGTCATTCGTTCGTAATTTTTTATAAATTATCAAATAATTTTAAAACAAAAACAACATTTCGCTTATTTACTTCAATAGTGTCATAACTTAAAATTTGTATATTTAAAACTGAGTGCTAGAAAACAATTAAGCATTTGCTAAAATTCCTAATACTTTTGCAGAAAGAAAAGTTTTTTTCAATAAAAGACCAAGTACAAGCACTTAATTCGAATGTATCGGATCTTATATTTCCTTCAATTCTAATTATCCCCACTAAGCCGTCTTTCAGGATGTGGCGTAGTGTGTATATTCGGTCGATAACGAATTCGCCAGATCTAAAGACGCTTTGATATGGCCTTTTCGATTTTATATATTAATTGTTCAATCAATTTATTTAATAGTACAAGGTGGGCCAAAAGAAGTCATCCGATATTGTTTGGCTCTCATTTCTTTCTAAATAAAAAAACTTCATTCCTGTTTTTTTATTATATTTACTTGAACCTTTTGAATTTTATTGGCCAAGTATAAAAGATTATATCGGCCAAATGGGCGCCGTCACAGTTGATTGCTATACGGCGCAGTGCTTGCGGAGTCGGTTTCGGACGACTGGGGAATCGGCGACAGAATTCGAGCTGCACCAACCCCCCAGACGAAATGATACGCAAGTAAATAGACACGATTATTCTGAGTTCTTGGAGGTTTATTGCCCTATAGCTTGTTTACTTGTATTCTACATCTGTCTAGTTTATAAATGTCAAACCAGATTTGACATTGGCCGCCATTTGCGAAAATACGAGCATCTTCCATTGGGTGATTTCGTTTGGCCCAACTTGTACATATATTAAAGCCAAAATAAAGGAGACTTATTCGTCTGTAGTTGGCACACACTGCCTTGTCTTCTTTTTTGTGCACAGGATAAAAAACATTGATGATCCAATCGTCAGGTATGCGTTCTTCAAGCCTTATTGTTACTTCAAACAAGCTGATGCAAGAGCTTTATCTGTTGCCTCCGGTCTTAAACAGTTCAGATAGTAACCCATCGGCTCCTGCCACCTTGTAATTCTGAAGTCGGCTTACTGCTATTTCGACCTCACTCTTACTTATTGCCATCTTTTAGTGTTGATTCAGTGCAGCTACCGTCGGATATCAACTCCAGTAGCATTATGACACTCCCAATCGAGCCATGGGCCACTTGGGAAAAGCTTCCGATATCCAAGTACAAATAAATCGGCTTTTTGTTTGGAGTAAGCATTGGTTTTCCTTTACGCTGAAACGTTAGCGGGATAAGGGGTGCTTTTTTTAATTGCAATTGGTTCAGTCGAGTGGAATAAGACGTTGCCGCCGCGTAAGGATATCATAACGGATTTCCTGAAATTTCATAAAAAAAATTGTGTCAAATAGTTGGCACTTGAATTTGTTAGCTTTAATTTGATAAAATATGCTCTAAAAATTAATTTTAACAAGCAAAGTTATATAAAAGTTTAAAAGCTATTTAACATCTTTGTAGGTTTTTTGAGTTGTGACACTTTTAAAGTAAATGATCATTATTTGCACTAGACAATTAAAACCATTTTATGTAAGCCCGTTTGTATTTAAACATTTTGTTTTAATTTCAATTTTAATTAAAACATCACAAAGAGACAGCATAAACGATATATAAAGTGAAAGAGAAGTGCAATTTTTTTAAATCTAGTTTTGGTAGACCACTAGACGAAATATGTAATTAAATGATCAATTGGAAAGATCGTCATATAACCACAAATGTTAGAGTATAATTAAAACAAAAATGCGTTCAACAATCATTTATTATGAAATGGAGAATCTGAATATGCACTTTCTATAAGAAATTTTAGCATTAGCTTTGGCCACTTAAATACAAACACATTAAGTCGTCTTATTTAATTCACTTAAGTTGACTAAATTAAAAAATATTAAAAAAAACTTTCAACGCTTATATGTTTTGCATTTTATCTTAATTATGCAATTCTAACTATTTATTTAAGAAATTTTAATTTTCTTTTTTTAACATTTCTTCAAGTTTTCAATCATATACTCATTTGTTATTTAATCTCATTTTTTTGTGATACCCAACAGGTTTCTTTCGGCGACACCAAAAGTGAACATAAGTTGAATTGATATCAAGCTGTGTTTAAAATAAAAAAAAAATATTAATTCAAGAAAGCAAATCTCACTCTATTTTTCTATGTTATTAATCAATTTTATACCCATTTTGTACATATGCGGCTGTTTTCATTTTAAAGCCATATTTTGAGTTTTTTTTTAGTTTGATGTGTAAAATTGTCAGAGATGCCAACATGATGATTTTACGTCATTTTGACAATTTTTTTGACCAAATTATCAAAAACGGCAATTGACGATTTTTATATATACAAAACTAAATCTAGAGCGGCTGTGAGGAAGCTATGCTGGTCGCCTTTGTAAACTGCTCTGCTGTTCTCTAGCGTTCTCCAGGCATTTCTAGTGGGATCCCACACACGTGTATCCCATAAAGTAAGATATGGCAAGCCACTACAGTGAAGATCTATTGCATAAGATTTGTAATCATTTCTAAAGGCAAATCCTTAACAGTGCCAATGCAAATAATTATTTCATCCTATAATATTATCGAAGTGGATACCGCTTATTTGCTTAAATAGTGTTATATCATAGTCAAAAAGTATAGCAAATTTATAATTTTTTTTATCGAAAAAGCCTGTGTAAAAGTATTCTATTATATCAAATCATATGGTAACTTCCATATTTTTTGTTTTTATGGTGTTATTTCCTTACAAAAAGTGGGATTCCATGTTATCTACTGAACCCTTCATTTTATGATTTAATGATTGTGATAGGAATAACCTTAGCTTTTGAGTAAAATTATATCTTTTATTAATTTTGTTTTAATTATTTTAGTTTTATTTTTTATTTTAAAATTTTTTTTTATAATTATACTATTTTTCTTAAAGATTTCATTTTTGTTTCAGCCATAAATTTATTTTACAATGGGTAATACAATTCGAGGCAAATCTCGCAGCTCATCTAACTATACACCTTCAATTTTCAATAAAAGCTCCTTACAGCGTCAGCATAGATCAGATAAGCAGCACTATGATATGAGATCAAAAACGCTGCCAGCACGTAATCGCAATAATGGTGTTTTAGCTGATGATTTGGAAACATCAACAGCACAAACTCTGCCCACAAAAAAGCCTAAACTTCAGTCAACCCCACCTACGCCACCACCACCAAACGGAGAAACTTCGCGAGTTTTATTTTTACTGTATTTGATACATCGCACCTGGAATGTCATCACGGATTCGAGAAGTAAAAGGTAAGCGTTTTAGATTTATTTTTTGCTTTTTATTTGCTTAAATGAAAAATATTATATTTTAGTTCACATGACAAAGTTGCTAAAAAGCCTTCAAATCAAGATTCATTTTATGAGACGGAAAGTAATTTTTCAATATCAGTGACCGAACTATATGGTACAGGTTCCCAGTGCTGTTCACAGCGTTCGATTTGTAGCTGCAGTTCTTGTTGTAATGATCCGAACTTTGATCAAAATCTTTATAATTCGATAGATGAGCAATTTTCTCAAGATTCCATTAGCGATAAAGTCAAATGTGACAATAATAGGTAAGTGAAGAAACCTTTGTAAAAGATATGAATATGAAATTAAATAAAAATTATTCTGTGGTATAGTTGGTTTATGTTAATTTTTTACTTTTGAAATAAAAACTCAAGTTAATTTTAGTTGCTGTTGTAAAGGAAAAAACATATTTTATAACATTACAGAAAGATAAATTTTTCAACAAAATGTGACAACCTATATTTGAAAACTTTATTTTTAAAAAATCCCTGCAGATGACCTGCAAAGCATAGTTGAAATATTGGAGCTTAAATAAAATATATTTTTCCTTTACAAGGTTCATAAAGCCGAACCACAAAATAATAACTACCAAAGGTCAACAATAAAATTTAAAAATTAAATAAAAATCTGGCATTTTAAGGTAAATACAATTAATTAGTAATAACTTCACATTATTTTTACAAATAATCACCCCTTTTAAAGAAAATAATAAAGACCATATATAATTAAAGTTAAATTTTTAAATGGTTTGTTTTATTAACCTTAAAAAATACTGTATCGTATCTAATAAGTAAATAACGGCGCCAAAAAGTATGCTAGCTTTTGAGTTAAAAGTTATAGTTAACCATTTAAAAAAATAACAGCAGGGTTTTTATACATCTTGATGAGTAAAATTTTTAAATTAGTTTAAGAATTAAGTTACTAATTTTTTTAATTAACACAAATGTAAAATAAATGCTAAATAGAACAATTAATCCCCATGTCCATATATATTTATATAGAATATTTTTTTTTCTCAAAGATTTTTTCAAAATACTGACATTTATATTAGAATTATTATGTAGCGGGCTAACACTGCGTGGACATCTTTTATAGTTTCAGGAAATTTATAAAATTTTCAGTTTTTAGGGGGCTATCATTCCCCTTGGTTCAATCCAACTAGTTTTAGTTTAAAACGTAAATATTATACTAGAGCTTTTTTACGCCAAGCTTATGGTCAATGGCTGTTATTGCTTTTGAGATATAAACCATTAAAAATACAGGGTGTCTGGTGGCAGATTTATATTTTCAAATTTACATAAAAAACGAAATAATTGATTTTAAGATTTATTAAGATAGGATGAAACAATAGAATGAAAATGCGAATTTAATTTTTAAAGAGTATGTCATCCAGTTGCCTTCCGTCGAGTTGAATATACTGTTCAAAACGAAGCCTTGTATTCTTTGCCACACGCAGCAGCAAACTTGGGTCAATTGAACTGATTTCTAGGCGAATATTCTCCTTTAAGCCCACAAGAGATTTGGGGACTGTTATTGTAAACCCTTTTTTTGAGGTATTGGCATAAAAAAATCCATGGGAGTTAAGTCGGGTGACATCGGTGGCCATTGGATGTCCCCAAAGCGCCTGATCAGTTTTTGAGGAACATTCTCCCAAATCAAATTCATCGAAGCTTTGGCTGTGTATGCAGTCGCTCCAACGGGTTAAACCAAGTGTGTGAAAAGTACGATGGATGAGTTCGCAGGTTTGGCAAAAAGATAATTCTCACCGTTGACATTCGCCGCCTGGCCTCGAGAATATTTAAAAAATTGGTTTAATTATCTCATGCGTGAATAGGGCACCTTAGGGAAATGCAATGGTGTTTTATGTTTAATTTAAGGGATTCGGGGCTCTTGGAGTCTAGTAACAACAGTTTTGCTTGTTGACGTGGCGTTTAGGTAAAAATAAGCCTCGTCGCCTTAAAAACATTTTTTGCGTTAATTAAAGTCACTTTCATTCAATTCTTGAACGATTTTAATTCTTAAAGGATGAATCTTCAAATCCTTTTTTAAAATTATGAAAAATGGATCTTGGAACCCCCAGTGAGGTTGTTTATTTCCGTATTTATAGTCGCCGATTTTCTGTAAACTGGTTTCAACCAGTTCAATGTTTTCGAATGTCTTTAAAGATCGACTTGGCCCTGGCTGTGGGACATTCATAGCCGAAGCAGTTGAGCGGAGTCTTTGCAGCCACGAACGAATTAAATTTACTTATCGAACACCGAACTTTGAACAAAATTGTCGACGAACAACGACGTAAGATTTATTACTCTTAAAAAATGTCTCCACAGCGAACGCGCGATGCTTACTCGACTACTGCGACAACGTGACTGGAATTTTTTTTTTTTTTTTTTTTGGTAAAAAGTTACTTTTTAAGCCAGGAATTCTTTTTAAATTGTTTAGCAATTTGCTATGCATTTGACAGAAGTATATATACTGCAAAGATACGTTGTAGGCTTTGAAGTGAACAAATGTATTTTCTGCTTTCAAAATTATGTTGATTTATTAAATAAAAAACTAATGTGGCAAGGAGTTTTCATTAACTTGTTTTTTGCATTTTGGTTATACCTTATATTTTCTTAAACAAATTTTCGTCGCCATAATTCTTCCTAGGTAGAGTTTCTACACTTTGCAAGTGGTTAGTGGCTCTACTACAAAATGCACCTAGAAGTCGGCAACAGTTTATTTAATCTTTTTTCTAATATAAAACGTTAACAAATGTTTATTTTAATTTTAGTAATCAATTTATTTATTACACATAATATACAAAGTTTTTTTTAATTATATTAAAGATCTAATTATTGAATCGTACATAGCAGCATCATCAGAATATATATTTGCCCCATGCGAATAATATGGCATTGGAAGCAATGGTGGATAACTTACATCACTGGTTGTATATGGAGCATAATTACCGTTATTATTATAGTTAGTATTAACGGAAAGCTCAGGGGCAGCAATGGGAGCATTTAAAGGTTTAAAAAAACTCTGATAATCAGGAGGATTCGAATTTATACTATAACTGATAAGACTAGTGCTATACATATCCGAAGGCGGTTTAGTATACCTGGTGTATTGCAAATTTCTCGAATTTTCATTGACAATTTTTAAGGGGCTTCCATAAGAATCTCGATATGTTGTAACTACAGAGCTTGGACTATATGGTGTTTTTAAAACTTTGCCATAATATTCCTTGTTAATTTCTGGCTCTTTAACATTTTCATACTGACTTTTTTGTACTTGTTCATATGGGTACTTGTATGTTTCTGGCGGTTTTATATTGTCATGCACCTTTATCGCGGGTTGTTTATAAGAATCTTTTTTACTTTGAGACATATTGTAGGGTAGAGGATAAAACATCCCTGGAATGTAAGGAATTATTTTACTTTTGTTAACTATGTAGACGGGTTTGGGTTTGGGTTTAGGTTTGGGCTTATACGTTTTCCGATTGTCTTTTTTTGTGCCAGAAGCATTGTTCATTGTACTATTGTTACTGGGTTTCTTGTTATCATTATTTCCTTTACCAACAACATTATTCAAGAGATTTCCTACTAGACCATCATTATCGGATTTCTTATTATTATTATCGTTTGAACCAACAAGATCTTCTACAACATCCTCCACTAAACCATCGTTATCAGAATTTGTATCGTCATTCTCGTTTGAACCAACAATATCATCTAAAAGATCCTCCACTAAACCATCGTTATCGGAATTGTTGTTATCATCTTCAGTTCCAACAACATCTTCCAAGACATCATCTACTGTATCAACCACCTTTTCTAAGACACCATCCCCACTTTCTTCACCATCGTTTTCATTTCCATTGTCATCGTTTCCATTGTCATCGTTTCCATTGTCATCGTTTCCATTGTCATCGTTTCCATTGTCATCGTTTCCATTGTCATCATTTCCATTGTCATCACTATTATCACCATTGCCCCCATTGTCATATGAGTTTGGTATTGTGGGACATTCTCCAAAGAATAAAACGGACCAATCTGTAAATGTTTAATATATTTCCAGGGATTGTCTTTTTAAACCAATATTTTATACTTACACTCTCCGTATTTGATGGCTCTTTCTAAAAAGCATTCATTTGTAAATGTTTGGGTTGTACAGTTAAACTGTGCACATATTGGTCGATAGTCTTCAGGGCAGGGACAGGGACCAACATTCAAAATTTCCCAATCTAAAAATAGAAAACCTGTTAAAAAAATTTTTTTTTAATTTAGAATATATTAAAGTACTTTTTCCCCGCTCGTGTATATCAGCATATAAGCTTAAAAGACTTGGAAAGCTTTGCGTATAGCCATTGTAGGAAGCGCAAATTTCTTGTCCATTTAAAGGGCAGGGAATTTCTGGGCAGGCGTAATTTAAAATAATTTGCCAATCTAAAGCATAAAAAAATCGGTTAAATCGTTTTGTTGTTACTTTTAAAGCAAAAACTTACTCTCTTTGGTTTCGCAGATATATTTCTTGAGCAGACATTCATTGGTAAATGTACGTTGTATATTATGGTGAGAGGCACATATTGGCTTATAGGCCTTATTGCAATATTGTGGGCAATAAGTGTCATATGTTTTTGAACCATATGCAGGGGATGTAGCCTCAGGATAGCAGTAGTCTGTAGACGTTTGAGATAGGACTGCAAAGTAACAACAACAAAGAAAATATTTAATTTAAGCAATTTTATTTAAAAATTTCCTTATTTTTTCTTTTACCATCTAATGCACTTACCCATTTGTCCATATCCTATTTGTTTGCTATTGAATGTATTAAATTCACAAACATTTTCAAAAAGAAAATTTTCATGGCCATTGGTACCACAAACTGGGGTGTTTCCCAACTTACAAACCTCGGCCGCATAGTTCGATTTGTAACTAGTTAAGCTGGTATAAGCTTTGGAAAAGCTTACTAAATAGAAGAACAAACAACAGGCTAGTAAGTTCATGTTCCTTGATGAAACTGGACTGTGGCTTTAAAAAAATTGGCATAACATTTTATACATAAATTTTTTTTCTATTCCAATTGCAGACAAGTCTTTACTATTATTTTCAATTGAATATTGTTTAAAAATTTATCTCAAAATGCTTTGGCAAACGTGAGAAAATAGCAATAAAATAAAAAATAATAACAAAGTCAAACAAAAAACCAATAAATAAATTAGAAAAACTTAAAGCATTAAGAAAAAAATGCAACATAGTCTAAATAAAAAAAAAACAAAAGAAAAGTTTTTCAACATTAAAAAAATATTCAATTTGATTTATTCATTACAATATTAGACTCATAATAGAATGGACCTTCAATATAGGGGCCATTGTATATATTTCCAAATTGATTTCTATAAAACTGTGTAAAAATTGTTCTACTACTGTCAATTTGTATATTCGAGCTTGCTGCTGATAACAATGGTTGGGATATTAGTTCCGGTAAATATTCCTCATCCATATCTGTGTTTTCGTAAGTTTCCAAAAATGGGATATCAGATATACGTCTGAGTGTTGTAGTCTCAGCTGGTTGATCATAAATAGTTTCATCTTCTATTGGAAGTTCTGTAGCCATTGTGGTTTCAAATAACGCTTCATCATCTTCAACTGTTGTTGTTTCTGTTATTTCAATAGTTGTTTCTGTAGAAGTAGTATCTGCATTTGGTTTAATTGTTGTTGGCATAATTGTTGTTTTTTCAGTTGCTTCAGTGGTCTCTTGTGTAGTTGGATTATTTGTTGTTATTTTGGTTGTTTCTTTAGTTTTTACTTCAGTGTTTTCAGTTATTCTTTCGGTTGTTTCAATTGTTGTTTCTTCAGTTACTGCTTCAGTATAATTTTTATTAGTTGTAGATTCTACTTTCTCAGTCGTTGTCTTCTTCGTTGCCTCTTCTGTTTTTTTAGTGGCTGTTTCTTCATTTGTAGTTCCATCAGGTGTTTCTGTAATAATTTCCTTAGTTGTAGTTTCAGAGACCTTATCAGTGACACTTTGAGCTGTTGTTTCATTTGTTGCTTCATCGGTTGTAGTTTCTGTTTTTAAAGTGGTTGCAGCTTGTGTTGTTGTTTCATTTAGGGCTTCTGCAATTGTTGTTTCTGCTGTTGAGATGGTTGTTTCATCGGCTGTGGTTTGTGTTGTTGTTTCAATTGTCGTTCCATTAGTTGTACCTTCAGTTGTTTCGGTAAAAAATTTTTTGGTTGTAGTTTCTGTTACGTCATCAGTAACAGTTTGAGCTGTTGTTTCAGTTGTCGCTCCATCAGTTGTAATTTCTATTGTCGTAGCTACAGGTGTTTCCGTAACAATTTTTTCAGTTGTAGTTTCTAAGACTTCTTCAGTGACAGATTGAGCTGTTGTTTCAGTAGTTGCTTCATCAGTTGTAGTTTCTGTTGTTGAAATGGTTGTTTCTTCAGTTTGTGTTGTTGTTTCAGTTGTAGTTTCTGTTGCTGAAACGGTTGTTTCCTCAGTTGTAGTTTTTGTGGTTGAAAAGGTTGTTTCATTGGTTGTCTCATCAGTTGTAGTTTCTTTTAGTGTTGTAATTGTCGTTCTATCAGTTGGAGATTCAGTTGTTTTCGTAAAAGTGTGTTTGGTTGTAGTTTCTGTTACTTCATCAGTTTCAGTTTGTGTAGTTGTTTCAGTTGTTGCTTCAGTAGTTATAGCTTCTGTTGCTGAGATGGTTGTTTCATCAGTTGTAGTTTCTGTTGCTGTTTCAATTGTCGTTCTATCAGTTGTAGCTTCAGTTGTTTCTGTAAAAATTTGTTTGTTTGTTGTTTCTGTGACGTCATCAATTGTAGTTTCTGTTGATATTTCAGTTGTAGTTTCCATTGTTGAAATATTTATTTCATCTGTTGAAGTTTCTGTTGTTGTTGTTTCAGTTGTGACATCAGCAGTTGTAGTTTCTGTTGTTGAGATGGTTGTTTCCGCAGTTATAGTTTCTTCTGATGTTTCAGGTGATGCTACATCAGTTGTAGCTTCAGTTGTTTCTGTAGAAATTTGTTTGGTTGTAGTTTCTGTTATTGTTTCAGTTGTCGTTTTATCAGTTACAGCTTCATCCCTTACTGTAGTTTGCGCTGTTGTTACAGATGTTGCTTCAACTGTTGTTGTAGTGGTTATTATTTCAGTTGTTGTCACTGATGGTTCGCTGTTTGTTTCATTTGTTGTCATTTCCGTAGTTTCTATGGCCATAGTCGTTGTTTCTCCAATTCCATACTTCATTGTGGTTGTTGTTGCCTCTGTTATTTCACTGGTTTTGCCTTGAAAAACACTGTAGTTCGTTGCATTTTCAGTTGTTGAATAATTTGTCATAGTTTCTTTACGAGGACCACAGGGTATAATTTTCCAACCTTAAAAGTATTAATAAAATAATCAATCAATAAGTAACCATAAAAAATTTTTAAAGTTGTGTATTACTTAATTCATATTTGTGTGGATCATGGCTATTGTATCCGTATTGCCTTTGTTTTTCATATTTAAAACAAACACCCCTTTTTAAATCTGGACAAGGTTTTTGAATCCAATCTAAAGGAAAAATAAATCATGTAAAGAAAATTTAAAATGATGTGTTTTTATAAGCCCTAACATTTTTATACCTTTTTTCGTTAAAAATTTATCCAAATCCAAAGCCACAAAATCTCTAAATAAACGTTGTTCATTACAGTAAGTGGCACATACGGATGTATTAGAATAAGGGCAATGTGTAGTAGACCAACCTGACAATATAAAAAAAAAATTTTTTAATTTTTATTTTAAAATTCTTTTTGAAAAATATCACTTACTTTTACCCGTGTTATATTTATTCAATTCCATATCCAAAATATTGTCAAACTTTCTAACTTCATTGTTAAATTTTGCACATATTGGCAATAAAGCATTGGTAGAATTATCATGGTGATTAGGACAATAACCATTGCCAAAGAATCGCCAACCTAGAATAAAAATTTAAATACATTTATCTAGTGAATACTCTTACAGTTTATAACAATTTACTATAGCCCAATCTTTGCTGAGTCCTTAGATCGTGCATATTGTAAAAAGTTTTCCAAACACCATGCAAAAATCCACAAACCGGAAGATGGCCTGTAACCAATGATGGCAGTCTAACCTGACCATAACCAGGTCGTTGATAAGGAATTGGTCGTGCATATGTCGGCAATCGTAAATTACTTCTAGTATGTTTGTTATGGTAACCAAATGTTGAATTTAGTACTAGCAATACAAGTATTAAGGAAAGGGACATGTTGTTCGATTTAAAAACTTTTGAAAACTAATAATTGTTAGCTTCAACTTTAATTGTTTGCTTAAACTTTAGTTTCATTACATTTAGTAGACACAGTTTAAAGGTATTGGTTTATTAGAAACATTTGTAATATTTGTAAAAATTTTCAAACCTGAAACGTACGTGATTTTTCAACTTGCAATTGAAAAATTAATAAAAAAAATTACATTATTAATATTTCAAATATTGAACAAAAAAAAACAGATTTTTTTAATATAAAAATGTACTTGTAATATACTTACCTTGTTATAATATGATTTTTATTAAGACATTAAAAAATTAAGTTTAATTCCCTTTATTGCGCAGCAAAGATTGGCAATCTTCTCAAATATATTTTTAGCAAGTGATTCACATTGTAACCTGATGTTTTCACTTAAGTGATTTAAAAAGGTGTAACCGTTTAGAGATAAAAGATTCGCCTTGCTGCTTGTTAATGCATTCAATGCTCAGGGCTTAAGCTTTTGCAAATCCTTAAAACTGTGGCCGTTAAGAGTGCTTCAAGATCGGCTCACTATGTGGAGAGATATACGTTAAAGCCTAAGATTTTTAGATAGAAATCCATGCATATTTCCCTTAATATATCAGTAAATATGGCCACTGTTGTCATATAGTTATACCCTTCACATAGTGATAGGGTATATATCAGTTTGTCATTCCGTTTGTAATTTCTTTATTCTGGATCCTTATAGATAGGGAAGTTGATATAGCCATCTGTCCGTCTGTCCGTCTGTCCGTCTGTCTGTCTGTCTGTGTGTCTGTCTGTCCGTCTGTTTAAATCAAGTTTCCGGAGTCAAATAAAAAGATACAGACCAGTTAATGGTGTCAAACGATTACAAATATCCCGCTAATAATCGCTATTTAAAATCAGCGAAATCGGTTCACTATTGACCGAGATATAAGCGAAAACCCAAAACAACCCATTTTTTTTAGGACAAAATCCGTGCATATATCCCTATATATCTCAGTAAGTATAGTCACTATTGACACAGAACTTGGAACGCATACTCTTAACCCATTCCCAGCCATTGTACTCGCTTGAGTACAGAAAAAAGGCAAGATTTAAGCACGCACAAATTTTTTAGCGAAAGAAATTAGGCAACGTTTCTTTTACTTTTGCATTCAATGTATTGCGTTTAAAAGACACATGAAAAAAAAATTTAAAAAAAATATACCGTTATTGTGCATTTTGGTTTGTTTTTGTAACACTTTGTCATTTTTGCGACTTTTAGTTAGGTCAGTCATAATAGAGCTGCGTGGAGCAAAGTCTGTTTTGTTCAAACAATAGTATTTTTTAGTTTTGTGAAGAAGAGTGATTGTGTGTACATATGACAAAAAGTTACAGGAAAAATATTTTTGTTTGGACAACGTTTTGTGAGTAGCAAAATCGCTGTACCCAATCGAGTACAATGGCTTGATATGTATACATATTTTTTAGAATTTTCCTTGGACTAAAATGGAATTTGGAGCCATCAAAACCTCAAGTTTTTATGGTAAAGCTTTAAAAAATTTAAACAGCGCTCTTGATTTTGTGGAACATGATGTTCACACAAATTTCGATATAGCGATTATTCCACCAGATCCGGACTATAATACAGATGAGGAGGAGGGTAATGCTGAGGATATTCTTTTTGATCGCATGCCAAATGATGTACCAGGTGAAGTCGAAGTATTTTTTGATAGTGATAGAGGTAAACCGGTGAAGTCGAAGTATTTTTTGATAGTGATAGAGGTAAACCAGTGAGATTTGGTTTTAAAAATTGGATGTTGACGAGCAGCTCTGGTTATTTATACCAGTTCGATACCTACTGTGGGGCCAAAGGTGTAAGTAGAGAAAGATCAAAACTGCCCCTTGGATCCCGAGTTGTGCTCGATTTATTAGACAGCGTTCCTAACCCTTCAGATCATATTGTATTTTTCGATAATTTTTTTACGTCATATGATCTTTTAGTTGAATTAAAAGAAAGAGGATTTCGAGCTATTGGAACTGTTCGAGATTCAAGAACAAAAAAATGTCCACTAAAATCAAACGCTCTTTTCAAAAAGCAAAAAAGGGGCTATTTTGATTGTAAATTTGACAATACCAATAAAATAATATTTGTTAAATGGAACGACAATAGTGCTGTAACCGTAGGGTCGAATTTTGAATGTGTTGAGCCAATGCATAGCGTAAATAGATGGTGTTCAACTGAAAAGGCAAAAATTAGTGTTAACCAACCGAGATTGATCGCAGAATATAATGCTGGAATGGGTGGCGTTGACCTCCACGATCAAGCCCTCAATAATTATAGAACAAAATTCCGAGGAAAGAAATGGTGGTGGCCGCTTTTTACCGCAATGTTGAGTTCTATTGTAGTAAATGCATGGAAATTGTTTAAAACTGAAAACAGATCTCAAATGGACTTGCTTGAGTTTCAACGAAATACTGTTCGATTTTATTTGCGAAACTATACCCAGAAAGTAAATATTTCCAAACGGTCACTGGCCCCTGATGTCGCAACTAGTGGTGGAAACCACTTTCCTAAAAGGATAAAAAATCAATTACGATGTCGTGAGTGTCATAATAGAATAAGATGGTTATGTGAGCAATGCGATGTTGCCCTATGCGTTGAAAAAGAATGCTTTAAAAATTTTCATACCTAAAAAAATAGCATACTTATGGCGCCACTGTACCCGTCCGAGAACAGTCCCAAAAACAAACTTCTAATTTTCTTTTTTTTAATTTCTTGTTATTTCTGTATTTTTTAACTGTGTTTAAGTAAAAATAAATAAATGAACTTCAATTTTTCTTACTTTAAATGGTCTTGGCGTTTAATGGGTTAAAGTAGGCACCTAAATAATGGAAAAATTTTTTTCAGATAGAATCAGGGGAAGTGGTAGTTTTCCTACAATTGCACAAATTTGGTGAAATATTTTATGCGCTATATCTCGGAAACTATAACAGCTATCGACTTAACATGTTCTACAAAAAGTAATTGTACGCTAAGGGCTACACTTTAAAGAAAAAATTTTTTGAGTGGGGGCAAAAAAAGGGGTAGCTCCCATACAAATTAACGATTTTTATGAATTATTCGATACGCTATATCTCGGAAACTATAACAGATATCGAAATCAAATATTTTACGAAAAGTAATTGGGCAACATGGGCTACGCTGCAAAGAAAATTTTTTTTGGGTGGGGGCAAAAAAAGGGGTAGCTCCCATACAAATTAATGATTTGTATGAAATTTTCGATACGCTATATTACGGAAACTATAACAGATATCGAAATGAAATGTTCTACATAAAGTAATTGGGCAATAAGAGCTACGTCTTTAAGAAAAAATTTTTTGGGTGGGGGCGAAAACAGGGGTAGCTCCCATACAAATTAACGATTTTTATGAAATTTTCGATACGCTATATCTCAAAAACTATAACAGATATCGAAATCAAATGTTCAACAGCAAGTAATTGGACAACAAAAACTACGCTTTAAAGAAAAAATTTTTTGAGTGGGGGCAGAAAGAGGGGTAGCTCCCATACAAATTAACGATTTGTATGAAATTTTCGATACGCTATATTTTGGAAACTATAGCAAGTATCGGAATCAAATGTTCTACAAAAAGCAATTGGACAACAAGGCCTACGCTTCAAAGAAAAACAGTTTTTTTGGGTGGGGGCGAAAACAGGGGTAGCTCCCATACAAATTAACAATTTTTATAAAATTTTCGATACGCTACTTCTGGAAAACTATTACAGCTATCGACTTCGAATATTCTACAAAAAGTAATAATCAGATAATTCATACATTTTGGAGAAAAAGTTGGAGAAGAGCAGGGGGACTAGAACATCCCTTAACATTCAACAAGTTTTATTAACCTTTAAATATGAATAATGTCGAAAACTTTTAAAACTCTCGACTTCAAACCTTATTCGTCTATTTCTATTTTTCATACGAACGTTAAAATTTTGTATAGTTTTCTATGGACTTTAAAACTCGCACAAGGTTTTTTATTATATTATTTGCAGTACAAAATTACTCGGCTGGGTATATTTAAAGACCAATGTAAAGGGTATATAAGATTCGGCACAGCCGAATATAGCGCTCTTACTTGTTTTTTTTTAACAGGAGCAAGGGAAAAAGTAGCCGCTAGAATTTAGAAAAAATTTAAGAGCTAACAACTCCAAACCTTTTACAGAAAAATGAAAATATGATGTGCAAAATGGAACAAAAGTAGTTTGCCAGAATCAGGGGAAGCTGCGACCCCCTAATGCAAGCAAACCAGTTTTATTAAATTGTTGATATGCTGAATCTCAGAAACTATTAAAGCTATCTCGCTCAAACCTGCTACAAGGTAGTTCTGATAAGAATTCTTTAATTTTAGAGAAATCGTTTTGAATAGGTGCACGAAAAGAATTATCAGCCTAACAAACGGACAGATTTTCTAAAGTTTTCTATGGGTATTTCAAGATATAGGGCAGCTATCGACCTTGAAACCGCTACAAAGTACTTTTATTTTAATATATACAGTTTAAAACGATTGCGTTTTATTATATGACTGGGTAAACAAGAAAACCAATGTGGAGGGTAAAGTTTGTCTGGTGGCAAATTTATATTTTTTTAATACATTTAAAAAAGTAATAAACGGTGCGGAGGGAGGGTGGCGCTGTTGGAATTGTCAATTGCGCGGATTTGTTAGTCACGATGTAGCACGCACAGCCAGAGCTTTGATGAATTTGTTTCGAAAAAATTTCCCCTGAAAACTGATCAGTCGTTTTGTAGTCCGCATATCTTTTCTATCGTTTAATGCTCTTAAAAAACCTTGAGTCAATTATTACGCTGTTTATTTAAGTTTAAAAATATAAAGCTGCCACCAGACACCCTGTATAATATTCGGCGCAGCGCCTCTCACTTGATCTATTGTAAGCTGAACGCGATCAGTGGATATACAAAAATGCCAATGTTAAGGGTATATGTATAAACTGATTAAGGTGCTCTTATTTGCAAAATAATGCATATAAAATCAATAGCTTGAAAACATGAACATGTTTTTCAGCGGCCAAAATTCTGAAACTTTTGTAACGATAAGGATTTGTTTAATTTTTAATTTTACTAAAGAAGCCTAAGGTCAAAGTTAAACTTTTTAATATTTTTTAAGATTTTTAAACTTAAAAATCCGTTGTATTAAAAAAAAATTATTGTAACAAATTAGGAATTGTTTTTATGAAATGTTGTGTTTGAAGGTTAATCTAATACTAATCATAATTATTTTTTGATTTTTAAAATTTTTGTCAACAATTATTATTGTACTTTGATTTTTTTTTATCAAAAAAAAAAAAAAAAAAAATAACAATAAGAAATATGACTATTTCTGACATAAAAAAGTAATAAAAATGAAAAACTCATTATTAATTATAATAATTTCTTGGCAAAAAAAGAAATCAAAAATATTTATAAATTTTTAAAAAATCTAAACATAAAAAAGCACTTGTTTTTAAAAAAAATACCAATAAAATACTATCAAAATGGCGCACTTTACTTAACTTTCCCTTGTTTTCTTGTGTATGCTTTTTTAATTGGAAATTAGAAAATTATTATTATTTACAATCCCTGGTTTTAATTGTTAAAAACATCATTTGACTAGCTTGACGTTTGCCTTTTTTAAACTTATTCAAACGGAAACCCTTAATTATCTCATTACCAAAAAAATGGAATTATACCACTTTTAAATAAAATAGCTCATACATATATGTATGTACATATGTATACATGTGTACATACATATATGGCAATTAAGTTTTTAAGCCTTAGATGCTTAGTCATGAGCATTCGTAGCAAATGTAACATATCCGAAAATGAAACCAGCAAACAGATTTCTTTTGTCGAAATTACACAACAACGGCGGAACCGAGGTAACCATGGTGAAATAACCGTACCAGGTGGTGTTACAAGCACAGCTGATCTACTTTTTTCATGCATAAATCGAGGCTGGGTAGTCAAAGTTCTTTACTTTTACATATCTTTTTTTGACAACAGAGCCAACTAAAACTACAACAAAAACTAAAATTATATTCACCAAATTTTGTTGTTGTAGAATCGACACCACCTGATACTCATAATTGCGCCATGGAGGTAACGATATTAAAAACTTTAACAAAGCTATTTATCAGAAAATAGACACAAAACTTTTAAAATTTTTGTGGTTTTAAACCGGTCAGCTGAATGAATGGCGATTTAGAATCGCTTTGTTACGTTTTGGATAACTTTATTTTAAATTTTTTAATAAATTAATTATATGAATAATTTAAAATCACAATTGTGATTTTAAAATAACAGCTGAGTTTAAACCACTCGATTTTAAGAAAAAGCTTTTTATGTTTCGAAAAATGTACTTTATTAACACAACAACCGCTTGTTAGCAAGAATGATAAAAGAAAGATTACGACCCGAGCATGATGTTCCGTTAGATGACGTATACGATCCACTTTAATGGCTGACAAATCTGTTTCTTATGAAAAAACTACAAATTCAAGCAAATAATTTTGGTTTTTTGTGAAAGTAAGCACCTTATAATCAAAAGCTTTAGCACAAAAAACAACAATAACATACAATAAAGAAAAAGAATGATAAATAACAGCACATAAACTTTAAAGCTCAAAATTATTATCCAATAGAAAACTGTATGCGTGGGCTAAAATATTTAAAGTCAACAGGAAAGCATTTTGCATTACGTCACCGATCCAACATGCGCAGAAAGTTCCGAATGTTTGCTTTTCGTGGTGTAATCTTCGATTTTATCATTCTTGCCTGCTATTATGTATAAGTATCGAAGGAATATATCTTAAAAAGTTAACATTAATTCAAAACACTATTGAGCTAAGAAAAAACTTTAAAGTAAAGTAATACTTTTTAAGACTTGTAGCTTCTTGTTAACAGTTTAAAAATATCTACAACAAAATTTTAATTTTTTGTACTTAAAAATATTCTTACAACTACATGATATTTTTTTTTAATTAAGAATTATGTTAAATTTGACTAATAATGAAATAAAAAAATAGAAGGAAGAATGATCTTAAAGAATTTTTTTCTTAAAAATTTCAAAATTGTAAATTTATAATTTAATCCCCATTATTTTCTAAAAAAGAAACCATGGAACATTTGGTGGTGACTGCAAATCAGGACGATAAAAAACGTTAGATCTGTAAAAGAATGGTCCCTCAACATAAGGACCATTATACTGATTGTGTGTTTGATGTCTAATAACTTGTTGCAATCGTCCGGATGGATGTGTATTCGGACCGTAGTAAATTGTAGGTATAGTAGCAAAGGGGTAAGGGTATAAAGATGTAGAAAATGAAGAAGTTCCAATTGAAGGACGAACTTTTTTGCGCGGACTTGTATAGCTTGTTGTTGGCGTCTTGGTAGAGCATAAAAAAGGTTTTGTTGTACCTGTGGTTGGTGTTTTCTGTGGACTTTTTGTTGTAGTAGAAGGCAGAATTGTGTAATTTGTTACAGTTGCTGGGTGACTTGTTGTTGCTATATATGATCTAGTAGGTAAGGTATTTGGTCTGGATTTTGAAACCATTTTTGTCGAATAAGAAGTTTTATTTGGTGTTGAAGTTGGTTTCGGTGAACTTGAAGAAGGTTTAGGGCGTTTAGGCCTACGTTTTCTTAAGCAAGGAGCCTTTGTTGAAAGACTTGTGGGGGAGTTTGTGGTAGAATATGTTGAAGAATAAGTTTTTGATATGTTAGCCTCACTTTCACCACAAATGCCATTGTAAACCTTAAGCCAAGCTGGGTTAAAAGAAAATAAAATATATTAAAAGATGTTTAATTTCATTTGAACATATGTAAAACAACTTACTTTTTTCTGTTTTAAGATTTTCAGCACTTAATTGTAAACCATTCTTAAATGTTTTATACTCATTCTTATATTTAGCACAAATTAACTCTGAACAGGGTGTTAAAATCCAATCTAAAAAATTTTAAATAAAAACAAAATTATATATAATGCTTTGGCCTGGCTTTCAATGTTAATAAAATAATACTTTTTCCTGTAATATGCCTTTCAACTTCCAAAGTGCTTGCATTGAGAAATATTTGATATTCATTTTTATAGGACACACAAATGGGACAAGGATCCATTATAAGCCAATCTATAACAGAATTTTTTTAACAATTATTTTAAAAATAAAAAAAATACCTACATTTGCCTGACATTGCTGAGTCTTGTTTTATTTGTAAGATACTTTCGAATATACGAAATTCACTGGAGTGTTGGGCACAAACTGGTGACAAAGGACAAGGAACCATAATCCAAGCTAATTTTATATTTTCAAAAAAGATTTTATTGCAAAATATTTAAACTTGAAACTATTTGGTTTTACATACCTTTTTTGGTTAAATATCTATTACGTTGCAAATCCATTATACTATTAAATGTTGTAATTTCATTGCCATATTGAGCACAAATCGGTTCATTTTCAGGGCAAATACCAAAACTAAAAAAACGCCAAGCTAAATGTTTTATATTAAAAAAAAATGTTTATAAAAAATAAATTAAAAATAAAAAATCTATACTTTTTGTATAAAAACATATTAAAGTCTATTAATGCTTACAATTTCCCTTTCTGACTTCATTGGTTAAATGACGCAAATTGTCGAAAGTTTTCAAGGCACCATTTAAAATTCCACATACTGGTCCTTTCATCTGACAAGGTGTTGGTCGCAAGGTTTTGGAAAAAATCGGATTAACAGGACATTCTGAAAATTGTCCCAATGCATCAGTAGTAAATAGCAAAGAAATTACAAGTAAAAATATCATGATGTTTGTTTCAAGAACAGTCAATCGTTTCTACTAAAATTAAATACTAAGAAAAGGTTTTTAAATTATTTCTGAAAGAATAATAATAATTAAAAATAAAACTTGTAATAAAGAAAGTCTTATCAATAAAAAAAAATTCGACAAAAAACATAAAATTTATAAGAAAAAAAAATGTTTAAGAAAAAAAAAAACAACAAACAAGAAAATAACAAACCATTCAATAAAACAATTTTTTTCTCAAGTACGTGCTTTCGACAAGACTTTGGTTCCGTTTATTGCTTCGTTTGCTTGATACACCCAAAGTGTAGCGTAGAATTTTCAAATTTATGAATGAATTTTAACAAGGTTTTAATCAATATATTTCATGATTTTATAATAAATAACTTTAAAGCTAAAAATAAAAAAAAAATAATTTTTGTTAGGCCTGAAATTACAAAATTTTCTAAATCCTATTACGTACTAGAAAAACCAGTAAAATACATTTCATGTATCACGTCTAAGTTACAAATAATTTGAAAAATGTGCAAATTTCTAATGCTAATACGTGTTGTTAAAAATAAATCTAATTGTGTACTTAAATGTTTTGTAATATTTTTAACGAATATTGTTTTTCTTTCACAAAAACTAAAAATGCAACAAAAAAAGTTCAAATTTTAAGTAAAAATTTTGAAACAAAGGTTTAAGCTTAAGGGCTGTAAAATTTTCTGTGGTATAAATAGAAAATTGGCCGCAAAATAAGTTACATTGCGTTTCCTAAGCTTCTGGTAACAAAAATCGAAATGAAATGTTTCTCCGTAATTCTGATTTTATTGGTAACCATTGTAACCCCGAGTTACACATTTCCCATGGATTATCATGAAACTCCTGTATGTGCGTTTTTAAGAGGAACCTATAGAACATTTTCCAGTATACAAGCCTTACTGACAGAAATACGCCTAACCGGAAATTGTAAGTATATTTGTTTGTCCGAACTGTGACCCTAATCAGCTTTTGTTTTTTTAAAAAAGATTGGTGTTTAATAAAACTGACAGAATGTGACATAATTTTCGATAATTGTACGGATGACGAACTCCCAATATGTGCTTATTCAGAAGAGTTGGATGAATTTTGTACATTCAGTAATGAATGCAAAATGAATAAAGAGATACACGATACGGGCATAAGTAAGACAATTGCATAGAAATGCGTTGATTCTAAAATAACCCTAAAAAAAAATTTTTTTTTTATCACAGTTTGGAAAGCAACACTTCCTTTTGCCTGTCCACCAACTCATAACGATACATCAACAACAACTGATGGAATGACGTCCACAACATCAGAAGGGATGACTTCAACAGTTATAGACAACTGCACTGTAACAGAGGGAGAAACATCTACAACCGAAGTAATTGAAACGACAATAATAACAGAGACCACAACAACAGAAGAACTACCAACCACCACCGAAGTAATTGAAACGACAATAATAACAGAGACCACAACAACAGAAGAACTACCAACCACTACCGAAGTAATTGAAACGACAATAGTAACAGAGACCACAACAACAGAAGAAGTACCAACCACTACCGAAGTAATTGAAACGACAATAGTAACAGAGACCACAACAACAGAAGAACTGCCAACCACTACCGAAGTAATTGAAACAACAATAATAACAGAGACCACAACAACAGAAGAACTACCAACCACTACCGAAGTAATTGAAACGACAATAATAACAGAGACCACAACAACAGAGGAACTGCCAACTACTACCGAAGTAATTGAAACAACAATAATAACAGAGACCACAACAACAGAAGAACTACCAACCACTACCGAAGTAATTGAAACGACAATAATAACAGAGACCACAACAACAGAGGAACTGCCAACTACTACCGAAGTAATTGAAACGACAATAATAACAGAGACCACAACAACAGAAGAACTACCAACCACTACCGAAGTAATTGAAACGACAATAATAACAGAGACCACAACAACAGAGGAACTGCCAACTACTACCGAAGTAATTGAAACGACAATAATAACAGAGACCACAACAACAGAAGAACTACCAACCACTACCGAAGTAATTGAAACAACAATAATAACAGAGACCACAACAACAGAAGAACTACCAACCTCTACCGAAATAATTGAAACGACAATAATAACAGAGACCACAACAACAGAAGAACTACCAACCACTACCGAAGTAATTGAAACAACAATAATAACAGAGACTACAACAACAGAAGAGCTACCAACCACTACCGAAGTAATTGAAACGACAATAATAACAGAAACCACAACAACAGAAGAACTACCAACCACTACCGAAGTAATTGAAACAACAATAATAACCGAGACCACAACAACAGAAGAACTACCAACCACTACCGAAGTAATTGAAACGACAATAATAACAGAGACCACAACAACAGAAGAACTGCCAACCACTACCGAAGTAATTGAAACAACAATAATAACAGAGACTACAACAACAGAAGAACTGCCAACCACTACCGAAGTAATTGAAACGACAATAATAACAGAAACCACAACAACAGAAGAACTACCAACCACTACCGAAATAATTGAAACGACAATAATAACAGAGACCACAACAACAGAAGAACTACCAACCACTACCGAAATAATTGAAACGACAATAATAACAGAGACCACAACAACAGAAGAACTACCAACCACTACCGAAATAATTGAAACGACAATAATAACAGAGACCACAACAACAGAAGAACTACCAACCACTACCGAAGTAATTGAAACGACAATAATAACAGAGACCACAACAACAGAAGAACTGCCAACCACTACCGAAGTAATTGAAACGACAATAATAACAGAGACCACAACAACAGAAGAACTGCCAACCACTACCGAAGTAATTGAAACAACAATAATAACAGAGACTACAACAACAGAAGAACTTCCAACCACTACCGAAGTAATTGAAACGACAATAATAACAGAGACCACAACAACAGAAGAACTGCCAACTACTACCGAAGTAATTGAAACAACAATAATAACAGAGACCACAACAACAGAAGAACAACAAACCACTACCGAAGTAATTGAAACGACAGTGGTAACCGAAAGCTCTACTGCCGCACCAATAACAAATCACACAAGTCCCGGTCTACCATGTTTATCAAATTCGACTTTAAATATTGGCGATAAAACTGTCATTCATATCAATTCAAATAATACCTACAATGGACCCTATGCGGAAGGAGACATTTATCATCAGCCCGTTCATAACCATTACCATGTTATTCCTGTACCAGTACCTGCTGAAAATGTAACATCTGAAAATCCGAATGGTCCAATATTAAACCCGTTCCCTGTGCCCTCAAACTCGTCAGCAATGTATGAACTATTTGCTGACTTTTATGCCAAATTTATGGCATATATTAGTGGCGCGCAGGCAAGTGAACATTAAGCGAATATAATACAATAAGTCTGTGATTTATAAAAAAAATAATATGCACCATTATGAATATACATATATACACATACATATACTTAATTTTTAATTTCAGTCATATATTTAATATTTTATCTATAACACTTTTTTTTAAATAAAAAATATTACACGAAGCATTTTTAATAATGTTTACATAAAGAATTTATTTTAAAAATGTATAAAACAAGTTAGTCATAAAAATAAATATTTTAAAATAAAACGATTATTTAATTTAAACCAAACATTTTTTCATTTGTTGAAAATTCAAAAAAATGGTCGTTTCCTTTTTCAGAAAGTAATTTGTGTTATAAGAGCAAAACTTTCTGATCCACTTACAAAAATCTCCCGGTATTTAGAAAACTTGTAATCAGAAGCAGTATTAGCTTTTAACAAGAGAGTTTTATGTGTCGTGTTTTTTTTTTTTTTTTTTTTTTTTTTTTTTTTTTTTTTTTTTGAGTAATAAACATAAGATGGGCACCAATGATGTAGCCAAGGTACATTAAACAAGGTGGAATCAACTGATCAGCTGACTTTTATTTCCGCCATATGTTTTATGGCATAGCTTTTTGAGAATTTTGCTAGAGCAACAACAAAATACATGCTAAATTTTTACAGGAAGTTGTTGTTGTAGATATGAAATCACCTTATTATTCCACCATGGATGTAGCTATACCAAGCTTATTAGATTTAAAAATCGAATATAATATTATTTTCTTTATAAATTAAAACTTAATTGCACATGTATTAATATATTTTAAAAGCGTTATAAATTCGCAATTCATGCGGTAAAATTTGATTTCCGGTGTTGAACTTACACAAATGGGGCTCACTGTGAATTGTGAACAGATTATTGTAGAATTCTAATAAACAATTGGTAGTTTAAAATTCTAACAGTATGCAAAATGCAAGCCCAACATGCTTTAGATCTAGCGCTGTCTTGTCTTGTTTAGACTAAAGGTCTCAAAAAAACGTGTTTTAAAGCTATAATTTGTTTATATAATTTAGATACAAAATTCATTTGATTTATTCAGTATTATGCACAGTTTAATATTTAAATTATTTAAAGCATTTAGGGACATATTACAAAAATTAATTTCAAGTAGACTTTAAATATTAATTTTTTATAAAAGTTTCATTTAAAAATCCTATTTTAAATTTATAAATGGTTTTGGATATGCCGCTTTAGACACTTAGGCCTAGTTTACGCTTAGCGCTGCCATGAGCGATGCCTCACACTGCCATGTGCTACCACTAGCTACCAAATTTTACCATACTCGTTTCAATTAGACTGTTTATGCTTACCGCTGCCACCGATGCAATTACACGCAAATTCACACTACCAAACTCGATAGATCGCTTCTGTTTGTTTTTGATCGCTTGAAATCATATGTTAAAAATGGACGCTGAAAGATTCATTAAAAATATTCATAACCGTCGATCTTTGTGGGATCAACAAGACAAAAATTATTTCAATAGAAGTGTAAAAAGCAATTTGTGGATTAAAGTGTGCAATAAAATAAACGTAACAGGTCAGTTTTTGATTCTATTTAAAATATATTTTTACAAATATTTAAAATAAGCCAGGAAACTGTCTCTAATGATAGTAGCTCGACCAGAATGTGCATTGTTATTGGTGGTATTTGTATGGTGGCCATTTCACGTGTTACTAAACCAAAATAAAACAAAATATGTAGGTGTTTTAAACCAAATCGCAAGCGATTGAGCAGCATTTAGCTTGCACATTTGATCGCGGGCGATTGCAAGCGTCTAAGTCGCTAGTAAACGCCAGTGGCAGCATCGCTCATGGCATCGCTAAGCGTAAACGAGGCCTTAAACCGACAAAAATATCACTATAAAAGTTAACTTGTTGTTGTTTTCTTTAAATAAAAAATATCAACACTTTTGATTTTTAGACCATTTTATAACTTCTTTTTAAATTTTTTAACACTTTTATAAGTTCTTGTTATGGCAACACTGTTTAAACTTAAAGAAGAGCATTTTTAAAGCGCAGCCAGATTATGACTTTAATACGCTGCACAGCCTTGGTTGGAAAGCTGTTGCGTTTTTGGGCTAATATTTTTTATGCACAAAATTTAAAAATTCAAACCCCAAACAAAACGGTACCAATCGAATTAAAACTCCCTTTTTAAATTATCTTCATTTTCCTAACCGACTTATACCGATTTTAATGATGAAATAGAACACTACAACCAGTTTCAAGCAAAAACGGGAAAACAGGCCAATAACTTAAACTCGGCTACAACTTCACAAGCAGTCACTAAACACAAAGTGCAAACAATTTTTCAATTTTTATCTAAAAGTCTTTCTTAAAGTAAAGTTTTCTGTACAATGGCGACTGCAATTATCATGCTTTTGTGCTTCTTTAATTAATTTTTCAAAATCAATTATTTTATTGACAAATTTGCAAATTTTTAAATTTAATTGCGCCTTTAAATGTTTCTATACTCTTCACATTGATGATAAGAGTATATATATGTATTTCATTCCGTTTGTAATTTTTTTTAAATCTACTTGCGACCCCTAAAGTATATATTTTCTTGATCCTTGTACGCGAATTGATTAAGAAAAGAAGGCCTTAAAAATCATGTTGACCTGTGTAATTCACCATGGGATGCATAAAAGCCTTATTCCTAAAAAAGAAAGGCATGTTCATTGGTTTATAATATTTATTCTACTTAAATTTAATCAATTTCGTAGGCGATGATTTTGGCTCATCTAAAAATTTCATTGTCCATCTAAGCGTGCTTACATATGTCCCTCTAACAAACTTAAAAGTAAAAACCTTTTTGTTAAAACTAATTTCGATTTAAATTTCTTATTTCAAATTTTTTATTTCAATAAAAGTCTAATTTGCTATTAACCTAGTAACCGTTGGTAACGTTTTTCGTTGCAACATACTGCAGGAGTTTTAAAAGTGGCTCAAGAGGATTTGTACTGTAGCCGCTGTTATATTGGTTACCCGGCATTGTTGCATATGGCTGATAGCCGGATACTAAGGCAGGTACAGCTGGCAACACTGGTGCTGCGTGCTGAGAATGTTGAATTGGTAGGAAATTGAAATTTCCAAAATTTATATGTTTATATTTTGGTTCATAGTGGTAGGGACCCTGGTATACGACTCCATTGTAAATAGTTTGTCCCTCATTACTAAGATGTTCAGCGGGTTCTTCTGTTGTTGTATCTTCCTGCTGAGATTCTGTATAGTCGTTATAAATTTCGGTATCTGCTTTATTATTGCTGTTGTAGTTATTATTTGGCTCGTTGGCGTAGTTGTTATTTGCCTCAGCCACATAACTAGGATCTTGAGAATATTTAGGTAAGTTTTGGTACTCCAGCACAGGCGATATGTAAGTTTCTGTTTCACTGCAAGGGACAGACTCCTCGTTTGGCTGAGAATAGGAATCGGATTTGTATTCAGTATAATCTGAAGGCATTTTAGGCGAATAACTAATTGATGAGCTTTCAAGTTCCGAATATGATTCCCGTTCATAATTATACGATGGAGAGGGGGAGGCTGCAGGGCTAGGTGTATACGTCTCCGGATAAGTTTTAGAAGACGATTCATAGTCCAATTCGGGCTGGTTTTCATATGAGTTTGGAGAGTTGGAGTATAAAGGTGAAGGTGATGGCTCGGGAACTCTTCTGTATGTTTCTGGAATTTCGGGAACATTTTCCATTGGAACATAGGGTTCTGGTATAGATTGTAAAGAAATTGAGTTACAGCAAGGGGTAGGATAGGATACAACTGGCAGCGAAAATATCTTTGCCAGCGCAGGGTTTGAAAGAGGAAAAGTTGTAAATGGAATGATGCCTTGATTATTATAACCATAGGGAAGAGAGGATTTTGCTGGGACAAGATCAGAAAAAATTTGTTTATAGAAAGGCAATGCAGAATATGGACTATGTTTTTCTGGATATAATTGTGATTCCACCGGCACTGGAACTGGCGGATGCGTTTCACTGCTTTGCTCGTCCGAGTATGGTTTCTGAGATGGTTTATATTGTTCAGAAGGAGGCAAATCATCTGGTTCTGGGGAAGAATAATGGGCTGGAGCTGGGTTGTATTGCATGGGAGCTGGCGTATCTACTGGTATGGAGTACTGTGATGAAGCTGAATAATATTGCTTAGGAGCTGGTGGTTCAATAGGTGCTGGGGTCGAATATGCTGTCGGAGCTGAATTATATTTTGTAGAAGACGGTACAGAATATTGTGATTGAGCCGAATAATGCTGTTTAGGAGGCTGTGGCTCCATGTGATCTGAAGCAGAATAACGTGCCGAAGCTGCGTCATATACTTCAGGAGCTGGCTGTTCAACTGGAGGTGGAGCAGAGTAAGACTTTGGGGCTTGATAATTTCCTTTTGGAGCCACAAGTTCATTTGGAGCTGGAGCAGAATAAGGTGCTGGAGCTGGATTATATTGCGTGGATGCTGGCGAACCAACTTGTGGTGGTACAGAATATTTTGATGAGTCTAGATAATATTGCATAGGAGCTGGCAACTCTACAGGTTCTGGCACGGAATTCGGTGAGGGACTTGGTTTATATTGCAAAGGAGCTAGATTGTATTGCTTAGGAGCTGGTGGTTTGTTTGGTACTGGGATTGGGTATGGGGCTGGAGCTGGGAGGTATTGTGTAGAAACAGGCGAATCAACTGGAGCCGGGGCGGAATATTGTGATGGAACTGCCTGATATTTCTTAGCAGCTGGCGGGTCAACTGGGGCTGAATTTGAGTAGGGATCTGGAACTGAATCATACCCAGAAGAAGGAGGCAAATCAGATGGTGCTGGAACAGAATATTGTAATAAAGTTGTATGATATTGCTTAGGAGCTGGTGGTTCAATTGGTGCTGAAGTCGAGTACGGTGCTGGAGCTGGATTATATTGTGGAAGGGCAGGTGAATAAACTGGTTCTGGGGGAGAATATTTTGGTGGAGCTGCATGATATTGCTTAGGAGGTCGCGGCTTAACTTGTTCTTGGGCCGAATGTGGAGCTGGAGCTGGATTATATTGTGGAGGAGAAGCTAAATCAGCTGATGTTGGCATAGAATGCTGTAATGGAGTTGGATTATATTGCTTAGGAGCTGGTGGTTCTGGAACGGAATATTTTGGTGGAGCTGCATGATATTGCTTAGGAGCTGGCGGTTTAACTGGTTCTTGGGCCAAATATGGAGCTGGAGCTGGATTATATTGTGGAGGAGAAGCCAAATCAGCTGATGTTGGCATAGAATACGGTGATGGATTTGGATGATAATATTTAGGAGCTGGTGGTTCAATTAATGCTGGGATAGCGTACGGAACTGGAGCTGGGTTATATTGTGGAGCAGCAAGTGAATCAACTACTGCTGGAACCGAGTATTTTGATGGTGTTGGATAATATTGTTTAGAAGCTGGTGGTTTGATTGGTGCAGGGATTGAGTATGGAGCTGGATTTGAGTTATATTGTGGAGAGGCAGGCGTTTCAGCTGGTGTTGGGATACTGTACGAAGCTGGAGCTGACTCATATTGAGGAAGGGCAGCCGAATATGTTGATGCTGGGGCAGTATCTTGTGATGGAGTAAGATGATATTGTTTAGAAGCTGGTGGTTCATTTGGTGCAGGGATCGAGTATGGAGCCGGTTTTGAGTTATATTGTGGAGAGGCAGGCGGCTCAGCTGGGGCTGGCATTGCGTACGGAGCAGGAGCTGAATCATATTGGGAGTTAGCGCCTGAATCTATGGGTGCTGAAGCAGAATATTGCGCTGGAGTTGGATGATAATGCTTAGGAGCTGGCGGCTCTACTGTTGCCGGAACCTGGTAAGACGCCGGAGCTGGATCATATTTTGGAGGAGCAGGGGAATCAACCGGAGATGGCGCGGAATAATGATCTGCAGCTGGTTCGTAATGTTCAGGTGATGGGTCCAAAGAATGATATTTGGAACAGGGCGGTGCTGGAGAAGGATTATTATTATTGGCAGCAGGTATGTGTACCGTTTCCGATAAAGGCGGATTATTTTTCCCAGAATAAGGAGAAGGAGCATCATATGACAAGGTTTCGGGATATTGAGAAGAGGGTTCGGGGTTATTGTAAGTAGAGTTAGGCAAATCAACAGGATATGATGGAACATGCTCTGGAGCTGGAACATTATAAGAATCATGAGCTGAAGCTGGGTTATAATATGTGGGGTTTGGTGAAGGCGTCGAAACCGTGGAAGGTGTCGAGTATGCTGGTAAAGAAGCCTGACTATATTCCCCTAAATAAGGAATAGAGTCTGAATAAGGTGAAGGAGCTAAATATGGGGAAGGCAAAGGATCTGGAACTGGATCATAAGGCTCGACTTTAGGTTCCGAAACATTATCTGAATGATATTGCTGGGAAGTAGCAGGAACTTTATCATATTGGGCAGGTGACGGCACAGGTATGGAATATGATAACGAAAGTTCTGGTTGTGGAACTGAGTTAGACAAAGGCGCTGAGTACGATGAATAAGATTCGCCATAAGATATGGGAGCTGGTGGAGTAGGTGTTGAGGCCTCGTAGCCATCACCCGAGCTTACTGAGCAAAATCCATTAAAAATAGTTTTCCATTCTAAAATAAAATTCTTAATTAATGGTTGTTTTTTAAAAATATTTATTTTGCTAAACTTACCAACGCCAGTTGCTTTTTGTTCGGCCTCTACAACACATTGATTTGGAAAAGTTTTGTAAAAATTATTACTAGACACCGCACAAACTGGATTTAATATTGAGCAATCAACACTATTTTCAGGACAATCGCCAGTAGCCACAGGCGTCCATATCTGACCAGTATTCCTAAATTCATCGTAAACCTGCCAAATATTGGCAAATGTTCGATTGACATTATTTAAAGTGGCACAAATTGGTATATCATTTAGGTTGCTATAGCTGTTGTATTGCTGATTGCTGGCTGCAAAAAAACATCCAGCAAGGATTAATAATAACCCCTTCATATCTCGTTGCTGTTATAAATTTTGGGTTTTCTTTGTTCTTTTGTTGCAGAAATATTACTAAGAACTTTTATATGTATGGCCACCGCAAGTATATTTATAGAAAATATTAAAGACTGGTTTTTATACTTATTACAAGTTTTTTCATTGGACTTGAAACATTTAATCAATTTTTACTTACGTTCATGTAATAACTTACATATTTCAAAACCGTCTTTATTATTAGTCTGGTGCTGCTCATTAGTTTTATTTTGCTATTCCAACGTGTACTTTTAAAAGTTATTTTATCTCTTCGTTTTTAAAGAAACTTTTCGCTTTCATATGTATATTAGGTTCTTTTGTTGGAGTTCTGAAAACGTGCTCAAAGCTGGTTTAAGAACTGCAAATAAATTTTGTTTGCTAAAACAAAAAAATTTGACCCATATTTAAATTGCTTTTATATGACAACTTGCATTCTTATTAAAAAAATTTAAAGTAAGATCTTCTATGTATCAATGAATGAGTAATAACAAAAGTTTGGAAATTACGTTATAAATGATTGGTTTACTTTTTTACTTTTTTTGCCTTAAAATTCAACTGGTCTTACTGAGTACCCTATTTCCCAAGAATCTTATAAAATGTTACGACCTCCTAGTAAGTCTAGCAAGGACTTGAAAAATAGTTAAATTCGTAGGCAAGATATTGAATATTTTCAGCAGTATACAAAGTATACATTTTCTTGGTCTTAATAGATAAGAAAGTTGATTAAGCGATATGTTGGTGCGAAAAAATCGCTATTAAAATTCAACAAAATCGCCTGATAACTGGCTTATATATGTATAAGCCAAAAACCGCTACTACCTCTGTTCTTTCTAACAGGGTTGTAATACAAAATTTGAGAAAATTAGGGTACACATCTCTACAACTTTTACGGAGTCGCTCTTAGAGGAATAAAGTGTTCCACAGAACCCCGTAAGTTTTTTCTCCCAGCATATTCCTAGAAGATACTTACCCCCTATGCGCATCACCTAAAGGGGTTTCCATACAAAATTTACAAAAACTATGTTAAAACGCCTCAAACTTTCGCAGAGTCAGCCTTAGAATTAGTTTCCCCTTCCAAATATTTTCCTAAATCATACTTACCCCCTAACTTCACCACCTAAGGGGGTTGCCATACAAAATTTTTAAAAATTATGGTAGAAGCCCCTACAAGTTGTCAAGGGTAAAAATGACGTCCTGTCATTTATTTGCACTATTAAAATAATAATTTAAATGTTTAACATTTTTTTAACCTTAACGTGGATAGAGGGAGAAAAATAGTAAACAAAACAACATTCCCTTGTCTGAATAAAAAGATTACCTAATTTTTAAGTTCAATGAAAAGTATTTGTATACTTAAGCTGAAAAAAATCTAAGGTGAAACTTTAAAATATAAATTTAAATTTTGACCTTAAATTTCCTAATAACCACTTGACGGTTTTAAAAAAAAATAAAACTGTAAAAAAATTCAAAAAAAATGTTTCTACCAGTTAAAAAGTTGCAAATTTTGAGCCGATAAATAAACGAAATACTTAGCACATATTGTGTAATCTATGATTACCAATTGACGTAAATTTATCCATTACATTGCTGATCCATTTAGCCTTTCTTGGCATTTTGTTGACCTTATTAACAACTTAAGTTTTTGGAGGTTCGAAAATTATCTCTCACATCTGGCATCATTATAAGACAATAAATCTAATACATATTATTAATATCTTTCTGTATATTTTTTTCACATTTAATAGTTTTAATCAGACAATGCACCTCCACTATATTTTATGAAAGCAGACTAGGGATATGAAAGAAATTGAGAAAGTCTTTCGAGAAACTAGTTTTTAAATCAGCTAAAATTAATTTAATCAATGGAAATTAGCCCACAGTGCGTTAGTGGCTTTGAGTAGGATGTTTTCTTTGAAACCTTGGCTTTCCAACTGAAATTTGCATTGTATCGGGTAAGGCTGCAGCTGTTTGTTAAATTTTATTAAAATAGTTTCTGCTTCATTTTTTTTATCATCAAGTCACTCTATAAGATTTGTTAAAGATTTCAGCCTTTTCGAAGAATTAAATTTTGTTTCCGCAAAATAATGCTAAACGGTTACGTAATGTCAAGTATATCACTTAAAATTAGGATACGCAAATAAATTCAAAGGTGATCAGAGATTATTTTTCCAAAAGATTTTTGGAAAACGTATGTTATTTTCTCTTTTAAGATATCTTTTCCAAAGCTCTAGATTCATAACCAATTGCAGAATAGAGATTAAATTATACGTGACATAACCGTAGTGCCATGGCCATAACAATTGAAAATGCAATTGGTTTCCGACTGGACTTCAATTGAATTAAATTGGATGTCAGTTGGATTTTCAATAGGTACAATCGTGGCGTTACGGTTAGTTCACGTATAAATGAACCTTAAAATCGTGGCAATCAACAACCAATCTTTTTAGCATAACAAAACAAAGGCTAAATTCAAAATCTTTAGCTAAAACAGCATTTCTTTTAAAATGGTGGTTTGTGAAACATTTGATAGTCTCTTTACAAAATAAAAACAACTTTTTAAATTATTGGTAACTTGTCGCTTTAAAAAAAGGAATTTGTAAGTTTATGAAAATATAAGTATTTTCTTAACAGCTCCGTGTTTCGCCAGCCTTAAGGTTGAATTATACGTGACATAACCGTAACGCCATAGCTATAACAATTGAAAATGCAATTGGTTTCCGATCGGGTTCCAATTGGATTTAATATGATTTTAGTTGGATTTTTAATAGGTACGGCTATGGCGTTACGGTTATGTCACGTACAATTCAACCATCAATTTCTTCCCATTCGATTTGTAAATTCAAACCAAAATTACTAAAGCCTTGCCCACAATGAAGGATAACGTGTTTAAATAAATTGGCACTTTAACGTGCCAACCGATACCAATACCGAAATAATTATATATGCTAATACCCATAAATCGTATAATACGATTTGCCTTTCGAATAGAAAATTCCTTTCGAAAGCCTTTTCGATTCGAATAGAATTACATAATAACCCCCCTGCACTTAATTATCAAAAACCTAATGGGCCCACAAAAAGTAAACGTTAAGTCTGGATTTTTGATATTCTTTCCTAAAGCGCAGTTAAAAACGTGAATTCTGAACATAATTAAATCATAATTTTGAACTTTTATAGAATGAAATGCTGCAACAGAAGTGCTAATGCTATGTGCTTAAAAAGCAATGAAACAGCTGATGACCAAATGATTTAATATGATTACCTTATAATCTTTTTATTTTTAAATGTGTATATCAGTTGAAAAAAGTTAATAATCAACAAGATCAATCAAACATTTGAGTTTTTTAATTTTATTTTTTCTACAAAAGTATAACAAAAATTAACTTAACAATATAAAATAATTGTTACGTAGCTAACTACGTACAAATAACATTAATAACGACTAGTTATTGTTTTTAAAGCTTCCGCAATCTTGTTGATCAGTGTAGAGTTAAAGGCAGCAGCAAGTGGGGCAGGCGATGGAAACTGTTGAGTTGCAGTGGGATGCGAATAAGGCATGGGGTATAGCTGTGGTGGATACAAGTAGGGAAGATTTGGCGGTAATGATTGAGGATTTGGCAGTGGCTGTTGCTGAGGCTGAGGCTGATTTGCAGGTTGGTAGGATTTTAAAGTTGGAAAAGGATATAAAGGTTGTTCATATTGATTAACATGTGCACCAGAATAATGTTCAATGCTATTTGGATTATCTTTAGCTTGTTGATTTTCCAAATACTCCTTGTTTTGCATTGGGTTCATTATATTTTGTTTTTGTGAATCAATGCTATTTAAGGGTGAAAGAGGCGATAAAAATTGTTCAGGTGGAATTGGCAAAAATAGTTTTGGTGATGGATGAGTCTGGGGTAGAATATGGGTATATACCGGCGAACGATTTAAGGGTCTATTTGAAGGAGTTTTTTCAGCAGATAAAATACTGTTATGACCATTATCTGGGTAGGACGGAGAAGGATTAGATGCTACAGCTCCACTTAAAGAAGATAAAAATTGCATGGGATTAAAAGGAATATTTCCATTGGCAGGTGCCTCCATTGTGGACTGATTTAGGAAGGGCATAAAAGGGTTATATTGACTAACTGCTGGTCCAGGATAATTTTGCATAAGGCCTGGATAATTCAGAAATGGATTATTGGACGGTGTAAGAGAGTATACGGGATGATGTGGCGCTGTGTAAATAAAGTTATATGTAGGCGCATCATAAACTGGAGCCTTATAAACAGCACCATTATAAATTTCTTCCTTCTTTGCATTTGTCTTGTTATATTTCGAAGAGTATTCCTCACGTTTTTTATGATTTAAAGGATTTGCAGGCTCCTCATATAGGGGATAAGCAGCAGTTGTTTGACTGTCAAGTGTTGTAAAAATTTGTTTAACTAAAGTTTCATCATCTTCTTCTTCGGCATCACTTTCTTCTAATAAGGCTTCGAAGATTTCCATAGTTTTATCAATATCATCCGGGGGATATGTTTGGTATGAGGTGGTATATTCGGGAACTGTGTGCGTTGGATCTGAAGTATCTTGATAAAGAGTAGATGTTTCATACATACCATTGTTGTTGTTTGTTTTTATATGGTTGTAACCGTATTCTTTATCATTATAAGAAGGTCGCTCTGGTTGATTTTGCTTATGGGACTCATGTCCTTTGTAAGATTCCGTAGGTTCTTCTGAACTATACGCCTCACTACTGTATACTCCAAACATGGGTTGCTTAATATTTGCGCGACCATCTTTGTAAGGCACTGGTTGACTATTGTCTTCATAAGCTGTAGTTTGCTGATATGAATTGTAACTTTTCATGTCTTCTTCACTTTTATCATTATGACTGTAATTTTCGTAAGTCTTCAAATCACCTTGTTTTCCATTATTATCTTGATAATATTCTTTATTGTCTGCAGGATACTTTTCGCCAGAATTCTTAGCTTGAGAATATTCTTTATTGAAATAGTAAGTCCCCTTTGGCGCTTCTTCTGTGGTACTGTCGTAAGATGTTGTTGAATCTTGTTGGTAGATATAAGTGTATCTCAAGTTACTGTCATTATGTTTGTAAGTGTATGTGTCATTATTAATTGTATAGGAAGACTCTTCCGAACTATTATATTCTTGGGAACTTTCTTCTTCATGGCTACTACATTCACAGTTGCATTCATATTCATCCTTGGTTTCCTTGCAACAACAATCTGAACTATCATCAATATCTTCTTCGATACTATACTCGTACATGTATGGAT
Organism: Melanophora roralis; assembly: GCA_963583895.1. Classification (NCBI taxonomy): domain Eukaryota; kingdom Metazoa; phylum Arthropoda; class Insecta; order Diptera; family Rhinophoridae; genus Melanophora; species Melanophora roralis. Next base: position 6,356,664 of record OY757191.1, read on the forward strand.
CATATGTAGTTGTTGGGGAGCTCGTTGTAGTATATGGAGTGTATGACTCCGTAGAAGTCGGTAAATTTGTAGTTGTAGTTGCAGTTGTAGTTTTTGTTGTTGTCATGTATTTGGGTTTATATGTAGTCTTTAAAGTAGTTGTAGGTTTAGCTGTCGTTGAGTATTCCACTTCAATTGTAGTTTTTGGAGAGCTTGAGAAATATGGTTCAGCTGTAGTTGTTGGTTTTTTGGAAGTTGAGTATTCAGACCTGGTTGTGGTAATGGGTTGAGTTGTAGTTTCTATAGTTGTATATTTTGGCTTGGCGGTTGTTTTAAATGAAGTCGTGTCTTCTGCTGTCGTAGAAAATGTATAAGGTTTAGCTGTAGTGGTGTAATAACTAGGTTTGACTGTACTTTGTGGCTTATATGTAACAGTAGTTGTTGGAATGGTTTTAGGTTTTGTTGTTGTATATTTAATTTCGGGATAGTTTTCCTTATAAGCCAATGAGGTAGTCGGTGTTTTAGGATATGAAGTAGTTGTTTCGTATGCCATTAAAGTCGAAGCTCTTGTATCACAAATTCCTTTATGTAGAATAGAATAATCTGGAAAAAACAGTTTTAAAGGTTAAGAGAATTTATTTATTTAGATATTACTTACTTATTCCAGTGTTTTTGATTTCTTCTGACATTTGACAAATATTGTTAAATGTTTTCACTTTGAATTCAAAAATGGCACACAAGGGTTCCAGTTTCTCATATCTACAATTTTTGCTGTTACTTTTTGGAGTGCTATAGCGACAAGGTCCAACATAAAGTAGTTCGTAATCTGAAATTAAAAATTAATCAGACATACATACATATGTGTAGTAAAAAAAACTCTTTTTCCTTTTAGGCAAAAAAATTGACGACTTGTGATTTTCGCGTAAAATAAATAAACTTAACCCAGAAGCGCAAAGTTTTTGGGCTTAAATTCAGGGGGCAAATAACGGCATTCGATTTGAATTAAAATTTTAAATTTTTTATAAGAATTCTTATATTAAAAGCATTGACAACTCAATCGATCGAGTAGAATTTCAATACGAATCGAATGCCGTAATTTGTCCCAACTTAATAATTTAAAATCAAATCCCGAAACTTACGTATATTCCCTTCGCATGCACTTCTTCGCAATTCACAATCATTTGAAAACTCTCTCAGTTCCCCATTAAATCTTGCACAAACTGGATTATATTCCTTAGTGCATGATTTAGGGCAGTTTACCTTATAATGAGGCTCTTGCGGGCACGGTCCTTCGCTTATAAATTTCCAATCTGTGAAGCAAAATAAAATGCTATCAAAATAAATATTTATCAAGTTTATAACTCTTTAGACTTACCTTCATTATTTTGGCATATAGTCCTTTGTAATTCACATTTATTGCCAAACTCTCTTAAGACGTTGTTCAATTTTGCACATACCGGTCTATACTCTTCGGTGCAAAATTCAGGACATTTAAATGTGCGATAATTTGGGGAACAGGGGCCAATATTTACAATTTCCCAGGCTATTACGGATATCAAAATATAATTAATAAGGAAAAGGGTTTCTTTATAAAATTATTTAAACTAACTTTTTTTTGATTCGCAATTTGTTTTTTGCAGCTCACATTCGTTGGAAAATTCCTTTAACTCATTAGCAAATTTACCACACACCGGATTATATTCCCTTGTACAGGATTGAGGACATATGGACTCCACGCAGGGACCATCTCTTACAATTTCCCAAACTAAGTAAAGAAATGGATTTTTAAATTTAAAGTGTTAAATTTTAAAGTTGCTTAACTAACCAATATTATTCTCGCAGTTTGATTTCAAAAGTTCACATTTATTGGGAAACTCTCTCAATTCATCATTATATATGGCACATATTGGATTAAATTCTCGAGTACAAAATTTAGGGCATGTTTTTTGCAATATTGGCAAATCCTGTGAATTTGAGTTGCAAGTTCCTGGGTAAATCATTTGCCATTCTAAAAACAAATAAAGTTAGGTGGTGAAAAATGTGTTTTTACATAAGGTGATCTAAATACTACACAACTACTGCTGTCAAAATTTACAATGACAAAAAAGGGTTAAAATCGAAATGTTAACAAATTTAGATAGGATTAGCAAGAAAAATCGGCATAGCAAAAAAAAAATTAACAGCAGTTGTCTTACTGAGTTCTTCTATTGTGAATTAGCATAAATTTAATATCTTTTACCGTTGTGAGCAAAGTGCATTTAATAGGATTAGTGCATTAGGGAGAGGATTCCTGCTTTCTCTTCTTTTATATACAGTTTGACAGCTAGACCTTTTGTATCTTTTCAAAGGCCTATTAATAGCAAAATTTTTTTAGGTGATAGCACTTAGAAAAAGAATTTTAGCCGTTCATACTTTTTCTTTTTTATACATGAAGTTTGAATTTTCCCTTTTATAAATGGGAAAGTTTTAAGCTCTTCAAATAATAAAGAAAATTTTACCATTGTCCAATTGTAAGAAAAATATTTTTCACCTCTTGAGGCTGTCAAAATACATGCAGTAAAAAAGAGAATCTAGAATCCTCTCCCGAATTCATTCATTTTATTAAACCCACCTCAATTGTAGGCAAACTTACCTTCATTTGATTCACAATTGTACCTTGTTAATTCACAAGTATTAACAAACTCCCGAATTTCATTGTAATATTTAGCACACACCGGCTTATACTGTTGTGTACAGAACTTGGGACAAGGGGATGAAATATGCATTGGTTTTGGAAGGATTTTAGGGCAAGGGCCCAAATTAAGAACTTCCCATTCTGTGAACAATTTAAGGAAAAAATAAGAATTATTTAATTTTTCTTAAAAAACATTTGACTTACTTTTATTAGTTTTGCATATGTCCCTTAGTAATTCACAATTATTGGAAAACTCTTTTTGTTCCCCTTCAAACTCGGCGCAAACCGGCTTATATTCTTTTGTACAGAACTGGGGACAATCCGAATTTTGTGTGTAACAAGGACCTTGTTTAACTATCTTCCATTCTATAATTTAAAAACAAAATTATTTTCTTTGGTTAATAATTTAAAGGCTTTAGAAAACTTACCTTGATTTGTTTCGCAAATGGTTTTTTGTAGAGCACAGTTGTTGGGAAATTCTCTTAATTTATTGTTTAAACTTGCACAAATTGGTTTTAACTCAAAAGTGCAAAATTTAGGGCATTTAGGCTGATACGAGTTACAGGGACCTTCATTTACAAATTCCCATTCTAGAAGGCATAAATTTAATTTTGAAAAATCACATTGCTTAGAAATTCACCATAAACTTACTCTCATTAGTTTGACAAATAGTTCTCTGTAGATCACAAGCATTGGGAAACTCTCTTAGCTCGTTATTAAATTTGGCACAGATTGGTCTATACTCTAAGGTGCAGGCTTCTGGACATTTCTTCTTTTCGCTACTTTCTAACGATGAACAAATGCCTTGTTTTACTATTCGCCATCCTTAAGGAAACAAATTATTCCTTTAGCTATAATAAGTAACAAAATTTTGAAAACTTACTAATGTTAGTTTCACAAATCGTTTTTTCCAGTTCACAGTTATTTGAAAAATCTCTTAATTCATTTTTGTATTCGGCGCAAATAGGATTAAGTTCAAGGGTGCAAAACTTTGGACAATTGGGCCTAGGACCAACCAACTTTTTGTTATAGCTATCCTTAGACTCTTGGCAAGGACCTTGTCTTATTATATTCCAATCTGCAAAGAAAATAATAAGTAACCTTAGTTAAAAAATTTTATGTCACGGTAAAATTAAACAAGGTGGCAACAGCCTGCAGAGGGTTTTAGCCTCTCTTTTTCCCTCTTTCTATGCTTATAAGTTTGACATTTTACTATTCAAAATTTGCTCTGTTTTTCCCCTAAATGTTCGTTATAATGTCAAACTCAATAATTTGAATAGATTCTCTATGAACTGCTATAATATTTTATTGATTTGAATTGACTTACTTTGCTTAGTTTGACATATGGTTGTCTTCAATTCACATTCATTGTAAAACTCTTGCTCCAGTGACATAAATCTAGCACAAATTGGTTGATAATCCAAAGTACAAAGTTGAGGGCATTCTGTATTCAAAGATGATGCTCTTTCAAATGTGCCAAAAACACTGTTGGCGGAAATTGAAGCACAATCAATAGGATCCACAATTTGCCAGTCTAATATTTAATGATTTTTATGTATGTGTAATTTCTATGTTAAATTAAAACAATAACTTAGTGACTACGGATTATTTAAACTTACTTGCTTTAGTTGTACATTTAGCTCTTTCTAACTCACAACGATTGGGAAACTCTTTTAGTTCAGTATTATATTGAGCACAAACAGGATTATATTCCGAATTGCAAAACTGTGGACAATTACTTTGTAAAGCAGAATTCGAATAACAATAACCCCCATATATAATATTATAATCTAGGACAAAAATTTTAAATTAACAACTTTCTTATAAGAATTATCAAAAATGTCGTATATTTTTTCTTACCTTTTTTCGTAGTGCATTTTCTTCTCTGTACCTCACAAGGATTTGGAAAGTTTTCTGTTCGTCCTGTTTCTACTTCAATGGCACATACTGGCTCATGAGCTTGTCTACATGGAGCACACTGCGAGAAATGACAGTAACTCAAAGGACATTCATAAAGTTCTAATATTAAAAAAAAATTTAACTTTTCACTAACTTCAGTTTTGAAATTTTATGAACTTACCCTGCAGTCCTTGCATTAGGAGATTAAAATTTTTTACCTCCAAAAGGCATTTATTTTCAAAATACAAAAACTCAACACCATTTGTGGCACACAAAGGCTGTTTAATTTTAGGACATTCACCCTGGCCCATTGCGTTATAATCCACTATTGCAACTTCATTGTCAAAGGGCTGATAAAAAGCCAAAACCCTTAGGTCAAGGGCTAGTAGTAAAAAAACTAAATAATCCATAGTTTTTTGATGACCATGTAAAAACTTTTAACCTAGCACTAATGCTGACGCGCCAGAATAAATGTAATTTATAGAAAATTTTTTGGCATTAAACATCCATAGTTGTAAAGAAATTATCTTAAGCCAAGTAATAATCAAAACGAACGTGTTTGTTTCTTTAAAGCTTAAATGAAAAAGGGCTTATTTTGAATGAGTTTTTAACATAGAAAACGTGTTTAAGAAAACATTTACAAAAACACCTTAAATAAATCTTAAAAATGTAAAGCACACATTTATCAACCACTAAAGTTTAAAGGCAAAAAACTTTCTTGGACATTTAAGAGCAAAAAAAATTAAATACTTGTTTAAGACACAAAAACAGCAAATGTTTACTTAAAAGAATCCTAATCACACGCCAGCACACACCAGCAAAGTTGCAATCATTTTCCGGAAGAATGTACATACATATGTACATATGTAAGACATCAAGTATGCAGGCAGATAAGGTGTTGTTTATATTAAAAATTAGCATTTTCTAACCCAGAATATTGGTAACACTCACATACGTAAGCTTGACTTTTGGTTTTAATTCTCGTTCTCTTAATATTTTTTTAATTTAAGTATGTTTTTTAAATTCGCCGTGTTAGAGAGAGTATTTCCCAAGTGAGATGACAATATCTTGAAGCAAAACTGTTAACATTTCTGTTAGTGTTGCTGAAAGGTTTTTTATGGAAACAGATAAATGTTAACTTATGTTTTGATATTGGCATTAAGAGAAATTTAAAAGTTTTTGCTTGTATCCAGTTTGAGTTGACTTTTCGAAATTGGACTTTAAATCAATAACATCCAATCAGCTATCTTTTTAATAAATTATTATCTTAATATAATAATACATAAATAATTTACAACCATAAAAAAATTAGCCCCGAACGGTTGGGGTTATTCGAAAATATTTCCAAAAAGTGAAATAGCCTCCAATTGAAAATACATATAACTTAAATTAAACAACTCCCAACAGTAATTTAAAAATTTTCAACTAAAGTTTAAATTCCCAAAAGACAAAAAATATTCCTAAAAAGACATATCGTGTACTGAAAGGTTACACGTACGTAACAAAATTTAATTGACGTAAAATATTGCTCAAAAAAGCCCTGCAAGTAGTCAGCCTTCGGCCCAAAGCAAAGTTCCAATTCTGGTAAATTCGGCTTCGCTTTACCATTATACCTAAGGCTGGGACCTTACAGCTTGTAAGTTTCCAAATTTTCTTAGTTTTAGCAGTTATAAGAAACGATAAAAAGTTTCATAAAATCGATGCAATTAAATCACGCTCTCTTGGTTAACGTCAGTAGCCTTGTCTTATCACCCCAAGACATATTCTCTAGGTTTTGGAGAAAATTAGACTCTAGACAGTTTGAAACGCTGAACGGTAACACCTAATATGCTCAGCAGCCTCCTAATGGCCCAAAATACCACAGAATCTATAATAATAACTGGCAATTTGTCCTACTCTATTGGAAGAACTGCTGACCAACAATGACCTGTTACCATCCCCACTATACGTCCAAACCCGCTCCTTCGCAAAAACAAAGAAAAGTCACCGTCTTTAGGCTATAAGATCCCCACATAATCCTGGATACTATACACGAAGTGGTATTCACCCAGACCTCAGTGGCTCTGACTCTCACCGCAGAGCCGTTACTCTTTTGTAGAACTAAAGTGGAGCAGGAACGTCCATTGCTTCTTCCATATATGTATCTAAGTACCATTGTAAACTAAAAACCGATTTTCGAAACACCCTATACATACACTTTTTTTAATGAAAATTATTCGGGTCAAATTTGGCTGTGAAATAAGCATCAAATAGAACATTTTTATAAACAAAATAAATGAAGAATAATTGACAGTTATATTATTTTTAAGGGAAATCTTTCTTAAAACTCTAATAATGCACAAAAATTTTCAGAAAAAATTTGGAAATACATATTTATAAAATTCTTACGATTCTACGTATTTCTTATCACACAACTTGTTAAGAGTTTTTAACTGAAAGCAAATCTTTTGAATATTTTTATAACTTTCATTCTGGCAACTCTATTAACAAGAAAGTTTGAGCAATGTTGGCCAAAAGTGTCTCCGGAGGACGAACATTAATCGAGTTTTATAGCTATGTAACACGGGTACCCACAAGAAACCCTTATACTACGTTTCCATCTACGTGATTTGCGCCAAATCATTTAATTTGCTCAAATTAAGTAATTTGCTACATGATTTCCCATATATTTTTCATATGAGCAAATCATCTCAAATGACTTGATTTGCTCAAGATTATTTCGAAATTTGTCTGTGCAACACTGCGCGGAGGCTATTTTTACAAATGCAACTTTGGGGAATCCATTACTGGTGAGTAACAAATCCGAAAAAATGACAGCTGATTGCAAGGAGCATGCATCAGGTGGGAGTAGTTCTACAAAAACAACTTAATTTGTTATAAGAATGTCAAGACAGATAACAAAAACTCACAAATTCTTTTTCCTCCTTTTAAGCTTTTTTTTAGAAAACTACAGTTGTTGTTTGTAAAAAAGAATCAAATACATAAACATAAACAAAATTTGATATATTAATAACGAAACACCGGTTTCAGCTGAATAACCGATGCCACCTGATATACGTGTCAGATTGAATTCGAACATAAAATTACTTACAACGTAATGGAAACACTTCGAAATGATTTCCTCAAAATTACTTAATTTGCTTATAATGGAAACGTACTATTACAAAGATAGCAAAACAAAAAAAGTAACAACGGCAACACAGCTTGATATTGCATTGTTTTTTTATAATAAACATATATTCTTATAAATCATCTTCTCTTATTGAGCAACGCTGGTTTTAGCCAAGATATTATACAGGCTTGCCATTTTAGCACTTTTGGTGCTAGATCTATCACTATCTTTTCTCTTTTATCACTGAAATACTCTATAAAAGTGCTAAGTGCCAGTTAGCAATTTTTCTTTTGCTACAAACGCTTAAATAATTGTGGAAAAATGCTATAAATTCATTTACTCTAGATTAATATTTATGTATAATTAAAATAAAATATATGTTTTTAACCTTTATGCATTAAAAATGACGAAAAATATCGTCTAGAGATCTATTATATTTTTTAAATCTAGAAAATTTTTAGTAGCAATTACCACTTTTTAACTTTATCTAATGGCATTAATGATATTATATTTTTTTTTATGTGAAGTTTGGCACATCTATTAAAGAAAAATTGTTATTTTAGTGTCAAGCTATATATATAAAATAGAAAAAAATAAGAGAGTGACTCTCTTCACTGCGTCTTACAATCACCTGGTACGTGATTTAACCATGATATTTAAAGCAGGTGCCGCAAGGCAAAGAACCAAAAAAATAAGATTTAAGAGAGTTAGCCTGCCACAAGACAAGCCATAATACTCTCAGAAAATGCTTATTAAAATAAGCGGCCTAAACAAACAGCAACCAGTTAAGTTGAGCTAAAGTTATGTTCAGATACAATACAATCAGTTTAAATGTTTGAGCCGTTAAGATCAGACGTGTTTTGCAGACAAAATAACGGAATAAAAAAAGACAAACGTTTGAATTATTTTGAATATTTATTTAGTTTAAATTAAGCGAGAAGTTTATTTACGTTGAGTTGAATAAATTAAAACAAACAGCAAGTTCAAACAAATTATTTAAGAATTTGCAGAAAAAGTGCATTTGATGTGATTATGAATTTTTGTTAAATCAACAATTTTACAAAGAGAATAGACATACACATAAATAAAAGGTATCGGAAAGTGTTTACAATTATTAAAAAGAGTTGGAAAATTTTAATACACAATATAAACTTAATGAATAGAATAAATTATCGCTTAAGAAATTAATATTTGAATAAGGTTAATTATAGATAATACTACTGAATTAATTCTTTCCATTTTGTATATTTATTTTTATATAAATTTTATTTTTTAAAACTTTTTTTTTTACTTTGGTTGTAGGTTGAAATTTTTTTATATTTTATGTGGACTAAAAAATAGTAAAAGGTTGATAAAATTAAGTAGTAAACTTTAAAACTTAAATTATTTAAACATTGGCTATACATTCGTTTTTGAAAAAATTACCAATTTTCTACCTAAATATTTTATTTTTTAAAAAAGTTAGATCTTTACTACATAAGATAGTTTAGTATCTTAAAAATATTTTAAATGCAAACTTCTATGTTTTTCTAAAAATAAAAAATTTTGTTTGGGTTAAGCCACAGATCTAATTTTAACGCAGAACCAACTTTTTAACCAAAAAAATAATTTGATCATATTTTTTATTTTTAAATAGTTTTGAGACAAATTATACATTTTCATTTTACTTTTCTTAAAAAAATGTATGTAAGAAGTCAGCATATCGCCATCCCGAGCTTACCACTTACATATGGTTTATCCTAAACTTTTTATTGAAATTATGTTGTGCTACCGTACAACAGCAGATGGATAGAAGGACATTTATAAATAGAAAAAAAACCCAAGAACATATTGCAATCTAATCAATCTTTTAAGAGATTTAAAACTTAGGGTACATATGCCTCACGAATTTGAAATTTTTTTTTAAAACGTGGTGTATCCAAAAAAATTATATAATTTTTAAGTTTTTTAAGTTGGCGCTATAGCTTTTCACAAAGCCACTTTATGTCTTTTTATTTTATAATTAACACACAGTATACAAAAAGACCCATTCATTTTCATAAAACATTTTGTCTTAATGGGCACCAATGTTCTAGATTTAAATTAGTTAATTTTTTTATTATTAAGCGTTCAGGCTTTTTATTCAATTTCCCAAAAAGAACTTGGTGGGCATAGCTATGTAAAGCCGACTTCATGATGATAAGCGGTATTAGTGTAAATCGCAAACGTTACAGTAAATAAAAAAAAATTGTTCCCATCTCATGTGCATGTTTTACATCAAACCATGTAATTTGTAAAGTGTATAAAAAAATGGTTACAGTGGAATTTATCAAACCAAATCATTTATTTATCATAAAATATTTAGCTTTTTTATTATTGTTTTTTTTTTTTTGCTTTTGTTGTTTTTTTAAAATTTATTAATAATGCTTATTTTCATTTTAAGCAATATTTAGCTTATTTTTCGATTCTATAATAATAATAAAACAACTTAACATCTAAACTACTTACCCAGCAAAAAATTGGACATTACAATTATAATAGATTGCCACAAAATGATTTACTTTCGGGGTTGCTAAAATTTATTTTTATCGACTACTTATCACATAACATCAAATACATAAATAATAATTACACGTAGAGAAAAAACGAGCAATTTCATCGTTTTATGGTTACGAATATCATTATTTTGACTGCCAGAGCCATGCTATAGTTGTAGTAAGTTTTAGGCGAAAAAACCCATAATATGTTCGCCAGAATTATCAAAAAACCATACCTACATACATATACACATGTATATAAAAATTAGTAACGCCTTTTTTTAAGCTATTGATATTTAGCAAGTAAAATTTTGTTAAAAAAATACAAAAGTAGATTTCAAGTAAATTAATAAATATATATGTATGTATGTATCAACACTTTAAATAGGATTTTTTTTTAAATAGTTTTTTTTTTAATGAAAGAATACTCCTATTAGTTTAAAAAAAAAACTCATATTAAAAATAGAAAATAATCAATTATTTAGAAATAGTTATTTTAGTATTCTGCCTTGTAAATATAATTAAGTTGGTAATCCCTTAAAAATGCATAATTCTTACTCGATTACTTTTTTGAAAATTGTTTGCTGGGTTATGTTCATTAGACCCATAACGTTTTATATCTATTATCAAATTTTTAAGCCTTTAATACTAAACTATGCACATCTATTATCCCAAATCAACATCCCACTTTGTTTATATTAAAACTATATTTACATACATTCATACGAAAAAGCTCATAAATTTAATTTTTTTATTCGAACAAGAGAAATAATAAGAACAACTGTTTTCCAAAAACAAAAGTAAATCTTCTTAATAAAAATAACGGTTCAATCAAATTTAGAGTGTAATAAAAAAATATCTGTTTTATGGTTTTCTTGAAGCTCTCCCTCTTAAACAAAAGCATAGCAGAACCAAACCCAATAATCATCATGCATAAATTTTAGTTGAAAAAAAAAACAACAAATAGATAAAAGAAGAGCTTTGGTTTTTGATATAAAAAATAGAAAGAAAAAACGTACGTACAGATATATTTAAACTATTACATGTTAACCTGCTGTGGGCAGCGGGCATTTAAATATGTATGTATGAATGTGCATACATATAATTGTATAAGTAATAAAAGATCACCTGTTGAGGTACATTTTTTTAAAGAAATTTTGATGTTTAGAGTCTATGGAGTTTTGTTTGTTATTTAAACTTAACAAAAAAGCTGTGGATTAGAATTAAAATTGACTTGATAGTGGATGGTATACCTTTATTCTAGTTATGAGCTATAACAAATTTTTGTCCAGTCACCTGGCCCTTTTCTTTTGTATTTTCGAGCAGTGACAGATTGTATGCTTTGCCATTTTTACCCATCCAAGAGCCCCAAATGTTTGTCGACCCATAATGGTGCCTGTTCTTGAACCAACCGCTATCTAGTCTGTCGGTACCAAAGTGTCTAACCCAACACACAAAAAACTACAAAAAAAATTTTTCAAACAAATTCTTGTTCAAAATAATTTATTTCTTTAGTCAATTTATTTAATAGTCTCTAATAATATTTTTATTTGATTTTTAAATCAAACAAAATTTTCGCCTAGATAATTTAAATATTTAACCAGCTTAACAAAATTTTTTAACAGAAACTAAAATTCTTGCAAAATTGTTTGTCTAAATTTACAACTTTCGTTGTAGGTCCTCAGCCAGACAAAATATTTACTGATTCTCTGAAATTTGTTACTGATTCTACAACTCAGTTTTTTCTGTGAATCATCATCCAGTGCCGGACAGAAGCACAAGGGGAGCTCTATATTTTTAGTCTGCTCTGAATTCTGATAGCTTTTAAGGAAGTCGTTAAAAAGCAGTCGCAATCTACTAACATTAGTGCCTAATCGACAGTTACCGGCAATCCCGGCCACGGTGTGTCTTATCCCAAATTATCCTGATCAAGAAGAGATTTGGAACTTGGCTCCACATCTAGGATCCTTGAACCATCTGACCCCCTGCTATCCTTCCGCTTATTAATCTACGCAGAGCTTACTGAGAGAGAGAGTGAGAAAGAGAGAGAGGGGGCGTGGGGGGGGGGGGGGGGGAGGGGGAATGCCGCATAAGTGATCGATTGCCGCATTATCCAATTTCACATAAATCCTAGCAAGTGTATTGACCAGCCCCCCTGTTCTGTAACTTGTGAGAAGTTTTCGCAGCGAGAAAATTTTTTTTACTGTCATAGTCTTCCGATTGTTAACAGTGTGACTTAGATTATACATAAACTCTCATTATAAAACATTAAAAGTTAAAATAATTAGGATTATCGTGTTCATACTGTCTCTTACAAGGCGACTATAAATTTTTCGATGCGAGAAGTGCTCACTAAAGTTACAGAACACAGGCACAGGATTGGTCCCATGTCCTCTCACCTTGGCCAAAAGCTTCCTGTAAAAGTTTTTTTCTACCGCCTTCCACCGCACAGTGCATTTAAAGGTTAGAATGTTTAAATTCAGCAATGGTCGCAACCCTTTCAAGCTATTTTTAATAAAAATTCCACCACTTAGATGGTAAAATGCTGCAGATATACCTTTTTATATACTAGTAAGATCTGAAAAAATAGTGACATTATTTTTTAAACAGAAAAAAAATTTAAATAAATCTAAGAAAACTTGAAACTTGCCAACAAAAACTTTTTAATCTAGTTTTTCTAAATTGTCTCAACTGACTCTTCAAAATTTTACAATGTTATAAATAAACAGCTTAAAAAATTGCACTGTCTTAGTTGATTTTATGAAAAACAGTCCATTAGATTAACATCATTCAACTAATTACATTTCGCTCTAATTTTAGAATGAATGTAAAATTTGTGGATATGTATGTGAAATACAATACAAAAAATTACAATTTAATACACAATCATTATTATCGATTACGCGATTTTGTAATCATCAGATATTTGAACTCCATAATTCAAACTATCAAATGCAACCAGTCCTATATTGTAATAAAGAAAACCAACAACTAGAGCTGTAACAAAAGCATCTAATCTAATGTCAGTGCAATCAGGCCTTAATGTTCTTTTATGCCTCATAGAATAGCATGCATGTATGTAAGTATGTACATACCGCGTACTAAATTTAAAATAGTCACAGCTTAAACATTTTTTTTATGAGTTTCCTTTTCTGCTTTTAAAAACATGGTCTTAATTGTATTACCAAATATAGGTTAACAGTAAAAAAATTCGTCTTAAGGTAATGTTTTCAAATGCAAAAGAAATTTTCGTGGTCGTTTAGGGTTAATTCTGGAAGCTGGCTTAAGTTAAAAAGAAATTCCTTTGTTTAATTTTGAGTTATGACTCTTTTTGGTTAAGTGTGCGATATAAAGTTTTTTAAAAGTTGCAACAAAGTTAACAACAACCAAACATATTAGGAATACTAGTGATGATGCCATTTATAAAGCAAAAAAAAAACAACAACAACAGCAAACGTATTGATCGCAGAAAAGCAAAAAAAAAACAAATCAACCATAACGTTAAATTGGTAACGAAACGAAAAACTACTCCAATAAACCGGCCTGAAAAACATCATTCACTTCTTGTTGCATGCGTGCGTAAGTATGTATGTATGTACGTTCATGTGTGTGTGTGTTAGCCAAAAGCGAATGTTAATATAAATAGTTTCTAGAAAAGCTACTGCATGCAGCGAATGTTGTAAGCAAAATTCTAACGGTAAAACGAGTATTATTACACTATTTTTATAGTTTTCTTCCTCTACATCATCGACCACAAAAGATCAGTAACAACAGCAATGGATTGGACTTGTTAGTAAAGATATAGGAAATGCATTTCTACAAGAACAACAACAATAAAATGATGTTGCTCTTCTATATGTTATTTCTTACAATCTTTCTCCTCATGGCCAGCACCATGTTGGTTTTCCTAAGAATATTTTTCTTTTTTGTTTGTTTTAATGGTCTTTGTTGGCATATTGATGTTTAAAGGAAAGTATTTTTAGACTTTTTTTACATGACTTTAGCAAAAATGTGTTAGAGTAGTTTGAATTTTATGCTGACGATAGATAAGTATAAGGAAAAATTTATTTTATTTTATGCAAAATTTTTCTACGTTTTTAGCTTAATGCAGCGGACTTTTCTTACCTTCACACAAAAATGAACCAAGTAATCCACTCTTTAAACAAGCCGTAGTAGTGTCAAAAGTCTTAAACAAAGTAGGGATTTTCTTACACCAAGTACGATTTTTCTAGTACGAATTTCTAACTTAAGCCACATTTAAGCCAAGAAGGAATTGTTTGAAGGCCAGAACCGTACTTGATGTTAGTTTAAAAAAAGATTGATTTAAGCGTTAAACGGATTAACTCAGAAACTAAAACTCATTTTTTTGGATTCAGAGAGCCTTACTAAGCAAAAAATGGTTTTAAAATTTTTTTTAATGTTCTACATACATATTTTTTTCTGTACTTGCTGTAGCTGGGACCTACAGCGCGCTACAATCTAGGCCACTGACACACAAGTAAGATCACTATATTCGGCTGTGCCGTATCCTAATCACCCTTCACAATGTGTAGGGGTTTTACCCAAATTTTTTAAAATTCATTATAGTAACCTCCTTAGGGGGTGAAGATAGGCGGTAAGAATGTTTTAAGAAAATGTTTGGAAGGAAAAACTAGTGGGGATCTGTGATACATTTTATTTCTCTTAGGCCGACTCTGGGGAAGTTAAATGCGTTTTTACATAATTTTTGTATAAAAACCGCCTAAGGTGATGGAGTTATGCGGTAGGTCTGTATGTTTCACAAAAATTTTTATGAGGTAAAATTAATTGGAGACGTTCTTACATTTGATCTTTGTAGGAGCACACCAGAAGCTGTGGAAACGATTTTAAAAAATTTTAAAATAATTAAACTTTATATGGCAACCCTATTTGAGATAGGATGTAAGTTTGTTCCACAAAAATGTACGCGAAAAAAATTAATGGGAGTCGGTCTTACATTGCACCCTTGTAGGGGAAACTCCGTGGCAGTTGTAGAGAGGCTGTATGAAACCGGTAAAAAAACATAACAAATGTATCCATTGTCCACTTAGCTGACATCAGGGACCAATCAGATTCAATAGATCCCAAAATTTCAACTTTCTTAAATGAGAGTCTTAAGAATTGAAGAACCAAAAAGTTGAAAAAAAACTTTTTGTCCATCTGGGGCAAAGATTCTTTAAAAAATGGTAAAATATAATAAAAATGTGAAAGAAGAACCTTATGTCCCTCATGTTGATCTGTACCCTTTTGAGAGTCCATAGGCTTTGTCCTTTTTTCATATTTCCAAAAAGTACCTAAAAAGTATTAAATATATTTTTTACACGTATCCTGCGAAGTACAATTTTTTCTCTTTGTTGGTTTGTGTAAAGATGTATGCGTGTAAAACGTATTTTTCTAAAGTGCTTAACATATACATGCATGTAAAGTGGACGCAACAATATTCAATTTCAACTTAAAAATTTTCCATTGCTCTGTTTGATGTACGGAAATATGTTGAAAACAACTTGAAAACATTTTCACAAGAAATTAAGGAAGAAAAAGTAAAAGAAATACCTGGAATTGTTTACAACCAGAACTATAAAATAATACCACTTTGACTAAAGAAAAACATTCAATTTTCTTAAACTGCAAAGCAAGCAAGTCTTAAACTCAATCTCAGTTGAGGTAACCTCATTTTAAAATTGTGCCAAATAGATTTTTTTTCAATAGCTTAAAAGTTTCAAATGTCCTAAATTTTGCTGTCAAATGTGTCGTTCTAAAAAGCAAATGAAAAAATATTTGCTAGAAGAAACGCAAAGATAAACAAACACATTTTAAATACAAGTAGTTAATTCATTAATCATAATCTTCAAGAGTTGCAACCAACAGCTTGTGTTACAAGTTAAGCTCTAGATTTGCCACTTTTCTCCATAAAAGTCTCCACAAAAAAGAAAAATAAAAAAAAGAGATTTCAGTGACAAAAGCACACAAACAATTTAACTTAATTATTTTGCAATATTTGTTTTTGTTGTTGTTTTTAAATTCAACACTTAACCATCTTTATTGGTTAAAGAAAATTGGCCATCAAGCAAATGTTTCTTCTATTTATGTCTAAATTTTAACAGGAAAATTATTGTTATTTACTTTTGCGTTTAAAAAAATCTTTATCTCTAATGAAAAGTTCAAAAGGTTGTTAACTTAAAGGGAAAATTATTTTTTGAATTGTAACTCTTAAACGAAACGTTTAAACCTTTAAGCTTGATCTAAACTGTTTTCTGCAACACGAGCGAGCGAGCTATTTGTTAAACTCATGAGAATTTACAATTTTATTTTTGCAAAAGATAGAAAAGTTCCCATGAAATTGTTGGATTATTCATGAGGGTTTAGAAGAAGATTAATGTGATATTTATAGAACACGAAAGGCAAAACGTCTTAGACGTTCTTTGTGTTTTGTTTTTGTTAGAATAACAAAAAAACACACAAAACGTCAAAGACGTTTCGCCTTTCGTGTTCTATAAACAGCACAACTTTTTATGAGAAACTCATTTTTTTTTTGTTGTTTGTAATAAGGCCTTTTGTAGATTCAAAAAAATAAGTATGTATTTATGTATATTTGTATGAATGCATTATCACGATATGTTCAAAAATTAAGACTATGTACATATCGGTATATTGGCTTCAGTGGCCAAATTGCAAATTGATGTTATGTTAGTTTTCAAAACTTACATGATATTTTTAAGCGTTATACTTCTTAAGATACACAGAAAAAACTGAGTTGTAGAATCAGTAACAAATTTCCGGGAATCAGTAAATATTTTGTCTGGCTGAGGACCTACAACGAAAGTTGTAAATTTAGACAAACAATTTTGCAAGAATTTTAGCTTCTGTTAAAAAATTTTGCTGAGCTGGTTAAATATTTTATTTGTCTAGGCGAAAATTTTGTTTGATTTAAAAATCAAATAAAAATATTATTAGAGACTATTAAATAAATTGACTAAAAAAATAAATTATTTTGAACAAGAATTTGTTTGAAAAAATTTTTTTGTAGTTTTTTGTGTGTATTGATCAAATCGAGAATCATGCACCATTTGATGGGTGGCCGGTCTCTCTGAGCCTTATATTCAAACAACCAATATCTATATTGAAGACATTTGAATAACGAAATTTCAACACAACAAGTACAAGCATACGTACGGTGATCCACCTAAGAAGCCCTAGAGGCCCCGCTTTAAACGATTCCGATTTTAGTAGGTGCTTGGGAACATTTTGCAAAAAAGGGGGGTTGAATAGGTGCCCAGAGCGTTTAGCCCCTATGAAAATGAACCCAAAAATCGCTTTCACTTGTTTGTTTTTCCTACACTTAGGCTAGGTTTAGTAAGGTGGAATATGCGGCAGTGGAAGCTATGAAAAAACGGTATGTAAGCCCATTTGGGTCCGTTCATTCTATCCTATTATGATACGTTCGAAAGGGAGACAGTAAAAAAAAAATTATATAAGATCAGATTAGTAAGCTTCGTTAGTTTAAGATAAAGGTTTACTTAAATTATTGACAATTGTCACCCCTTCATGGCCTCTGGCTCCGAGCCAGAAAATATCGCTGGGTAATCCAATTCCAAAAGACTGTCAAGTCTGCCGGCATCAATTTGTTTGGCCTGTACATTGTATAGTTCTGGACTGCAGCACAAGAGGTGTTGGATGCTCGCAATCTTCTTTGTGTCTTAACAGCTTCCACACACATCTGCCTGAATTAAATCGGAACTCCGTTTTCTTTAACTTAACGGTACCTTAATTTCGAGAAATAAATCTTTCAATTGGCCTCCATCATTTAAGGCCGCATTGTGCCACAGACTTATGCTAATAAATCAGCAACAACTAACGCCTCGTAAGCCAAAAGTGCTTAAAAAATTGCTTAAAACTGGACACCAAAGTTGCGTCAAAAAAAGCCCGGTGGTCATATATCTGAAGTTAATTAAATATCATTGCCACATTATGATTTTTCAACTAAAAAGATATTTTATTTAAAATTAATATTTTTTGGCTTTGTCGGGCTTAAAAACAACTTTTGTGTCAGTTTCCAAAAATATTTTTAATAGGCTTAAAAATTCCTATGGCCACGAGGGACATCAAAAGAGAAAATCATATTTAAAAAGGCGGACTTTATAAAAACGAGATTTTACAAATCTGGGAATTAGAAAATTTTACGTTGACCCCCTTTAGAGAAACCAGCGCGATTTAAAAAACAAAATGATTTACAAATTACTTTTTAACATTTAAAATTTTTAAAACTTTGTTGCTAGCTGGTCAATAGAGACCTGTGCCGACTCAAGCCGCGCCAGCGTTTTGTCGGCTGAAAGATAGCCGCCGCTCAAATATTTTTTTTAAATATTTATGGCGTTTTTTGTGTTTACCGCACTTAATAATGCAAAAAACAATGATTTTAAATGAACTTCTAACTTATTTGTTAATATAACTTTTAATCTAACAATCTACCACGAACATTTTTATCGTTACTTTAAGTACCAATATATGCAGGTAGTATGCTGTAGATTAAATTAATTTTCTAAACAATTCACATTGGCTTTTAATTAAACCCATAAGTCAGAGTTGCATAAGGAGTATCGTCTGTCTTTGAATTGACAGCAATTCATTAAATATATGCACCTATTAGGAACATTTTCTGTTGTTACTGTAATCAAACATTCGTCCAAATGTTAACCACCCAAATAGTTGACACTGTAATGATCCTTTGAAAAGGACCAAGCTTTTAAATTATAAATAAAATAGATTTTAATAATTTACTTTTAAAATTAAATAAATATTGTTAAATTAATTTGCAACGTTTTGTGAATATGTATGTGCTAATATATTGTACACACACACATATGTTATGTGTACTTTCAGCCGGCTTTAAGCCGCAGCCAAAAATTTTTAACAAGCGACCGACAAAAAGTCCTCGGCGCAAGTCTCTGCTGATCACCTTGAGAACAATTTTCTAGCATTAGAATTGTTTTTTTTTACAACAAAAAATTCCTGAGCAATTTGTAATTCATGTTACCATAAATTGTTGTTGATAACAAAATAACAAGTCAAAATTCCAATTTCCACCCAAAATAAATGCTGTTGTAAGTAAACATGTTTTTTTTTTGTAATTTAAGCGATCTTGTATATTGATCTTAAAAACTATTATGTATTTTATTTATGGCGTTTCAAAGATTTTATTGGTGCACAGCTTGTTGAATTTTTTTTTTTTTTTTGTGCAATCAAATCTAACAAACTTGCCAAATGTTTCTATAGAAACGAATCTCTCCATATAGAGATAGTCAGTCATAATGTTACAGGTTTTTTGCTTTGGTTTGTAACTACAAGTACTTGTAATATAACTCTTAAGTATTTGTGCTGTTATTGATACATGATCTTGTTTAAGTTTTCTTTTTGCGGGGTTTTTTTTGTAGTTATTATTGTAAATTTTGTAATAGAATAATTATTTATTCGTTAATATTGCATGGACTTATAACAGCATTCGATCTACATATTTCATTTCGGTGGAGCCTAATATAGGAAAATTAATTAGAAGTTTTTTTTTTATAAGTTGCCATTTTATTTCGTTTATCATACCCTTCACATAGTAATAAGGGTATTACATATCAGTTTGTCATTCCCTTTGTAATTTCTTTATTATTCATTTGCGACCCCATAAAGTCAATATATTTTAGACTCTTTTAAATGGGGAAGTCCATTTTGCCATTTTGTCTCATTGTTGTTATACCCTTTACATAGTGGTAAGGGTATATATCAGTTTGTAATTTCGTTTGTAATATTTTTTAATATCCATTTGCGACCCCATAAAGTAATTATATTTTGGATCCTTAAAGATAGGAAAGTCGATACAATTTTTCATATGTTGTCAGTTTTCTATTTCGAAAACTAAGACTGTGTGCTATAAGACTACCACAAATAATTATATTGACGGTTCGAAAACAACTTGCCTAGATGAGGTGACTGGGTAAACAAACATACCAATGTAAAAGGTATATAATATTCGCCACAGCTGAATACAGCGCTATTACTTGTTAGACATTAAGACCTTTTAGGCCATTTTCGTTAAGTAAGAGTAAAAAAATTATTTCATAAACGTAATTAGAAACTTGAAAAATATTACATATGTATGTATGTATTTTAATTTGCAATTTAATGTGCCTTAAATACTGAATACCACTACTGCTTTCAATACTTAAATGGTTGGTTCTAATTAGCAACCTATTACCAATCGTTTATCTATTTTAAGTTAAAAAATTTTAAAAGTTATTTGTTAATTATAATTAATCAAACTTTATGTCAAAAATTTTAATTGACCTTGGAGTTTGAAAATAAAAACATTTTTGATTCTATTTAATTATTTTTTTAAAAACACACAAAAGACAAATAGAAACATTTTAGCATCTTGGAGTCTGTTGAATTATTTTTCTTTTTATTCTAAGAAAACAAAACAATAAATATATTTCTATGAGTTTTATATTTCTTAAGGTAAAATAAAGTCACGTTAAATATTAAATGGAGCAAACACGTCGTCAAATGTACCTGACGAAGCGTAGTTTACACCCAGACCCCAAAACAAAGTTTTTTTTATAAAAGAAAAGAAAGAAAAATTATTTAAAGAAATAATAAAACCATTTTTACTTATATTTTTAAGACTTACCAAACATTATTTATAAAATAATAGAGTTTAAAAAGAAATTTAAAAATAAATTGTTAAAAAAAAAGAAAAACAAAAGCAATTTGCAGAAAAAGTAACATCAACACTTTTACCCCCAAATGCATTTATTGGAAAAATAAAAAAAAAACTAAATGAATTCGTGAAGGTAAAGTTCAAACAATGATACCCTACAGTCAATTGCATTTAGTTTTACGTTAATTTAAAAAAAGTTTATAGTAAAATGAAATAACGTAAGCAGTTTTGGAAAAATTTAACTACATGTATTTTTATTTTGGAAATTGGATATTAATTTAAAATTTTTAATGTGTTTTGCTAAGTTTGTACATTATTTCGTTCAAATTTCTTTATTTATTTTATTAAGATACCTTTTGTAATTTCCAAACCTAAAAATAAAGAAAAGTTATTTAAATTACGTTCGACAGCTTTTGAAAGGATTTAATACGTTTTTGGTGCTTTTTTTGTAAGTTTTGGACCCTAAGGGTTCAAAAAAGGATAAATAATTTGTTTTGGTACTTTAAGGTATTTTTCTTAATTTCCAAACCAATAAAGATAGAAACATGACTAAAAAGATTTAAAAAGAAAAATTAGAATATACGCACTTCCAAGATGAGGAACGCGACATTCGTACGCCTTTGAAATCCGAAAAATTAGAATTCTTTGTTTTTAAAATGCATTCCTAATCCTTTATCAATACTTTTAAGATCCCAGTAAATTACGAGTAATTTCTAGGTACATAACCCATACTGCTGCAGAATTCTCAATATTTTTTGGCGGTTTACCCTTAAAGAACTGTAGCTTATACATATAAAAACATTAAAATTCGCCACTTTACTCAGTGACCTTTTCAAATGTTGTTAACTTCGCACTGGAAGTACTTTCGAATTGCCATTAAAAATGAAGTCTTGTGGCAATACTTTTCAATCATATGCAGTAACATAAATTGTGTTACTCCATTTAAGGATTAAAAGTTTAAATCGATTTTCTAAAAATTTTGTTTCATTTACATAGTGGACTTTGCAAGTGAACTTCATTATTCAATAACTCTGTTGTGTGACATCATTTGGAAATTTTTTTTTAATTACTATGTTTGTTATTGTTATTATACCAACATTATTACTATGCGTTTGTACAGATATTTGTAACACCAAAAAATTATGGACTCAGGCTTTAAGTATACCGATCGACTCATTATCAGATTAAAGCATGTCCATCCACCCGTCCAGCTGGGTGTCCATGTATTCTTGTGATTAAAGTACATGTCGCAATTTTGAAGACATTTTGATGAAATTTGACACATATAGGTAGAACAGGCAGCTGTTGAAGAAAAGGATACAGCTCACTTGGGTCCGCTTAATTCGGTCCCTTTGTGTTACCTAGATTAGGTTGAGATGGAAGGAAAGAAGAAATTTAGACAAGCATAAGAAAGAAGGAAAGAACAGAAAAATGAAGCAGACTTACCAGGGTCTCTGGTGGGAATCAAACCCATAACCCCCAGACTGATAGACTCGTGCATTTACCACTAAACTACCGGGGCACCCACACATATAAGTTTTTTTAAAACTCACACGAAGCCTAAAGTTTTTGGTGATGATCTATCAATTTTTTGTATAGCCCCTATACAAATGATAAAGCCTCGACCCAAATGACCTCTCGAAATAGGACTTTTGAGCTAAAGATAGCTCGGATATTACTTTATCTTCAAAAAATTTCGAATAAGCGTTTATGCCAGTAACTGATATGCTGAATTCAAGTATTATCGGTTAAGTTTTTCATATAGCCCCCATACCAATGTGGTGTAGGGCTTAATATTATCGGGCTTGACCGGATATAACTTTCTTGCTTGTTTTTGCTTGAAATTTTGCTTTATTTTCATATACAATTTTTAAAAAATGTGAATGTTATAATTGTCGCAATTTCATTTATTTTTTTTTTCTTTTGCCTTATTATAGGGTCTTCACGCCAAAAGGAATGGTTTTGTTTTAAATGCTTAAGTAGACGCGTTTTGAATATTGTCTATTTAGCAAAATGCTGGTTCATTTATTTTTCAGTTGAGTTCTGTTTCTTTTATATAATTTTTTTTCTTTCTTTAAAACCATAATAATTTTTCTTATATTTTTTTATTTATTATGTTTGTTTTCGAGTATTTTATTAAATTTTTAATGATGTTTATTAACAATTGTAAAATTAGACCGGAACATTTTTAGCTTTTTTGCTTTAACTTTTTTTTTTTGGTGCTTTTATATCGTCTTGTACAATTGAACGAGTGACGGCTGTGTTTCGCTTTTTTCCTCAAATTTTTTACGCTAAAGGTGGCTTAAAGCATTGAGCCAAGAAAAAATTTTTTTTACCAAACTTAACGCTTGGTTGGTTTTTTAAACTTTGTTTTTTGGGGAACAAAAGCAAAATAAAATTTTTTTTAACAAAAAAAATA
Source organism: Melanophora roralis (assembly GCA_963583895.1). Taxonomy (NCBI): domain Eukaryota; kingdom Metazoa; phylum Arthropoda; class Insecta; order Diptera; family Rhinophoridae; genus Melanophora; species Melanophora roralis. The sequence continues at coordinate 6,379,986 of OY757191.1, forward strand.
TTTTTTAGTACTTTACTTTGCAGGGTGTCAAAAATGAATTTTTAAGATACTTTTTATGATTAAAGAATACATAATTAAACTTTTTTATGGTTTTAGAAACAACATGTGTAAATAAGTACTTAACTACGTACGTACTTGTATAAATTAACTTAGTAAGAGTAAAATGTTTGCTGATGATTTTGTACATTTTATGGTCATCTGAACATGTTATTTTCAAGGCTTATTAATGCTTGCACATGACCTGCAATTCTCTAACAGACTGATGAATTCACTGCTAGTTTTTTACGCATGGTCCCCATGTCTGTATATATATAATAAGCTAAGTTTGTACATTGTGGTTTTCTTAAGAAGTATGTATGTATGTAATTAGAAAATGTGTCGGCTTAAATAATTTTGATTTTTTTGTTTTAACACCACAAGAATGTATTTGTTGGCTGGATAATTAAAGTTCAAGAGTGTTAAAATGTTAAGCATCTTAAATATGCAGTGAAGGAAAAATTTTCGCTTTCTAATTTTCTAGGCTTATCTTTAAGTTAAAAAAAAAGAATTACTAAACAACTAGATTTCATTATTTTTCAATAAACATCAAAGCCTAAAGATTGAGTAAAAAAGTGGCATAAAAAATTTTATTAGTGAGGAAGAAGTTTTTTTTACAAATTATTATATCAACAATTTATAAAAGTGGCAGTTTTACGATCATTTTTTATTTGTTTCTTTTTTCTAAAGTTTGTAGGTTAGGTAGAACAGGTGGTTGTGGAACTTGTGTCCGCTTTTTCACTCCCAATAAACTAACTGCGGTAGAGAGAGAGAGAGAGAGAGAGAGATAGAGTTTGAGACAGGCAAAAGGAGAGAGACAAAAAAAAAGAAAATTAGGGGTTCCGATAGTTGTTGTAGCTAATTAAAATGTTTGGCAATACTACTGCTCCCTATTTTCAAACCAGCCGCTATCTCTGATTAAAAATGATTGACTTGATAGATCAATGTTAGCCACTTTCGACAGACTGTCCAGTTTGCTTGCCCCGAACTGCCTAAACTGGGCATCTTCCAGTTCTGGACAAAAGCACAAAAGGTGTTGGATTCTCTCAAACTACTCTGCATCTTGACAGTTTCTACAGAAGTTGTTGAAAAGTGGTCGCAAGCTATTGGCATGATTGCTCAATTGGCAGTGACCACTAATAGCTACCAAAGTGCCCCAGTCTCCGTTGGTTCAAATCGAAAACCCATTTGCAACATCTCCGATTTATCCTGAGTCAGGTAATCCTAGTGTTTCTGTCCCTAGGTTTGGTCTAGGATCTATGCGTTTATGATAGCGATTGTTTCTACGTGGAGTTGCGAGGGGAATGCCCCAGAAGTGGTGAATGGACCACCCTTTACCAATGTCCCCATACAAGATTGATGTTAGAGTGCGTCAGTGTTGCTAAGTCAAATTTTGTTAATAACCCTAAGTCCAAACTACTCAACCCTGGTCAAAAAAAACTTCTTAAAAGTAATCATTTGGTTTCTTAAATTCTAGTTTACTGTTTTATATTTTTTTTTTTAAATGGCTAGAAATCAAACCAGCTTCAGCCGTTTTAGAACTTACCACGAGACACTTAGCTTTTTGTGCCCTAATGTTTGCTTACAAATAATTTTAAACTTAATGTAGACTTTACAGATTAAAGATTTGTATTCTTAGAACAAACATTTTTAATATTTTTTTTAGTGCTTTAAGATCTTCGAGAGTGTAGTGGTTAGTATCCCCACATATCACGCGGGTGACCGGGGCTCACTCAGTTCCCCATCGTGGGGAAATAAATAAATTAATGTTTTTTTTATAATTATTTTTTTCTAATAACAATACACATAATGTATTATAAACTACGCAAAAATATTAATGTTTATTAATGCTTTTAAAATTGATTAAAAAAAAAGAGATTATAAAACACTACTTTTAACCTTAAGTTTTAAACCAAATATGGCGATATTAGAAAAAAGTGCCAAAATAGCTAATCTTTAAATTTCGTGTTTGCAAAAAAACTTTTACTTTTTTATTTGCCATTTTTAAAAATATTTTTTTTTTTTTTTTTTTTTTTCGGGTAGGGAGGGAAAATGCCTAACGCATCTCAGAAGCTGTCGTCACAGTTCTGGTATGTAGGGATCGCACCCACTAAAAACCCCCCCTTTTTTAATGTTTTGAATTTACCAAAATTAAGATTTCTCTTCAACTAAAATTTGTTAAAACATCACTGATCATTAATTACATTTGCTAACAAATCAATTAATTATTTTATCAACTTTTAAGCAAGATGCCGACATACAATGACCCGCCATTATCAACAGTGTTGAATCATTAATTTCATGCTCACTTTGTGAGTTTCCATAAAAAAATTAGCTGCCCACACTCACACAAAATATGTCAAAAGATAAATATTTCTAAAAGAAATAGTTTTTTTTTCTTAAAAGCTTAAAAACATTTAACCAGCCGTTAGATTGACATGACTATTTTTGAAACGTAAAGTTTTACAAATTTGCAAGATTTTCTTTTTTAAAGAACCGGTAATGGTTAATTTTTTTACTACCAGCTTTGAGGAATTCATCTCTGTATGTTTCAAGTTTGGAGTGTGTAGTAGCCAAAATGTCATTTTAATATGCTGTAGTCGGATTAAGACAGCATGCTTTAACCTTACAAGCTTACAACAGGCAATGGCAATTGGTTAAAAACCATCACCTAAAGCTGTTAAATAAAATGTCAGGTTTTAAGAAAAAGTTTTTACAATTTTGTCAAGTAGAAAAAATCTTGTTAATATCTTTATTTTCCTAAGTTAATCTTTTTGTTAGTTTTTGTCTTTAAAAAATATATTTAAAGAAAAAATTAAACGCACACTTTTACTTCTTAAAACAGCAACAACAATTTAATTAGTTGCTCAAAACTTCATTGTTTTTTTAAAAACAATATTTACTTGTAGTTATCAGATTTAGGTTACGGGTTTTTATTTCAAATAAATTCATTAATGGCCTGAAATCTTTGATAGTTTTATACCTTGTTGTAACTTGTGTTAAAATTTACATTTTTAGTTGTGTTTAAGAAAGAATTAAATTTTAGTTGTTAAATAAGAAAAAGTAAACTTTCTTTTTCTAAAATTTAAAAATTTATGTTTCAAACCTTTTTTCAAAATGTAATTTTTTATTTACTTAATTTATTTAAAAAATTTAACAAAAGTTGTTATAGAAATTTCTTTAATTCTTCTTTATTTCTGTGTATCGCAATTGTGCAACATTTTCTGCATTTTTGCATAATAATTTTGGTCTCCTTTAGGGTCAGTATTACTAAGGATTCCAACTAAAGGCGGTGGCACATAAAATCAGTCGTACTTCAAGCGTTGCCTTTTTTAACTGACATTGACGTAACAACGCAAGAGGTTAGCACATAGAATCCTTTATTAACGGTTGTTAAATCAGCTTATTTTTTGTATTTTATATGGCCGCGGGCAAAAACAGCTAATCGAAATTAAGGTTATGAACCAGCTGATAGTTGTCAAAGTACTTGATGTACGTTAAAAGTTTAAAGTTGCTCAACTTTAGTACATTGCGTTGAAGGAGACGTACTGAATGTGGCATTGTTCATAATAAAACATGTTTTTTAACTTAACTGGCAGTTAAAAAAGGCGAAGTATGACGTACGACGGATTCTATGTGCCACCGCCTTAAGTACTTACAAAAGAAACTTGCTGATTTCGTTACTTAGAGTGTAATCCAGCAAACCATATTGGTCCTCTTTGATTAATATTCAATCTCTATTTAAATAATCCTTGTAGGCAGGTTTTCATTCGTTGCTCTTTTGAATAATTTCTGTGAAAAAATATCTTTAACCATAGTTGCCAGATTTGACGATTTATCGTCGCTTTGACGATTTTAAATGTCAAAAATAAGCTTTTGATGATTAGACGGTTTTTGCCATAATTATTTTTTTTGTATGGGAACTCCCTTAGGGAGTGGTGTTAAGGGGTATGCATATTTTAGGAAGATGTTTGTAAGGAAAAATGTGTTGGGGTCAGTCCTACTTTAACTTATTTACGGGCACCCTGGAACCGGGGGGGGGGGGGGGGGATTTATTACAATTTCCCAAACTTTGAATGGGAGCCCCCTTAGGCCATGGTGATAGGCAACAAGTATAATCTAGGAATATGTTTCGGAAATTAAGCTAAAGAGGGTCGGTTAAACGCTTTATTTCTCTAAAGCCGACTCTGGAGAAGTTATGGGCGTGTTTACATCATTATTGTTGAAAATTTTATATGGCAGCCCCCTTAGATGATAGAGATAGGGGATAAGTATGTTCTAGGAATATGTTTGGAAGAGAAGATTAATGGGGGCCTTTTATTCCTCTAAGGGCGGTTTCGGGTATGTTGAAGGGGTTTTTACCCTAATTTTTTCAAATTTTGTATGGCAACCCTGTTAATAGTTTTTAAATTATTTTTTTATTTTTTTCAGCAATTTTTTATTGCAAAGAAATTTTCTAAAAGCATTTTTTTATACCTAAAGAAAATTACTCTAAATTGTACGTAAACCTTATATAAGATAAAAATTGATGCTTCTTTTAAAATACTCTGGCAACAGTTAGCTAAAATTTTAATTTTCTCTGGATACCTTTTAAATTATATTTATAAAAGTTTTTGTTGAAAACTTTGATTATTGAAATTTAAATTTGAAACTTAATTAAAAATTAGTTTTTTTTCAATAAATACACATAAAATCAGCATTTAACACTCTATTTAATGCTTCGTGGCTTTCACCTTTTAATTTTATATTTTATTTGTATTTTTTGTATGTTTTTTTGCGTGTTTTTATTTTTATTTTAGAAAATATTCTTGAGGCACATTTTCTATTACTGTTTATTTCTATTGTATTTTTACTTATGCTTTAAAGCATTCATCTTTCTAACGTCAATCTTTGAGTTCATCAGTTGTCTATCTTTCTCTCTATTGTTTTTATTGGCAGCTTATTGATTATTGTTGCTATTTGTTTGTGCTTTTCTTTTAGTTAAACTAATATTTATAATTTCGACCCCAGTCAGTTAAGCTTATTTTATTCGTTTTTTTTTTAATTTTACAAAAACAATTTTTGTTTTGTTTTTTTAAAGACTACTTTTAAGCTAATAAAAACAAAACCCGTAAATTTTTTCTTCACCTTTTTTAAATTTCACACAAATCTTTGGGAATATTTTAAAATTCAATAGAGCATTAAAACCAAACTAATACAGTGTGCTTAGCCATTAAATAATCATGCTTAAATTAGTTTAAATGTTTAACCAAAAGTTATAAGTAATTAAATGAAAATTTGATCCAGTTAATAAAATGAAAAACCATGGAGAGATTTTATTAAGTTCCCATAATTAAGTTTATTATTCATAAACTTAAAAATTAACTTAAAACAGTTTGATATTTGTTTTTCTTTACGCCGAAAATATATTTTCTTAAATTAAACTTTGATTTCTAATAATATTTTAATCGAACAACAAAAACCACTTATTAGCAATTCTAAAATATCTTTCTAAAATAAAAACCGATTACAAGTTGAAAGTTTTAAAGATTTCGAAAAACTTTCTTTAAAACGTGAGAACACTTTGAAGCGGAAGCTGGTCTTACGCGAGAAGGAGTAGAAGTACAATTTTAATATTATCCACTCTACTAAAAGCCCGATTTTTTAAAAAGCATCATATTTAACTGGGTTGTAAAGCTAAAGTTTTGTTTTTTTTTAAATATGTGGTTTTCCCTAAAAACCGCGTATGTGCATTAAATCGATTTTAATATGTTAATGCCAGATTACTTTATTTTTAATGCTTCGTAGATTGTTCTTAATATTTATACTGACTTACATAGGAAGACTCGAAAATACTTTCTAAACTTTGTATGTCTGCCCGTCCGTCCATCCGTCCGTCCGGCTGGGTGTCTTTGATATCTTATGATCTTATGAACTAACATAAATAAAAAACGTATTAATTGATAGAAATTTTTATTGAGAGCATTGAACGGTAATATAAAAATGCGAATTTTATTTTTAAAAGAGTATGTCATCAGATGTCTTTTGTCAAGTTGAACACACTGTTCAAAACGGAGCCCTGTGTTCTGCGCCACAAGCTGCAGTAAACTTGAGGTGATTTCTCGGCGAATATTTTCCTTTAAAGCCAAAAAAGATTGGGGTTTTTAATTAATAAGCCCTTTTTTCAAGTAAACCCCATAAAAAATCCATGGGAGCTAGATTGAGTAACCTTGGTGGCCTTTGGATGTCCCCAAAGCGGCTGATCAGTTTTTGAGGAAAATTTTCCGGAAGCAAATTCATCGAAACTTTGGCTGTGTGCGTAGTCGCTCCATCTTGCTTAAAACCCGGTGTGTGAAGAGTACGATGGATGAGCTAGCAGGTTGGGCAAAAAGATTTCCCTAATCATGCGTAAATATGTTTTACCGTTGATATTCGTCGCCTAGCTTCGAGAGTTTTAAAAAAAAATGCTTCAATTATCTCATGCGTGTAAAAGGTACACCAAACAGTTACCCTGGGGCAATGAAATTGTTTTTGATGCTTTAACCGAGGGTTGCGGGTTCTCGGAGACCAGTAACGGCAGCTTGGATTGCTTACTTAGACGGTTAAGTGAAAAAAGGGCCTCCTTGCTCCAAAAAAATTGGATTTACAGTGCGAAAACGCTCCAACACCGTTTCATAAAAATTTTTATGCAAATCAAAAGTCAATTTCTTTCGTTTCTTAAACGATATGAATTTTAAGAGAATGGAAATTCAGATCCTTTTTTAAAATTTCATGAATAATCGTTTTAAAAGTTATAAAATACTTGAAAAACTATTTATTATATATTTTTTAAAAATCTTAATTTTTTAATTTAACCTTTTCTTTCTTTTCAGGTAAGTTGCGCCTAATTTTTTTCTGTTATGTGGTAAGCAAAATTGAAATGGTATGAAAAACCGAAAGAAACAAACGCACAACCTGTATACGCGTTCGATGGTTTTGTGTTTATCTATCAAAAATGCTAAGTAATCATTAAAATATTTGGAAGACAAGCTCGCTTACTCCCAAAAAAATTTTAATTTTAACTAAATCCTGTCATCGCTTATTCTTGTGTAAATTTCAACTGGCCCATAAGTTAGATAATATAAAAAAATTTCATTTAAAAAGTTTTTAAATTTTTTAATTTCCTTTTTTCTCTTAAACAGGCTTTTTTGGTAGAAA